>JAFEMH010001827.1:0-414500 GCA_022495995.1 Adenophora triphylla var. japonica | reverse complement strand
ATAATAAACATCTGAAAACATATAATGAAACGAGAATAAATGCGCTCACATAATAAATGATAAAGATGATACATATAGCGGTTCAGAAAAGGAGGGGATCAAACATAACTATAGCCTAGGGCATTATACCAATAATTTCCCACTTGCACTAGGCTCCATCTATGTATCTAATACCCTTGGACCTCACATGACCATCATGATTAGCTTGTGCGAGGGGCTTTGTAAGCGGATCCCCAATGTTATCATCGGTTGATACTTTGCATATCTTAACGTCTCCACAATTAATGAACTCTCAAATGAGATGAAAACGTCTAAGTATATGTTTGGATCCCTGATGTGACCTTGGTTCCTTTGCTTGCGCAATGGCACCATTGTTGTCACAATAAAGTTCCACCGGATTAGTGATACTTGGAACAACTACCAAGTCACTAATGAACTTTTTGATCCAAACCGCCTCCTTAGCTGCATCGGATGCCGCTATATATTCAGCCTCAGTAGTAGAATCGACAATAGTACTCTGCTTGGAACTCTTCCAACATATTGCACCTCCGTTAAGCATAAACACAAATCCCGATTGCGATCGGAAATCATCCTTGTCGGTTTGGAAGCTAGCATCTGTGTAACCTCTTACAACAAGATCTTCTTACATCCCTCCAAATACCAAGAACGCATCCTTAGTCCTTCTTAAGTACTTTAGGATCGTCTTGTTGCCCGTCATTCAATGGTTCTCACCCGGATCAGATTGGTAACGACTTGTCATGCTCAAAGCATACGAGACGTCGAGTCTAGTACAAATCATAGCGTACATGATAGAACCAATAGCTGAAGCGTATGGAATATCATTCACCTCTTTTGCTCATCAGTTGTCTTAGGACACTGAGTCTTACTAAGAGTAACACCATGACCCATTGGCAAGTTTCCTCTCTTAGAATTTTTCATTTTGAATCTTTTAAGAACCTTGTCAATGTAGGTACTTTGACTCAAACCAATTATCCTCTTTGATCTATCTCTATAGATCTTGATACCAAGGATGTAAGCGGCTTCGCCCATATCTTTCATTGAGAAACTATTCCCTAACCAAGACTTGACAGTCTCAAGTGCAGGAATGTCTTTTCCAATGAGTAAGATATCATCGACATACAACAAGAGAAATAGCACAACGCTCCCACTGAATTTCATGTATACACAAGGTTCATCTTCGTTCTTGACAAAACCAAACTCTTTGATTTTCTCGTCGAACCGAAGATTCCAACTCCTAGAAGCTTACTTTAATCCATAAATGGATCTTTGCAACTTTCACACCTTACTAGAATTTCGTGGTTCTATAAAACCTTCGGGTTGTGTCATATACACATCCTCAAGCAGTTTTCCATTAAGGAAAGCGGTTTTGACATCCATTTGCCATATCTCATAGTCATAATATGCGGCTATGTCAATCAAAATTCTAACAGACATAAGCATGGCAACAGGCGAGAAGGTTTCATCATAGTCAACACCATGAGTTTGCCTATATCCCTTTTCTACAAGTCTAGCCTTATAAGTATGCACCTTCCCATCCATGTCAGTCTTCTTCTTGAAGACCAAGTTGCACCCTATGGTTTTTACACCTTCGGGTGGCTCAATCAAGTTCCAAACTTGATTATCCGACATGGATTGCAATTCGGATTTCATGGCTTCTAACCATTCATCCGAATTGGGATCGGACATCACCTCTTGATAGGAAGTAGGTTCGTCATTCTCAATGACTTCTACTTCATTACTTTTCGACACGAGAAATCCATATCTCTCGAGTGCGGATCGTAACCTATCCGATCTACGATGGACTTGTGGATCTTGAACCGATTCCACAACTTCTTGTGAACTTGGTTCAGTCTCTACTATCGGTTCCATGTTATTTTCGGGTTCTTGAACCTCTTCAAGATCAATTTTACTCCCATTAGATGCTTTATTGAGAAACTGTTTCTCAAGAAAAGTACCATATTGAGCAACAAACACTTTGTTCTCAACGCGGTTGTAAAAGTAATACCCTTTGGTTTCCTTAGGGTAACCAACGAAAATAATCTTGTCAGATTTAGGTGTTAACTTATCAGAGACAAGTCTCTTCACATAAGCTTCGCAACCCCAAATCCTCATGAAAGACAAATTAGGTTTTCTTCCATGCCACATCTCATGTGGGGTTTTAGGAGCCAATTTAGTAGAGACTCTGTTCAGTGTGAAGGCATCAGTCTCTAATGCATGTCCCCAAAAGGATATAGGAAGGTCTACTTGACTCATCATCGAACGAACCATATCTAATAGGGTTCTATTCCTCCTCTCGGAAACACCATTCCATTATGGCGTTCCGGGTGGAGTCAACTCTGAAATAATTCCACAGTTTTTGAGATAATTGTCAAACTCTTGGCTCAAATACTCACCACCACGATCGGATCGAAGTGCTTTAATTGTTTTACCAAGTTGATTTTGTACTTCATTTTGAAATGTTCTAAACATCTCAAACGATTCACTCTTTGACTTCATTAGATAGACATAGTCATATCTAGATAAGTCATCGGTGAATGTAATGAAATATCGAAATTCTCCCCTAGCAATGCTGCTCATTAGTCCACATACATCAGTATGTATTAAGCCCAATAAGTCACTAGCCCTTTCACTACTCTTAGTGTAAGGTGGTTTGGTCATTTTACCCAATAAACAAGATTCGCATATCTCATATGATTCATAATCATGTGAGTCTAACATTCCATCTTTGTGGAGTTTAGAAATGCGTTTCTCATTTATATGACCAAGCCGGCAATGCCACATGAACGAGTTGTTCACGTCATTCGGTTTAGACTTCTTGTCCACATGATAAACATTTTCAACACTATTTTGTTTCTCATCAACATCAAGAACATAAAGGCCATTAAATGAATTTGCAATACCATAAAGCATATCATTTAAATAAATATAAAACTTCTTATTCGCAATAAGAAAATTATACCCCTCATTATCCAAACAAGAAACAGAAATAATATTCCTACTCAAATCCGGAACATAGTAACAATTGTTCAAAACAAGTACTAAGCCACTAGGTAAAGTTACATCATATGTCCCTACGGCTAATGCAGCAACTCTTGCTCCATTCCCAACACGCAGGTCAACTTCACCTTGTTTGAGTAGCTTCCTATTTCTCAGTCCCTGAACATTTAAACAAATGTGAGATCCACATCCGGTATCTAATACCCATGAACTAGAAATAGAAAGGAAAATATCTATCATATAGATACCTGAAGCAGCAGCAATCGTATTGCCCTTCTTCGCCTTTAGGCCTTCCTTGTAAGCCTTGCAGTTGCGCTTCCAATGTCCAACCTCTTGGCAATGGTAGCAAACCGCATCCTTTTGAGATGCCTTGGGAGCCTCTCCGGCAACGGCAACCTTTGCCTTAGGCTTAGCAACACTTGCTTTACCTTTGACATCCTTCTTGAACCCTTTGCCTTTGTTAACCATTAACACAGTATCGGTTTTAGGCTTCTTGATATTTATCTCTGCGGTCTTAAGCATCGCATGCAATTCCGAGAGATTCTTATCCATGCCAGTCATGTGATAGTGCATAATAAAATGACTATAACTTTCAGGCAATGAATTCAATATCAAATCCGTGGCGAGTTCCAAACTCAACTGATTTCCAAGCCTATCGAGACACTCAATGTAACCCTTCATCTTAAGGACATGAGCTCCCACCGATTGCCCTTCTTGCATCTTGCATGCAGTCAGGGACTTAACCACATCATACCTCTCGTTTCTTGCTTGCACTTGAAACATTTCCTTTAAGCGCTCAACAAGATCAAATGCTACATCTATGTTCTCATGGTTCTTCTGTAGAATTATCATTATGTTTCTTATGTGCATCCCTATCAGCCCTAGAAGCATTTGGAGTAGGTTGAGGTGGAATGGGTTCATTGAGAACGTACAATTTCTTCTCTTGCTTTAGAACAATTCTAAGGCTTCTGATCCAATCATAATAGTTTGTACCGTTCTCCTCAAGCTTGTCCTTCTCAAGGACCGATCGCAGTGACAGGGGTTGATTATTGTGTGTAGCCATTCTACAATAAAATATGCAAACAATATAAACATATATCAATATCATCACATTTATCATCTAAGAGCAAATAATGTATTTCATAAATACTCCTACTAAATTATACACCTTCAAATACAAGCATGTACCATATAATCATAGTAGCCTAAGATCCATATTTTACTTGATTTTGGTTTAACTGAGTCAATACCCGAAATCAAGCTATTTAGGTAGAAACATCAATCATATCACTATATGACTCTTAGATCTTTTATGAGATTTCAATAAACATCATATGTCAAAAATATATTTTAAATCTCATCTATGCCTTGGGTTAAATCTCATTTGAAAGCACCAATTAAGTCAAAACCTTTTTCAAACATGTGAGACATAAAACGATGCACCTAACTGAGTCAAACTACATCAACCAATATCTCACCTTGATCACAAATTAAGATATAAGATGCATCCAACTGAGTCGAAACTACATCAAATATCCTAAATTATCACAAGTGTTCTAATCAAGGAATGGCATAAGACTTAAATATTTAGAAGGTTTTCAACATGTAACAAACATCGCATGGTTGTAACATAGATCTCATGTGAACATAATCATGAACATAGAGCTTCACAAAATTTTATACAAACAATTTGATTTAATTTTGAAAAATTACAAATCTAAATAATCATATTAATAGATTAATAACCTATGTAATAAACTAATCTAATTAATTTATCATTAATCATGAATATGACATATCTCATATACTTGTTTTTTATAGAAACAAAACACATGGAATCTAGATCTATTTCATATCACATGGTAGCAAATAATCACATTAAATCTAGCATGCAATTTCAATCCTAATCATGGCAAGACAGGGCTCTGATACCACTGTTGGGTTTTGGGGTTACAAACGCAGCGGAAGATTTACAAATAAATCAAAACCCTAGCCCTAAGATTCATCTAGCATGAAGAGATTAGAAATTTATATGAGATAGAATTTACATACCTTGAATGCGATTATGTTTAGCTTGAATTCGAATCTGAAAATCGAATCTCAAAACGAATCTCAAAACCGTTGATTAAGGTTTTGATCTTCTCCTTGTTCTTTGCCTTGTGATGAATCAACGAACAGAAGGCTTCAAGCTCTTGGTGATTAACTTATCACCCTTTATCGGTAATTTACACGCGAACGAATCCAAGAACACCTTCTTGTTGGATTGCTAGATGATCCTCTTGATTATTGAATCAATATTCAATAATCAAAGCCAAAACTATGGAATAATTTGGGAACCTTAAATTCAAAATCAAAGTCAATCTAGAATTTCATAAACCTAGAATTATGATGTGAGGGAGAGAAAATTATGGCTGCAAGGTTGTATTTATATCCCATATAAACCCCCTAACAATTAGGGTAGAAACCTTGTCAAACACCAAAACCTTCCTAGCAAAGGAAAACCGTACGGACACGAAATTCAGCGTTGGCACGAGTCATGCCAATTGGCACGAGTCGTGCCCTTTGCATTCCATTCTTGCTCACGAGTTGTTCTCCATGCCCCAACTCGTTCTGATCAAAACGAACCAAAACACAAGTCGTGTCTCAGCTTTTGTCACGAGTCGTATCCCTTGGCACGAGTCGTGACCCAGGGCACGAGTCGTGCTCCTGGTCACGAGTCGTGCCAGAACCCAAAATCTCCAATTTTTAGCTTGAATCAAATTCGTTCTTTTGTGTGTGACCCTTTAGGAATTATATTTTATGTTGGTAGTGAGTTGAAACATCAACCTCACAAGACACAAGTGACTTCTAGCAAATCATTATGTCCACCCAATTAAATATAACATCAAAGCTTGATTCCTTGATAGATCCAGTATCACAATCCCTTTGTCCACGATGTCCAATTGAACATGAGTCATGGTCTATGTCAACTCATTCCGTTCAATGCTTTCTCGATTTCGAATATGTTGATAATCCAAATGCATTTGATCTCTATCAAATCACTTGAGTGTGGCCACACATTTCATCAACATCATTCATCGAGGGGCCCAAGCAAACATCTCTCTTCATAAGAGGGACAAATCCCGTCTTGACTTATCATTCTTCCCTACATGAGTCCAATCGTGCTAACATAGCCCTTATTGCTATCCGATTAAAGATAGTGTTAGACTATATCAAACACGATCTTCATCATGTGGAAGACGATGATAATCTCAGGTACTAAGGATTCAATAACACGACTATCATGAGATTTAATCATGACAACAGACCATGTCATAAATCTCATAAGTAGGTCAAGTCCAATACTTGTTCTCTAGCAAGTATCCATAAGTGTAATGTGCATCTCCATGCATATAATCATCTCTATGATTATCCATTACCAACTTATACTAGTTGTTCACAACAACTAGGGACGCAGTTCAATATAATAAACATGCAAACATATAATGAACATAATAAATGCGCTCTATAATAAATGATAAAGATGATACATAACGGTTCAAGTCAAACATAACTATAGCCTAGGACATTACACCAACAGCAGCAGCGGGCGGGGATATTTTGGGGAAGAGGGAGTGACGCTAGAGAGAAAGAGTAGAGAGAGATAGAAAATAATGCGTGTATAAGGAATATCAAAGGACTCCGCCCTTTATTATTTTGTACGCTTTTTGTCGTTGTCAGAGGGTATTTTTGGGTTTATAAGTATTTAAAGGGGTGTATGAAGTAACTGATTTTAGTGGGAATGAACCTAGTCTTTATTCGATCCAGGTGCTTGTTTGAGCGGGAAAAAGTGGGTGTGGTGAAATGCTTTGCACTTCAGCTTTTATTTAGTTATAGATATGAAAATTATAAATGTATTTCATAATACACATCATAAGCTAAAGTAAGTCAAATTCAACCATGTGTCTTTTGTTTTCATTTTCAATCATTGTAAATCGACGTCGTTTAATGGCTAAAAAATTAAATAAAAATTACTTGGACCTCCTAATCCGCCTAGTCCCGTCCAGACCGCCTAAACCCGCTCAGGACACCTAACGCCTAGTTTGGCCACCTAATAAAAAATTGTGATGTTTGTCACCCGCCTAACGCCAACCTAATTCACCTTTTTAGAATACTGGTTAAAGCACATATACACAAAATGATTGACAATTTCAAAGCCTTAAAAATACTCATATTTGAGAGCAATTGATGAGCCCGAACCCTACATGTTGGGCTCAAGATTGTTCTGGTTCAAACTGAACCAACTGAACCAACAAAACTGGAGAGTTCTAGATTGAGTTCACCTCAGATCGCAAATATTGCGATCTCATGCACACTCCCGTTTTTTAACTTGTGGATCACGATTTTGTACGAGCTTTGACACAATTTAATCGGACAGACATGTCATTGTCGCATTAAATGGAGGCTCAAGAGACCATCACACGCAATGTGCCGCCAAACCAACTGTCACCTGCCCCTATTTCTTTCGTTATTTTACCGACATCCACTGAAGTAACAATGTCTTTCGTACTTACCAATCAAGGCTCCACAATGCCATCACGGGCATTGTGGAGATTTAGGAGATCTGGGCCAAAGAGAAGATAGAGGATTGCAACTATTGTGTGAGCTAAAGGAACAATAGTTTCAATATTAAAATACTATTTTGTTTCAAAACTATTTTTTTTATAACAAGAAAATTTTATTTTTTAGACATCTATAATCTATAATTATATAAAGAGGGAAGTGCATAAGAGCACTCATTTTCCCTCCAAAACAAAGATGATTCTAGAATTTAGCTATTTCAAGTGCACCAATTTCAAAGTAATGTAGAAGGTCTTTAATTGCTTCCTTCAAGTAGCCAATAATTTAATTAATGATTAATGCTTCCTCAAATTTTCTTAATTACTCATTTCTCTCTTTTTAAAGATCACCTTCACCAAATTTCACACTCTTGCACCTTTTTTATCCTCCTCCCCAATATCACATTCATAAAACTGTTTTCACCTACAAACAATCAATTTTGAATATTTCTTCACGATAAATTCTTAATTTCTAAGATGAGCAGAAGTCTAAAATGACAGTTAATTTGCTAAGCATATTCTAAGGAGAAATAACAATAGCTATTGATTTATCGAATTATTTAGACCAACTTTTTTATATTTTCTTTATTTAAAAAAAAAAAGAGAGAGACACTACTTATACTACAATAATGCTACTAATTACCCCTCTGAATCACATAAAATGATATTTTTTTCTTTAATTTTATTCAGCCACTTCAATTTAAGTAATTGTTTTTTGGGAAAAAATTATATTCATTGTAAAAAAAAAATTATATTTTGCACTTTCCTTATTTGTATAAATTTGTTGTCACAACTTTTTATCCGTGCGTTTAACGCACGGGTGCTACACTAGTTATTTTTAAAGAGACTTTTATTTTGAAATCAGGTATAATACATTTTTTTTAAAAAAAAATATTTTATTTCCATTATTATTATTATTTTATTTGTCTATATGATTGCGTCGTCTAAATTTAATTGAAGAAATAGCCACATATAGAAAATTATTGAATTTTAGGGGTGGCACAATGCAAGTTTCAAAGAATCTCGTTAACATTTTCATCCATTTCGTTAACTTTTATTAACAGACATCTATCATTTTTAATGGCCATTCAAATTTGCATTTGATTGCAACAAAATGTGATCATAGTGTACAAAATTACAAAAAATGAAACTTTAGATACTACATTGCATTTTCGTGTAAACTTAGTAACAATAAAGAGCAATTTCTCCACCTAAGTACCTATGCTAAATTATTTAAACTTGGTATTGGTATTGGTATTGGTATTGGTATTAGTCTTAGTCAGAGAATAACTCGACCAATACGCCTCTTTAAACAATTTACACTACAGTATTTTTAAAATATGATAATTTAGCAATAAATTATTGATTGTTGCCAAAATCTTGTAAAAAACGCGTTTTTTACAAGATTAAGAAAAAACGTCTTTTTGAGCCGCGGTTCATTTAACATACGCAAACACACATTTTTCCGGTCCGGTTCAATTTTCCTTTCGTCATTTGCGCTTTCAATTTGATTTTTCGTACTTGTTCTTCAAGGAATCCGAACAGTTTTCGTAGTTTATCATCAATTTCCAACGAATTTGAATATTTTCGTCATTTTCGATCATCAATTTCTATCGATTTACATCTTCTCCGAGCTTTTTTCAGTCGTATTTTGAACATTATGACGGACCAAACCAAAGAAAACAGGAGCAAGCATCGGAATGAAGGTATGCTGCTGGATTGTACTTCTTTTCCGATATGTTTTCAGTTATAGTTTTATTCGATATCCACATTGTTACTTGCATTTTGAAAACTCTAACATTGTTACTCGTATTTGAAACCCTAACACTGGAACGTTAGTAACACTAAAACTCGCATTTTGAAAACTCTAACATTGTTAATTTCAAACAATGATATTGACACTTTCAAACACTAAAGCTAACCCTTTGTAAAACTGATGCTGGCATTTGTAATATTGAAGCTGACACTTTGTAAATTGATGCTGGCACTATGTAACACTGTTACTGGCACTTTTGAAAGCATAACACTGGCACTCTTGAAACACTGATACTGTCAATTTGAAAATTCTAACACTGGCAATTTCAAACAATGATACTGGCACTTTTAAACACTAAAGCTGACACTTTTTTAACACTGATGCTGGCATCTGAAAACACGTTTGTTGGGACTTTAAAATGCTGATGTAATATCAAACACTGCCACATTCAAAAATAAATATTGGCACATTCAAAAAGTAATACTGGTTGTCCATGCAACACTAACTGAAATTTATCATAAAAACAATGGCACATTCAAAAATTAATACTGACACTACAAACATCCCTCACTGGCACTCTAAAACACACTCACTGGCACTTCAAATAACAAAGTAACAATGACAGTCCAAGCAACACTCACTGGCACATTCAAAACTAAATACTGGCACATTCAAAAAGTAATACTGGCTATCCATGCAAAACTAACTGGAATTTATCATAAAAAACAATGGCACATTCAAAAATTAATACTGGCACTAAAAACATTCCTCACTGGCAATTCAAATAAGATAACACTGGCACTCTAAAACAAACTTACTGGCACTTCAAATAATCAAGTAACAATCACAGTCCAAGCAACAATCACTGGAACATATCAAAAAAAACACTGGCAAATTCAAAAATTAATCCTGGCATTACAAACAACAGTCACTGGCACTCTAAAACACACTCACTGGCACTTCAAATAACAAAGTAACAATGACAGTCCCAGTAACACTCACTGGCACATTCAAAACTAAATACTGGCACATTCAAAAAGTAATATTGGCTGTCCATGCAACACTAACTGGAATTTATCATAAAAAACAATGGCACATTCAAAAATTAATACTGGCACTACAAACATTCCTCACTGGAAATTCAAATAAGATAACACTGGCACTCTAAAACAAACTCACTAGCACTTCAAATAACAAAGTAACAATCACAGTCCAAGCAACAATCACTGGAACATATCAAAAAAACACTGGCACATTCAAAAATTAATCCTGGCATTACAAACAACACTCACTGGTACTTCAAACAACAAAGTAAAACTGACAGCCCAAGAAACACTCACTGGCAGGCACATATTATAAAAAACACTGGTACTTCAAATAAGTAACACTGGCATTTATGAAAACAAACACTGGCATTATGAAATTGGGACTGAAAAGACAAACCAAACAAATGTTCTGGCATTATATAATAAAAAACACTGGCATTATGAAATTGTCTTACGCTTACCTGTATCGTGATTATCATCAACTGTGTAAGAAATTTGATAAATTAAAATAGTATTATCTGCAAAATCGCCAGTTTCATCTTCAAAATCGACAATTTCATCTTCAAAATCGACAGTTTCATCTTCAAAATCATATATTGATTGATAGTCTATAATTGTGCCAGTGAATCATATATTACCTCAATCGGCTGAAACAGATTGATTTTCGATCGAATTCTGTTTTTGCTCGATCGAATTCTGTTTTACTGTGTGTTTTCGTTTGGATTTGATTTGATAAACGGTGGATCAATTTTTTTAGTGAACCGGTATCCGGTTCAATACGCGTTCAATGGTTTAAAAATGGTTCAAAAACTAGTTTTTTCATAATCTTAAGAAAAACTAGTTTTTCATAAGACCAACTCTTGATTGTTTTGGTTTGAACCCATTATGAATTCAAACAAATAAAAAAATATGTGAAAGTTGTCAAAATCATAGAAAAAATGTGTTTTTTTTCTAGATTTTGGAAAATGAGATTTTTAATTGTGATTAAATCGCGCGGTGGCATTTTTTTAATAATAACTAGAACTTTTTTTTTTAAATGCGATTTTGCAAATATTCGAAACTTCTCAACACCCAACACACAAACTGTCACTCAGTAACACACGAACAGACACTTTTCAACACAACAAATGCACCGGTCATTTTAATCACTACAACTGATTATCTTAAACACCACAAATAGTCATTTTAAACACTACCATATACCATCTTTTAATACTTTATTTATAAAACTTTAAATGCCCATTTAAGGGCCTAAATGACGTATTTTGGAATTTTTAAACCATGAATTAATTCTTTTAGTTCGAACCCATTATGAATTCAAACAAGTAAAGAAAGTTGTACTATATTATAATTTTGACCCCCTATTTGTATCGAGTTTGGATATATATATATATATATATATATATATATATATATATATATATATATATATATATATATATATATATATACTCCCTCCGTCCCACAAATATATCAAAAAAAATTTCTTTTGGGCGTCCCAATATAATCAATAATTTCCCAAAATGAAAATGGAACACACTTTTCTCTATTCACAACATTTTTTAAATTTACTTTTCTCTCCTCTCATTCTCTCTCCTATTTTACTTTTACACTCACAAAACATTATATTTATCACTTTTTACCTTAATCTCCGTGCTGGACCAAAAATTCTACATAATCATGGGACGGAGGGAGTACATATATATATATATATATATATATATATATATATATATATATATATATATATATGAGTAGGTCTCAGGAGAAACGCGTTTCTTCATAAGTTTATATATATATATATATATATATATATATATATATATATGTATTAGTAGGTCTTCGGAAAAACGCGTTTTTTCATAAGTTATGGAGAAACGTGTGTTTTAAGATCCAGAACTACCAAATTGAATATTCAGAAACACACAATTGATCATGTCCAGAAACTATAAAATGAGTATCCAGAAACCTTCAAATGTATATCCAGAAACCATCAAATGAATATCCAGAAACATTCAAAATGAGTATCCAGAAACCTTCAAAATGAATATCCAGAAACTTTAAACTGGCAATCCAGAAATGTGTTAGGTGCATATCCAGAAACCTTCAAATGTATATCCAGAAACCATCAAATGAATATCCAGAAATATTTTGAAGGTTTCTGGATATTCATTTTGAAGGTTTCCGGATATTAAAAAACTCGTTTCTCCATACAGTAAGGAAAAGTTTCTCCTTAGATTTTACGTGTATATATATACTCCCTCCGTCCCATTATTTACTTCACCATTTTGGCTCCGGCACGCAAATTAAGAAAATGGGTGGGAAGAAAAAAATATTGTGAGTGTAATTTGAAAATAGGAGAGAGAAATTTGAAAATAGGAGAGAGAATGAGTGGAGGGAATAATAAATTATAATGGTGTTGTGAGTATTAAAATAATGTAGGAGAGAGAATGAGTGGGGGGAATAGTAAAAAATCTTTGCCAAAAAAGGAAAAGTGAAGCTTTTAATGGGACACCCAAAATGGCAAAAAGTGAAGTTATTAATGGGATGGAGGGAGTATATGTTTCGAGAAAATACAAAACGCTTATAACTTAATTATTCAAGTGAAATTCTGAAAAACTACACTTTTGCTAAATTAGTGATGTAGAATTCATAAATGAAATGTCCTAATATAAAATAATGGGCTCTTAACTTCAAAGAGTGTTGTCAAAATCTTAGTAAAAGTGCGTTTTCTATATTTGAAAAAAAGGGTTATTGAACTAGGCCTGAATCGCGCGACGATATTTTTGTAAATAACTTGAGTTTTTTTTAAAAATCGTGTTGCCATTTTTGTAAATATTCGAAACTTTTCAACACCTGACGCTTTTCAACACAAGAACTGGTGCACCGACACTTTTCAACATATTGACTGACACTCAAAACAAATGCACTGCCATCTTAAACAATAAAACTGGTCATTTTAAATATTCACAACTAGTTATTTTAAACATTATCACCGATCATCTTTTAACAACGATTCATTTATAAAAATTTCAAAACCTCGTTTGAGAACCTGAATTGACGTATTTCGGAATTTTAAACCCTACATTGATTGTTTTCAGTTTGAACCCATTTAGAATTCAAATAAAAAAAATGCACTATGTTATAATAATGACCCTCTATTGGTGTTGAGTTTAGATATGTAAATATTATATTTTGAATATATATATATATATATATATATATATATATATATATATATATATATATATATATATATATATATATATATATATATACTCCCTCCGTCCGGTTATATACTTTACACTTTCTATTTTGAGCGTCCAATTATATACTTCACACTTTGTCTCTTACATTATTTTAATACTCACAACACCAGTATAATTTACTATTCCCTCCACTCATTCTCTCTCCTACTTTACTTTTACACTCACAACATTATATCATTATTTTTTCCTTAATCCACGCGTGAGCAGTAAGAATCGTGAAGTATTAATTTGGACGGAGGAGTATATATATATATATATATATATATATATATATATATATATATATATATATATATATATATATATATATATATACATATATATATATATATATATATATATATATATATATATATATATATATATATATAAATATTATATTTTGAATATATATATAAATATATATATATATATATATATATATATATATATATATATATATATATATATATATATATATATATATATATATATATTTGAAAAACGAGTTTTCGAACCTGATCTGAACCGTGCGGTGATAATTTTATAAATAATTTGAAATTTTTAAGAAAACACGCGGTGACATTATTTTAAATATTAGGAAATTTCAAGAGATGATCTAACCAAGTCTCGACCAACACTATCACTGAAAGAATTCCTATCATTCCGTTTTCTGGAAAGGATCAAAGAAGGATCCCAGCTTATGAGGAGTGGGCGTTTGCTTCAGCAGTTTATGGTTGATTCTTATGTTATGATGGATACACAGAGGCTTCATTGGATTCGTCACCACCAGCCTAAACTACGAGCTGAATCATACACGAGACTAAAAGCTGCAGCCAACAACAGAGTTAGCGGTTCAGATGTGGGGAGAAGAATCATACTGCCTTCATCGTACACTGGAGGGAAAAGGTGGACTATCCAAAATTATCAGGACTCCCTTGCAATATGTAAATGGATAGGTTATCCATCACTGTTTATTACTTTTACATGTAACCCTAAGTGGCCAGAAATAAAAAGATATGTTGAAGAAAAGGGATGTAGACCAGAGGATAGGTCCGACATAATATCGAGGGTTTTCAAAATGAAACTTGATGAAATGAACAGCGATTTTAAGGACGGAAAAGTGTTCGGTAGCCCTGCTGCAATTAAGTGTCAAATATTTTGAATTTTTTTATGAAATTTTTTAACAAGCTATATTTGATATTTAAAGTTTTTATAATAATGTACTCAATTCGTCCCGCACTAATTTTTTTAATTCTATATTATTAGCATTTTGTATTTAGCATCATCCAAACTATATAATCTTCAAGTCAGATTTTTTATTGATATTAACTTTTCATAGTAATATACTCCCAATGCCTAGTACTAATAGCAATATTCATTCTCTCCGTAATAATATTATATTTCATCCGTCCCGCAGTAATAGTATACTCTCTCCGTCCCGCATTAATAGTTTATTCCATCGTCCCAATACTTTTTAAAACTTCTATATAAACTTCAACTCTGATTGTTTTTGATATTAATTTTTTCATAAGAATATACTTCCACCGTCGGATACTATAGCAATATTAGTGCCAGACGGTGATGATAGTATATTCCCTCCGTCCCGCAGAATTAGTATATTCCCGCCGTCCCAAAGTTATATTATATTCCATATGTCCTGCATTAGTAGTTTATTCCATCTCGCGTATACTTAAAACTTTTATATAATCTTCAAGCAGTATTTTTTTATTGATATTAACTTTTTCATATTTATGTACTCACAATGTCTGGCACTAATAGCAATATTTTTCCCTCCGTAATAATAGTATATTCCCTCTGACCTGTAGTAATAGTATATTTCCTCCGTCCCCCAGTAATAATATATTTTCTCTGTCCCCCATTAATAGTTTATTCCATCTTCCCGCATATTTTTTAAACTTCTATATTATTAGTTTTTTCTGTTTAGATAAATTTTAAGTATATTTGGATATAAATATTTATTTTTATTTCTACGCAGTTGTGTACACGGTTGAGTGGCAGAAGAGAGGTCTTCCTCATGCACATATTCTTCTTTTTCTCAATCTACAGGATCAAGCTAAGATTGCTGAAGATGTAGACAAATTTATTTCAGCTGAGATACCTGACAAGGAAGCCGAACCGGAATTATACGAGGCAGTAAGAGATTTTATGCTGCATGGCCCATGTGGTCCTTCAAATCTGAAATCTCCGTGTATGCAAAATAATAGGTGTTCAAAGCAATTTCCCAAGCCTTTTAATGAGCGAACTATTGTAGATGAAAATGGTTACCATGTGTATAGGTGGAGAGACACCGGGGCAACTATTGAGAAGGGTGAATATAATCTCCACAATGGGTATGTTGTTCCGTTTAATGCCTATCTGCTTTTGAAGTACATAGCACATATCAATGTCGAGTATTGTAATCAGAGCATGGCTATCAAATATTTGTTCAAGTACATTAACAAGGGTAGCGATAGGATAACTCTTGGATTACAAGAAGAGGATGAGATTGAAAGGTTCATTGATTGTAGATATGTCTCTGCATGCGAGGCGATTTGGAGGATATATGAGTTTGATTTGCATTATAGAACTCCACCAGTTGAGCGGTTAGCTTTTCACATGAAGGGTGACCGGACTATACATTTTCACGAAGGGGATTACATTGAAGATGTTCTTGAAAAAGCAGAGACTGTGAAAGAATTCCAGTTTGTTAAGTGGATGGAGTATAACCGTGATAATGAAGACGGTCGACATTTGAAATACTATGAATTCCCGATGTATTTTGTGTGGGTAAAAAATAAATGTGAATGGCGCCGCAGGAAAGATAGTCGATTTGCAATTGAAAGGATATATCATGTGCCGGTCGGCTGTGGGGAATTGTACTACTTGAGGATTATGTTTAATCATAAAGCCGGTTGCAAAAATTTTGAAGATTTGAGAACCGTTGATCATGTTGTCTGTAAGGACTTTAAATCAGCTTGCTATGCCTTGGGTTTGTTAGATGACGACAAGGAATATGTCGATGCAATAAAAGAAGCAGTTGGTTGGAAAATGTCTGTAGCCTTAAGGAGACTATTTGTTGTCCTATTACTGTCTAATTCCATGACTATGCCGCACGAGGTATGTGATAAGACTTGGGAGGAACTTTCCGATGACATGGAATACAACTATAGAAAACTACACAATAATTCGGGTAAGTTTATCATCTTTAAATCTAATATAGGTTTTCATTTAATATTACATATATTTATATATTTTCTCTAATATATAATGTAATTACATTATAAAATACAATTCTAATTTTTTTTAACCGTAATTAAAGTAAAATATACTGGATATTTGTTCTACTTTCAATAGTGTACTCCGACCGTATGACAAAAATATTCACCACTCCATCCGTCCCGCATTAATTATCTAATATGGATATTACATACATGTTTATGCTTTGGTCGAATATTTGAGATATAAAGTTGATTGTAGTACATTTTTAAATTTTGTATTTCCTCCATGTCGCACTAATTTGTTATCAATTTTATTTACAAAATATAGTTTTGTTATTGGTTGGAGAACAAATTTATTGGTTATTTAATATTTACAAATGAACGTACTCCCACCGTCTCACAATAATAGTATCATCCTTCCCTCCCGCACTAATTTTCATGTAGAAATATTATATAATCATAATGCATTTTGTCAAATATATTGAGTTCCAAGTTTTAATTTAATTTAAGGACATATATTATTTCGTACTCCCTATATGTTTTATCTTATATATGTAGTATACGTATATATATATATATATATATATATATATATATATATATATATATATATATATATATATATATAATTTGTATTCCCTTTAGTTATTATTATATTAACTCTTGGATATATATTTAATTGCATTTTTTCATAACTGTGCCAGGATTGAAACTAAACGAAGAACGGAAGAAGAATCTTACTTTAACAGAAATTGAAAAGATATTGGTTCAAACTGGAAGTAGCCTGCATAAGTTTACAAATATGCCTAAGTCGATCGACTTTGCTATTGAGGATGCATAGAACAGGTTTATTTTAGATGAAACATCATATGATATAGAAGAGATGAAGGCTGAGCATGCCAGGTTGTATAAACAACTCACGGCTGAGCAGAAGGGAGTATATGAAGAAATCATGTCAGCTGTCGATAGTGGAAATGGTGGAGTATTCTTCCTGTATGGTTATGGAGGGACGGGAAATACTTTTATGTGTAAGACATTATGTGCTGCATTACGGATGCAGAGGAAGATTGTAGTTGCAGTTGCATCCAGTGGTATTTCTTCATTATTACTTCCCGGAGGTAGGACTGCCCATTCTAAATTTGGTATACCTTTACAGCTTGATGAGACTTCCATGTGTAGCAAACTTAAGCCATGTTATGATGATGCAGAGTTACTTCAAAAAACATCGCTTATTATCTGGGACGAATCTCCAATGGTACATAAACACTGCTTTGAGGCACTTGATCGTAGCTTGAGAGATATTATCCGTGGCCCTGATGGACTGTTATGTGATAAGCCGTTTGGTGGTAAGGTTGTGGTATTTGGAGGAGATTTCAGACAAATTCTTCCGATCGTACCTATGGGTAGCAGAAATGATATTGTGCATGCTTCACTATGTTCATCGACACTATGAAATGAATGCAAAGTACTAAGGTTAACACAAAATATGAGATTACAGGTGATTTTCAAATACATTTTGTTTAACATTATGTATACGTATCTATATTTTAAAAGTTATAATAAGACTAAAATATAATATTTTATGTAGGGTGGTTCGTATTCTTCGGATGTTGAGGATATCAGGTCGTTTGCAAAATGGTTATTATCTGTTGGTGATGGGACTGCAGTTGATAAGTAACAACTACTTTTAAGATATAGACATATATTTTATCCGTTGGTTATTACTATCACTGTCTCAAAAGCCTTACTACTTTTGTTGCAATTTATGTACTATATCCGTCTTAATATTAGTAAAAACTGCTTCATAATTTTCTGGTCTTCTCTCAATTTTAATATTGATTCTTACTTACTTTTAAGTTCATATTTTTACTAATATTTATTTATTATATGTTGGTTATTACTGAAGATGATAAGAACCATGGTGAAGTTGAAATCAAAATACCAGATGACATATTAATAATAGATTCTATCAATACCATCTCAGCTATCGTGGATTGCATATACCCGAACTTATTGTAGAATAAAGATGTTGATGGATTTTTCCAGAATCGGGCTATACTTGCACCAACAAATGAGATTGTTGACAGTATTAATGAGTATGTTATGTCGCTCTTTCCTGGAAAAGAAGCGGAATACATGAGTTCTGACGCCATATGCAAAGACAAGGAATTTAACCAATCAGCCGAAGATATATTTTCAACTGAATTCCTAAACACCGTCAAGTGCTCTGGAATACCTAATCACATACTGAAGCTAAAGATTGGATGTATCGTCATGTTGTTACGAAATATAGATCAAGCTTCAGAATTGTGTAACAGTACAAGATTGATCGTTACAAATCTAGGTACACAAATCAATTTTGTTACTATATAATTATACATTTATACAATTAATTATTTGATTATTTGACATAAAACATACTGTTATTTTAATATATATATATATATATATATATATATATATATATATATATATATATATATATATATATATATATATATATATATATATAGGTAAGCATGCACGTTGTCGAGACGCTAATGTTGTCCGGAAAGAATGTTGGTAAGAAGGTGTTGATACCGAGAATGATTATGGCACCTTCTGATACAACAAAATTCCCGGTTAGGTTTCAACGGAAACAATTCCCACTGACCGTTTCTTTTGCAATGACTATAAATAAAAGTCAGGGTCAGTCGCTCGCTCATGTTGGCCTTTTTCTTCCAAGACCAGTATTTAGTCATGGACAATTATATGTTGCTTTTTCTAGTGTAACTACAAGGAAAGGACTTAAAGTGCTTATGTGTAATAGTCATGAACAGTCAGATGACACGACTACAAATGTTTTGTACAAAGAAGTTCTTGACAAGTTGTAATATATTACATAAAATTATCTCATTAATTTTTTGAATTGTCTTTACATTTAACTTTTACCTCAGTGTTTTATCCCCCGTCGGGGACCGACGGGTTACTCACTAGTATATTGAAAAATGAGTTTTCGAACCTGGTCTAAACCGTGCGGTGATAATTTTATAAATAATTTGAAGTTTTTTAAAAAACACGTAGTGACATTATTGTAAATATTAGGAAATTGTCTACACCTCTGATACTCTTAAACCCACGAAATGTCACTTTGTAACACACGAACCGACGCTCTTTTAACACATGAACTGACACTAAAAAACATCTGCACTGGTAGCAACAAAACTAATGCACTAGTCATTTTAAACACTACAATTGGTCATCTTAAACACCACCACTAGTCATCTTAAACACTAACATTGACCATCTCAATACTTCATTTATAAAACTTTAAAGACCGTTTGAAGGCCTAAATGACGTCATTTGGGGGTTTTACACCTTGTACCATCGGGCATAGCCCGATGTCTATTGTAGATCTCGAAATTTTTGATTCGATATGGTGTTCATTATGTGGTTTATCAAGAGTTAAAAGTTATGCCCATTGTCGCGCATGTGCTCAAACGAGTCCATAAACTCAATTGCATATGTAATAACATTCCAAAACATATGAACTGACATTATTAAACACATGCACTGGCTGTCTTTATCACTCAAACTGGATGTGCCAGTGCAAGTAATTTGTTGTGCCAGTTCATGTGTATTTTTATCACTGTGAGAAAGTTGTTAAGCAACAGTCCTGGTATTTTCTAGCGCAGTTATAGTGTTTTTAAGCGTCAGTTGTAGTGTTTTTTTAACGCCAGTTTCAATGTTTTTGACTGTCAGTAGTATGATTTTTGATTTCCAGCGTGAACGATGTTTCACTTATTTACAAAGTCATTGCGCACGAAGTTTCAGATATTGTAAGTACCCAATTCCGGATCGTTACAATCAGTTAAAAGTTAACCGGAATCCGTTAGCTGGCCCTTTCCAAGTTAATCGAAATCCGTTAACTCCCCCTTTCCAAGTCAACGAGACTTCCCAGGACTGCCTTGTGCATCCAAATTCCAAAGTGTACTCAACACACGTTATCACACGTAAAAGTACCACTTTCCTCGAAATACGCAATTTTCGGGACTGTTCCGAACATTTTCTCGGACAATTATTTAGAAAACAGTCAAAATCGGGATTAACGGAGCAAAAACCAAGTCTTAGCGACTAAGCTAGACACGTGGCACACATGCACAGCCTCCCCCATCTCCATCAATCAAATTCAAGGGGGAAAAGTCCAAAATACCCCTGAAATTGAAGGTTAGGCCGGCCGGCCTGTTCTTCCTGAAAAAACGCCAGTCTCAGCAATCCTCAGCCAGTCCCTGCAATTTCCAAACTACCTCAAAAGTCCCTCAAAATGAGGATAAGGCCGGACGGCCTGTTATTCATTTTCACCCCCTATAAATACAGCCCTTTCCCTTCAGTAAAAAAGGGCAAAAAATATTAACTCTTGTCAAAACCTCACAGTTCCAGCCAACCAAACACCCTCCCGAGCCCCGAAAATGCTTTGATTTGCGTGAAAACCACATTTTCCGACCAAACACGAGTCAAACACTTCCGAAACACCTTCCAAACACCAAATCGTATCCCGTATATGTCCTCCCGATCCAAAGAGTCAATACCTAGACATTAGTAACACTCTCACTCTCTAAACTCCGTTTTGTCTCGATTTACGCGTCATACGCTACTTTCGATCCGGTCGAAGTTCTCAAAATGTAGACGTAACGCCGTATACGGGACTTGATACGTTTTAGTTCCTAATCATCTTCTCTCCCGTAAGAGAAGTAATTTCGGGTTAAAACGGCGTTTAAGTCTCGTTTTTTACTTTTCTGTCATTTACCGTCCGGATCGTTCGATCCGTCGATTCGCACTTTTATCGTCCGAACCGTTTGGTTCGTGATTGTCATTTACAAGTCCGGATCGTTTAATTCGTTGATATTGCTATTTACTTTACGCACCTTTACAAATCCGAGCCGTTTGGCTCGTCGATCGCATTTTTACCGTCCGGATCGTTCGATCCGTTGATACCGTATTTCAATGCTATCATTTACAAGTCCAAGTCGTTTGGTTTGTTGATAGTATTTACTTACAAATGTCCGAGTCACAAAATGACTCGTTGATCGCATCTCATTTACCATCATTTTCATAAAATTTGGTAACATCGTAATGCCCGGTTCAAAACCGAAAGTTCGTCATTCGAACTCCTTTTCAAAACCCCTCAAAATCAACGTTTGTCATTCAAACCCTCATTTCAAACTCAAAATTGACGTTTGTCATTCAAACGCTCATTTCCGACTCAAAATCGACGTTTGCCATTCAAACACTCATTTCAAACTCAAAATCGACATTTGTCATTCAAACGCTCATTTTCGACTCAAAATAGACGTTTGTCATTCGAATGCTCTTTTATCAAAATCAACGTTTGTCATTCAAACTAAAGATTCCAGTTCATCATTCGAACTCCTTTTCAAACTCAAAACCGACGTTTGTCATTCAAACGCTCTTTTACCAAAATCAATGTTTGTCATTCAAACCAAGATTAAAGCTTGTCATTCAAGCTCATTTTCAAAATCAACACGAACACACACACACGCACACTTTTCGAGAAATGTAGAAAGACTCGTCATACGAGGCATTTCGGGTGATCTCAATATACTCTTCCCGAAACATAACGTGACCTCCGAACCTAACAATCTCTGTTCAAAAAAGCCTTTTCCAAAGTTTTGGCTACCAATCAAAATGACCTCCTTTTCAAAGCCTTTTCCCAAGTTTTGGCTACCAATCAAAATGACCTTTTTTTCAAAGCCTTTTCCCAAGTTTTGGCTACCAATCAAAACGACCTCCTTTTTCAAACCAGCCTTTTTCAAAGTTTAGGCTCATAATACAAAACGGCGTGGCGACTCCTCTCCTTCTCGGCGAGGTCCCAAGTGCGAAAGCCGCTCGCCGCGTTTCCACGCGCGATCCGGGTAATTTCAGTTATTTACAAAAATATCACTATACATTTTTTCTAATCAATAGAAAAAATGTGTTTTACATGATAGCAACTCGAGTAGGGAGTATTAGTTTCATAAAATAATTGCAATATATTAGCATGTAAAAAGCATGAGGAGAAGTATGAAAGTAAAACACGCATTAATTTCAATGAGTCATATATTTTATTTAAGAATGGAGATTAGTAGACAATTACCGGCCATTAACGTTAATTTATAGAAGTATCTATAATTCATATAACGCACATTTAAAAAAAAACACCTTTGAAAAATTTAGTTGCAAAGATGCAGAAATATCTTTGCTATCTACCTTTAAGTTTAGTTTTGTACGTATATATATAAGAGTTGCTTTTATGAAAAACTAGTTTTTCCATAATATTATGGAAAAACTAGTTTTTGGACCTGGTTTACACAAAATATGCGGGTTGAATAGGTTGGTGGGTTCATTAACAAAACATAACCGATCTATATAAATTTAAATCCAACGAACACACACATCAAACACACAGTTATGCCGCAAAACCAGATAAATTCATCGAGCTGAAGCAGAAGTCAAGCCATAATCATTCCGCTTCAATCGGTTGAGGTACTATAGCAATCTATGTCAGCTTCTTTATATAGAATCGATTATCAATCGAGATATTAACAATCATTTCTAATTGTTTCATTCAATCCAAACGATTTTTGATTAGGTTAGATGAGCTTACATGATTTTGAAGATAAAATTGATAATAATTCGAATTCTTCATTATTCAAAGTGCCAGTACACTCACGAAATTGATTAGTTAACAATATGATTGAACTATTGCAGATAATGCTATTGTAATTGATCGAATTTCTCACACAATTGATGATGATCATGAAATAGATAAGCCAATCTGTAGTACCAGTGTTTGATTTTCGTAATGCTAGTGTTTATGTTTGTATTTGATTTGTAATATGATTTGCTTGTGCTTATGATGTGCTAGCACATCTGTTTATGTTATGCTAGTGCATGTTTTTTAATGTGTCAATGCTTTTGGTATAATGTGACAGTGTTTTTTTAAGAATGTGTCAATGCCTCATATATGTTCAGCCAATGCATGTTTGCTTCTCATTCTCAATGGCAAGTGATTGTAAGTGAATGTGTCAGTACACTTGTTTCTCTAGTGCCAGTGCATTTGCTAGTTTCCCAAAGTCGTTGCTTATGTTTTTACTGTGCCAGTGTTTCTAATATAATATGCCAGCACAACTGTTTTTTGTGTCAGTGAATGTACTTGTTTAATAACGGTCATTGCTTGTGAAAATAAGGTGCCAGTGTTTGTAAGTGAATGTGCCAGCACACCTGTTTCTCTAGTGCCTATGAATTTGCTTGTTTCCCAAAGCCATTACTTGTATTTTTAAGGTGCCAGTGTTTCTAATATACTGTGCCAGCTCAGCTATTTCTGTTGTGCCAGTGAATGTACTTATTTAATAGCGACCATTGCTTGTGAAAATAAGGTGCCAATGTTTGTAAGTAAGTGTGCCAACACTTCTGTTTCTCTAGTATTAGTGCATTTGCTTATTTCCAAAAGCCATTGCTTGTGTTTTTAAGGTGCCAATGTTTCTAATATAATGTGTCAGCTCAGCTATTTCTGTTATGCCAGTAAATGTACTTGTTTAATAACAGTCATTGCTTGTGAAAATAAGGTGCCAATGTTTGGAAGTAAGTGTGTCAGCACTCCTGTTTCTCTAGTGCCAGTGCATGTATTTTTTTCCCAATCCCAATGCATGTGTTTTTAAGGTGCCAATGTTCTTAATATAATGTGCCAGCACATATGTTTCTCTAGTGCCAGTGTTATTGTTAATCTAATCTCTTTAATTTTTTTTTTTGTAGCAAGCTATATTAATGAATTGGAATTTAGTGTTAAGATGAAAACCTCTCGTGTCTCGAAGAAAACATCAAGACCAATATATAAGTATTTTATGTGTTTATGCCAGGGATATACTAAAGGAACATGAAGTGAAATTGATGTTCCATCTCCATTAGAAGTTGGTGAAATTTATATTCCATCTCCATTGGAACGAATTGAAAACCCAAAGAGGAAAATAAAGAGAAAAAAAAACTCCTTCTAAAAGGACATGTTATCAAGCTCTTATAAGAGTAAAGTTATTAAATAAGGAAGACTGATATAAAGTTGCCCGACACGTAACTAAACACAACCATGAGAAGACAAAGCCAGAATGGAACTACTTAAAGCGAAGTAAGAGGTCAATATCAGAAGCTAAAGATAAAATAATGGAGCAATTTGAAGAAGTTGGCATCAAACCAACTGATGGATATAATGTTTTAGTAAAGGCAACTGGTGGGGAGGAATATGTTGGGCATACAAGAAGAGATCATATTAATTTTGTACAGAGATTGAGAATGGAAAAAATAGAAATGGACGATGTACAAACTGTAGTTGATAGACTAATCCAAATTGAGGATGAAGGATTTTAATTCAAAATGCAGTTTGGGGAAAAAGTAGACTCAGTACTTTATTTTGGAGATATATTATGATGAAGGAGGATTATTATTTGTATGAGGATGTTGTTGTGTTTGATACAACTTATAACACAAATAGATACAATCTTATTCATGCACCAATAGTTAAGGTGAACAACCACTGAAACACAATGATGTTTGGGTGTGTTTTCTTAACAAATGAAAAGACATAAATATTTATTTGGCTTCTCAAAGAATTAGTAAAATCAATGGGAGAAAAAGAACCATAAACAATTTTCACCGATCAAGACTTTGCAATGTGAAAAGCAATTGAAGAGGTAACTTATATTTTATTGTCAATGTTTTGTTAATAAATGTCAGTGCATGTGGTTATAAAAGTTCCAGTGATTGTTTTTAGACTATATTATTGTTAATGAGCCAGTGTTAATATTTATAAGTGTCGTGTTAGTATTTTATAAGTGCCAGTGCATGTGGTAATAAAAGTTCCAGTATTTTTTTAGACTATGTTATTTTAAATGTGTCAGTGTTATTATTTATAAGTGTCACAGTTAGTCTTTTGTAAGTGTCAGTGTTAGTCTTTTATAAGTGTCAGTGCTTATATTTTTTTAAGAAAGAGATAGAAAAGAAAATAAATTAATAAATGAAAAGACATTTCATAAAAAAAAGTACAAGACATAAAAAAAGATACAAATAGAAAAGAAAAAAAAAAGATTAAAAAAAACTTCAAGACAGAATAATAAAAAACTAAAATACATTTGATCCTTGTCCAGAACCACCACAATGATTCACAAAAGAAGCTCCACCACATCCTCTATCGCCTTTATTAAAGGGCTTCTTTTTGAACTTATCCTTCTTGCAATAAGGAATTTTCACAAGTTCAAACAACTTCAAATACTCCTTAAGGTATTTTGCCAAAGCCTTGTTCTCATCTTTGGAAATATTGGAAAGAGTGGAAGAG
The DNA here is from genome assembly GCA_022495995.1 of Adenophora triphylla var. japonica. NCBI lineage: Eukaryota > Viridiplantae > Streptophyta > Magnoliopsida > Asterales > Campanulaceae > Adenophora > Adenophora triphylla. The sequence continues at coordinate 388,252 of JAFEMH010001827.1, read as the reverse complement.
GAGTTACAAGAATAAAAGGCATGCTGAAGCATTGCAGTTTGGTCCATTTGACGTTGCATACGCCTTGTGCAAGGCGGTAGAGAGCATATGTACAACTTCATTGGAGAATTCCAGTCAGTTTGAGGGATACGAAGGTGACCAAAGTGGAGTTTATTTGTCATTTCACGAGAAAAGCACTTCTAAACTCTTTCTCATCAGAGTCATACTTATCTAAGAAGTCATTGTGATGAGACATATTGCTAGAAATTAGAAGTGAATTGATTTTAATAGAAGGAAGAGATGTGATTTTGAAATATACCAAGTCCCTTCCTATTTATATTGCATATAACTACTAACAAAATTTAATAAGTTTGACCAAAGTAGGTGAATTGTAAGTGCTTTAACATAAATGAACCTCTATTTCCTAGATCAAGTGCTTTCTGGGTCGTCTCAAATTGTTGTTTTTAATATGTTTGACCAAGTTGGTGCTTTGTTAATGTGCTAGTGTTTGTCTTATTTAGTGCAAGTGTTTGAGGATATAAGTGTCAATGTTTGAGATTATAAGTGCCAGTGTTTGTATTTATAGATGCAAGTGTTTTTATTTATAGGAGCTAGTACTTGTGTTCATAAATGTCATTCCTTGTAACCTAGATGCCAATTGCATGTATTTATAGGTGTCAGTGCTTGTATTTCTAAGTGCCAAAGTTCATGAATTGTAAATGTTTTAACATAAATGAACCCCTATTTTGTAGACTGTAACCACATCAATAACTCATTTGACTGTTAATTTTTGGACTGTTGTATTAATAATGTGTAACAACTTTTTACACTAAAAAAATTAATATGTTTGACTAAATTTAATATGTTTATTATTTTTTAGACTGTTGTATTTAATGATGTTTAATATCTTTTTACACTGGCATATTATATGTGCCAATGATTGTGTTAATAAGTGTCAGTTCATATGTTATAAAGTGCTAGTGTTTGTTTATAAGTGTCAGTGTTAGTTCAAGTGCTAAAACATTATAATGTGCCAGTACATGTATTTATAAATGTCAGTACTTGTATTTCTAATTGTCAGTGTTAGTCTTTTAAAGTGCCAGTGTTGGACTTTATTAGTGCCAGTGCTTGTCTATATTATTATATATTAACATATTTTTGAGGGAATAACAAGACATAGGTTATGCTTGTGCACATTAAACAAAATGTCATAGCACACTTTGGACAACTAAAGACCGATGAATAATTCAAAAAGGAATTCAACAATTGCTTAAGAGGATGTAGTGATGAGAATGAGTTTGAAAATTGTTGGCATTTAATGCTAGAAAAATATAACCTTCTTGAGGATAAATGGTTCAATCGTTTATATATCTTAAGAGAGAAATGGTGTACAACATTCAGTAAATATTTCTTCTCAGCTGACATATTATCTTCACAAATGACTGAGAGCACAAATCATGCCATATGCTTCAAAGCAAATATAAGCACATTCATAACACAATTCTTTGATATATTCAACGAGACAGTAAAACGTTGTAGAAGTACATAGCAACGAAATGAATTTGATTCGATAAACTCAAAGCCTTGCACATAAATACATGGTGGTTTAATAAGACATGCAAGGGAGGTTTACACGACAGAAATATTCAAATTTTTTGAGAATGAAGTCAAGGTTGCTTTTACTGCAAAGTATAGTCTTGGCTTTTGCTTAGATGAAAACAACAAGTTGTTTGATATTGGTCATGAAAACGATCCCGAAAAGTTTGAAAGGGTACTTTTTACGCGAAGTAATGAAACGATAACTGTCAAATGTACATGCAATGATTTTAGTGAGGTTGGTTGGTTGTGCTTTCGTTGCATTAAAGTTTTAACTTGACAAATATCGATTGGATAATGGAAGATTACATTAAAAAAGGTGGACAAAGACAGACAAATCAAATGTATGGAATAAAACTTACCAAGGTATATCTACTATTCCAACTTAGCAAAATAATTCAATTCCTTGAAAACAAAAAATGGCAAGAAAGTACTACAATTTGATGATGACATGCCATAAAAACAATGATGCAAGAAGAATTCTAGAAGATGAGTTTAATAAAGATACACTACTAATACAAGAATTACTCTCCTGAAAAGTACAAGATATTGGACCAACAATAAGTGAAAATAATAGTGCTTCTATAAGCACAACAATCAGTGCACCTACAGTGGCGGATCATGTTCGTGCAAATAAAAAAGGTAGAAAAAGAAAACCTAAAACAAAGTTTGAACGGAGAAAATCAATTACTAATGAGTATGGTTTGAATACTCCGAATGAACACTTGATTTGATATTTTTGTACCCAAAATTTAGTGTTTTAAAAATGTTATAATTGATGGTATCATAATTTTTTAAGTAGTAGTTGTTGATTTTAGAAGTGCCAGTATTTGTTTTATATAATGCCAGCACACTGGTTTTGTAGTACCAATGTTTGTTTTATCATATGCTAGTGTTTTTTTTGTAGTGCTAGTGTTACTTTTTTGAAGTACCAGTGTTTGTTTTATATAATGCCAACACACTGGTTTTGTAGTACAATGTTTGTTTTATAAAATGTCAGCGTGTGTTATTATATGTGCTAGTGTTTTTTATTATATGTGTCAATGTTAGTTATTGAATGTTTCAGTGTTTGTTATTATATGTGTTAGTTATTATATATGCCAGTGTTTGTTATTATATGTGTTAGTGTTTGTTATTGAATATGCCGATATTTTTTATTATATGTGCCAGTGTTAGTTATTGAATGTGTCAGTATTTTTAATTAAATGTACTAGTATTTTATAATGTGCCAAGGCTTGTAAATGCAGGTGCCAGCAGCATGATACTCTGCATCAATAAAAATGCTAAAAATAACACCAATTCATTTATAAAAGTGTCAACATAATACTCTATATCAATAAAAATGCAAAAAAAAAAAAAAAAACTAATTCATAGACAAACAATTTTATAGTACAAACAAAAAGTCATTTGTTATTGGATTTCCTAGTACATTACTTATTTTCAGCCTTTTTTTCTTCTTCTTCTTCTTCTTCTTCTTCTTCTTCTTCTTCTTCTTCTTCTTCTTCTTCTTCTTCTTCTTCTTCTTCTTCTTTCCTTTCCATTTCTTTTCTTTTCTTTTCTTGTTCTTTCTTTTTTTCTTTTTCTTTTTCTATCTTCTCTTCTTTTTTTCTTTTTCAAGGATACTCTTTTATCGTTTGAAAACTACTCTAATTCAAGCAGTAAACTTTGCGTTGCACAGTTAATATCACACATAACTAAAGACGCTAGAATTTCAGCCCTAATACACAATCATGATGGGTGATCAAAAACTAAGGGTACGAGTAATCTGCTCCATTAAATTGTCTCATTTCAGCCATTAAGTATACTGCATAGTCTGTATTACCACAATGTTCCTTCACAACCCATTCACACGACATATACTCAAACTTGACTTTGACACATTTGCACCACTTTGATGATTTATGTGTTGCAAGAAGTGTTTGAATGATGCATTCTATAAATAAAAACAACAAAAATAATAAGAAAGTTTTGGTAACATTAAAAAAAATCAATAAAAAAATATTACCATACTATAAACAAGTTTTAGCATGTTCTCCCTCTTTCAATCATTCATTGGCAAGTTTTTAAGATACTGAATTGTTTGTTTCTCAGTATTGACAACAAAAGTTTGTAATGGCCACTTCTGTTGTCGCCTTTGTGTAAGGGCAAGAAGAATTGCAAGTGAATAATGGTGCCAATGAGTGAATTGTCTAGAATTAGTGCATGCGATTTTGTATACCAGTGTTTGAGCTTCATAGTGCCAGTGCTTGTAATTTAGTATACCAATGTGTACGTTTATAAAATAACAGTGCATACCAATTTAACTTCACTCAAATTAAAACCCTTAGCATTGACATTAAGCTCAATCTAATGTATCAAATAATCAGTAATTTCTTCACCAGCTTTTTGCACAATATCTTGAGAATTCTTCATTATACGTTATAATCAAGCATTATTTATAACACATTAATAACATAATATTAAAAAATGAGAACAAATATAATTTAGTTAACAAAGAACCATATATATATAGAGAAATTACACAATGACTTAGCCCAAAAATGAACTTCCCCATTAAAAAGCAAAGCCCAACACTCAATGGGAAGTTATTTGCCTATCTTCTTCAAAGCTCAAAATATCTTCAATTAACAAGTTGTGGACCATTATTTACATAGGATGACACTCCTATAAAAAAATAAGAAAATTAGTAAATGCTTTAAGTACCAATGTATACATTTATTGAGTATCAGTGTTTGTGTTTATAAATGACTGCATTATAGCGTTGATATTTTATTTGAATAACAGAGTCGCCACTTATCATTTATTTAGGAAAACAATAAGAAAAACCTTTTTGAAAGATTTGGGTTCGGGGCTTAAGTGATGGATTTGGAAGGTCAAGGAGCACCGCATCCACCCAATCCGAAGATCGGTCTTGCTTTAAGGGGAATTATCAATTTAAACGGTTATTAAATAAAAACAGAAAAACCCTAATTAATTTCTTAATTAGGAATGTCGGGTTGTATGCTTCGAGATCACCTCCATGGATTGAAGGGACTCTAGGCTAACCCTTTTGATGGGGTTACACTACTCTAAAAGTAATTAGAGAGAGAGATTGAGATTAAGAATAAAAGTAGAGGAGTTTACATTGTGTTCTTAGGAACGTGGTTCTAGTGTTTCCTTCTCGGTCGAGAAAGTGATTCGGGCAGAGTTCCGCCTCGATTCTAGGCTAAGAATCTTCGACGTTCGTTGATCAACAAGGTTGATGGACGAATTTTAGGTGTTTGTTTCTGAGAGTTTTGAAGGAATCTTTCAAGGAGAGAAACCAACAAATTGTGTGTGTTATGTGTTTTCGATTAGGAATCGGGGACCTCTGAAATGAAATGCTGAAAGTCATCAAGTATTTATAGGGGTTTTAAGAGGTAAAGGTGGATTGGGATACCTCCCAAGGAAGCTTCCAGAACTCAAATATCATTGGAGAACCGAATTTGATAAGATTTATCAAAAAAAAGAGGTTGAAACGGAGAAGGAAAGTGATTATGCACATCCTGTAGAGGGGTTATCTCGCGCGAGACATGCCTGTTCCGCGCGGGACAACTAGTCTGTTGACTATTCTGTCCTCTTCAATTTATTTCGTTAGTCAGTTAGATCAAAAACTAACAAGGTTAGTTAGAAACTTAACGAAACATGACAAAACTAATGTGCTTTCATCAAAACACAAAAGAGAGAAGAAGAGTAGTGTAATCATGATTTATTGGTTCAGAATGGGGTGTCTACATGCACATACATTTATTGAGTGCCAGTGTTTATGTTTATAAATGACAACACATATATTTATAAAAGGTGTCAATGTTTGTGTTCATAAGGTGCCAGTGTTTTGTATTGATAAGTACCATTGTTATGTAAATTTATAGCTTACCCCTTGAGAGTTCTTGAAAAGTGTGTAGAAATACATATGTCAACAACCTCCTTACTCAGCTTCAACATTGATAAAAAAAACATTAGGGTTGTTAAACAAAACCGAGAACAATATAAAACTTTCTGGTTAGCTGCTCCACAAATCAATGAACACCCTACATTAAACATCTCGTAACAACTCCCAAAGCAACTATCATTCATATTCTCACCAAATTTCCAACATCTTTCTTAATCTGTTCCCCATCATCTTCTTGAACTTTTTCTTGTTCATTTTTTTCTTTTATATCAATTTGTTTTTCTTCACCATTTCATCTACTGTGTCACAAGGATAAACTTCATCTATCCCACGCATAATATCATTTAAATCTTGTTCGTTTTGTACCATATCTTTTATTTTTTTCCTCTTCTGATTGCTAAGAAAAAAGGTCAAATGACGGAGTTGAACTTTTTTTCCCATATCAGCCTTTGTTTTTTTCAAAACTTCTAAAATAATAGTATCAATCTCGCAAAAATCTTCATCATTAAAAATATTTTCTTCCACTTCCTCCCCTCCCCCTCATTCTCTTTATATTTCCCCTTCTCCTCTTCTACAATATTTCCCTTTTCCTTCTTAATAAGTTTAAGTCTTTCTATATGTGCATATACTGCATTATCAATGTCCTTATTAAAAATATCACATGACTCTTTATCAGCCTGTATCAATGAAAATTAGTAAGAATGAGTGCAATTGTGCCAGTGTAAGCAAATGATTGGTGCCAGTTTCAGAGTGCAATTGTGCCAGTGCTTTCAAATGATGGTGCTAGTGTAAGTATTTTTAAGTGCCAGTACAGAAAATTAATGGTGCAAGTGCAATTAATCAATAGTGCCAGTATAAGCATTTAAAAAGTACCAGTGTAAGAATTTCAAATTGACAGTACTTACATCACTTGATTATACATTTCTCTCCTTTGCAACACTTTCAATCCTCAATGAAATATTTTCTTCATGAAACTCACCCAGTATATCATTCACAAAAGCGTATTCAGGGGTACTAAAAGGATAAACATCATTTTCTTAAAAAATTAACTTTCCCCACCCAACTTTAGCTTCATAATCAATCCTCAATTTGATTTTATTCGCATTCCAATGCTAAATCAAAGGGAGAATAGTTGATTCTTTTAACCCTTGAAATGGAAATCTGTGAAGGTAAACAATCACCAAGACCATCAAACATCCACTACAGCTCTTCGAATTCTTATGAGCTAGCTTAAACCTCATAACAACCTAGAATAGTTTATCCAAAACATATTTATGCCATTTAAACTTCCTTATTTGTGAAACATCTTCTATGAGGCTTAACAACGACATATCAATTGTTTTTGTAACTATCGGAGCAAGAAAAATTCCAACAACAAATAGCACAAACAGGCGTTTAAATTCATCCCCACCTTAATGTAACTCACAAATGCGTTGCACAAGTTTATAGGCAGGAAGACCATCTTTACTGTGCCCAAATTATTCAAAATACCAATTTCTCAATTTCATAATTTCACTAGATGATCGGTTTACCTTATCATTTGCAACATTCCTAGGTAGACAAAATATATCATACACATCTGACATTGTTATCACATATTCTTTCGACGAATCAATTCTTTTTATCTTTGTTATTAGTTCAAATCTTTCAACAATAAGCTGCACAAGCCTAAGTGGCAATACCTTAACCTCAAAATTCAATAAGGAACCAAAACCAATTGTCCTAACATCTCTCTGCTGACCTGGAGTTAAACAAAGCTAACAAGTCTTTTAGGAGTATAAGAATGTTCAAATTTATCACCCTCTTTAGGTTTCTTACCAATAGTATCACAATCATCATCATCCCCATTCCTTTTACGCTTTGAGGATTTTGATGAACCTAAAAATACATAGGAAATAACATTACATAGTGCATGTATATAGTTTTTTAAAAATGCCAGCATTAGTTTGTTAATAGTGCCAACATATGAGTTTCAATAGTAACAGCATCAGTGTTTGTTAATAAACTAACATATGTTACTAAACTAACTGAACTAGGAGTGCTATCATTAGTTTTTTAAAATGCCAACATTAGTTTTCAAAGTGACAGTATTAGTTTGTAAATAGTGTCAGTATCAGTGTTTTAAAATGCCAATATATGTGTTTCAATAATGCCAGCATCAATGTTTGTTAATAAACTAACATATGTTACTAAACAAACTGAACTAGGAGTGCCAACATTTGTTTTTTAAAGTGCCAGCATTAGTTTTTTTAAAGTGCTAACATTAGTTTTTAAAGTGACAGTATTAGTTTGTTAATAGTGTCAGTATCAATGTTTCAAATTGTCAACATATGTGTTTCAATAGTGCCATCATTAAAGTTTAATAGTGTTAGCAACCTTATGAAAGCACAATATTGTGCTAGTGTTTGATCCAGTTAATACATTTCATAGTGATTGTGATTGATAGTGCATGTGTACATCCATAACAACTAATAATGTTCAATTGTGTATCAAAATGTTAAAATGAATCAATAATCAAATGACCTAAATAACAACAGTAAATAAGAAAATTTCAATTCGAACATTTTGACTTCAATGAGATTCGAAATGAAGTTAAAAATACAATGATTATGATAATCAAAGTTCAAATCAAGTAAAATAAAATTTCGAAATCATACCTTTGTTCCGGTGCTTGCTTTAGATTTCTTTGGTTTGGTTGGTTATGATTTTGTAAGGTCGGAAGATGATGAAAAATGGACTAAATAATGGACGGAATCCTTGAAAAACAACTCGAATAAATCAAATTGAAGAGCAAAATCACGAATATAATTCAAAATTTTGGGTTGCACAGTTAAGAACGAAAGCAGAGAACCGGACCGAAAAATCGTGATAAAGAACCGTTCGTTAAATGAACCGCAGGTGAAAAACACGTTTTTTATTAAGCTTTAAAAAAACGCATTTTACAAGATTTTTGCTATATATAATGAAATATGAGAATTATTTTTGTAAAAAAATATTTTAGGACAATCTTTATAAAAAGTTAGTTATTTATTTTGACTATAAAGTCAACTAATAATATTCTTATGAGGGAGGGAATATGTTAGAGGTGACCATCCGGTTCAAACTGCCGGTTTCGATTCCGAATCGGCGGTTCACGGTTCAGCCAGGCAGCCATTGAACCGAAATCGGCCCAGTTTAGTCACGGTTCCGATTCCCGGTTCGAACCGACCGTACGGTTTCGATTCCGGTTTTAAACCGGCAATTTCAAAAAATAAAAAATAATTGGTTTGGGCGGCTGCCCAAGATGGACCGAATGATATGGGCGATCGCCCAAGTGTACATTTTTTCAAAAAAAAAATTACTTGGTTTGGGCGGCCGCCCAAAAGAGCCGAATGATATGGGCGGTCGCCCAAGTGTACAGATTTTCCAAAAAAAAAAAAACAGTTAAATTTTTAACAATTTCTGTTAATTTTTATAAAAAAGTTAATTTTTTGCAAAGAGTCATTTAAAAACTTAACTTTTTTTTAAAATAAACGAAAGTTTATAAAAGAAAAAGAGACGGTACCCGTAAATTTTATTAATTAAAATAAAATTACAAATGAGGGGGACAACCAACCTTACCCTTTTATAAATAAGGGGGGACATTTATGAGCCTTTACCTTAATTTAACTATTACAATTAAATAAAAATAAACCTAATCTAAAATCTAATCTATAAAATTACAATTAACCTAATCTAAAGTCTAAAGAGCGGCGTAGTTCATTCGGCTTCGCTCCCCGAGGTATCTTCATCAAAGGCCTCCTCCTCCTCGGAACTACTTCTTTTATCTTGAAGTCGTAGTTCGGCTCTATGCCAATCGCCGAGCACCATTTGATATTCTAAATTATATGGAGACAACCTTGACCTTCGATCGGACAAGACATTTCCTCCTACACTAAATACTTCTTCTACGGCGACGATTGAGGCGGGAGCGGCTAGAATCTCCTTTGCTATCAATGATAGAATAGGATAGTTGTTTGCCCTTCCTGCCCACCACTTTGCAATATCAAATTCTTCTATAGGCTCAAAAGAAGTGATTAAATAATTTTCAAGTTCAACATAAGTGGAGCCACCTCGTTGACGTTTATGAGTTCTAGAACTAATTAAATTATCTATAAAGTTAAAGGGATCGCTATCTTCGTGAGATCTACCACCTACATTTTCACTACTAGGATAAACAATATTATCAAAAAGATCATAATATTCTCTATAAAGTGCATATACAATATTTTTAGTCTCAGTTACAACGTCTTTTGCCTTTGGGATATGCCTATCTAAAAACAAATCAAAGCCGGTGAAAAATAGATTCTTATAATAATAATCAAGTATTTGTTCTAAACAATCTTCTCTTATCCTAGGATCTAATAGTTTAGCTACTAAAAACAATGGAGGAATGTTCAAAAAATATTTAAGCCATTTTGTTCTAATTTTGCTAATACATTCACCTAAAATTGGACAATCTTTAAAATGCATAAATATATAACTAATTTTAGCGGCGTGTTCTATAACTAACGGTGAAGTGGGATAGTAAGAACCGGATAATTGTACGGTAGCATCTTTAAAAACTTTTAAAATTTTCTTTAAATTATTACAAACATCCCATTGATGAGGCAATATTATAGTTGAATACTCTATTTGCTGAATAAACTGACACAATAGTTCACGAAAATCATAAGAGTCGGGTAACATTTTATAAGTGGAATTCTATCGGTTTGGAACATCTAGGGAAAATCTTTTAGGTGGGATCTTATTTATTTTACAAAATTTAATCCACAATTTTGTTACACTATGATTTCTCATTATATAAGCAAGAACTTTCTTAATTGGGGCTACATGTTCCTTTAAAGTTGATAAATCATCTTGCACACACAAATTTAAAATATGACATATGCACCTAACATGAAAAAATTTACCCCCAATGGATGGTTGACAAATATCAATGAGTGATGGTAGACTAGCAGTATTATTAGCAGCATTATCAAATCCAATTTATTTTTTTTTGAAAACTAATCCATATTCTTGTAAATCTCTAGCAATTTTGTTACAAATATTTTGAGCGTTATGAACAGTATCAAAAGATTTATATGCAAGTAATCGTTTTTGTAATTTCCAACTACTATCAATCCAATGACATGTAATTCCTATATAGCTATGAGTTTGCCAATGGTCACTCCATATATCGGCACATATTGATAATTTTTGGGGTAAATCTTTAAATGTATTAATTAAAGTTAATTTCCCTTGTAGATATTGGGCTTTAGTATCACGAGTACTTGTATTTTTATTAATTTCTTTAGTCGCGGGATTTAAACAAAGTTGTTCCATATTAGACCATAATCTATCATTAGTAAAATTAAAGGGTAATCCTTTAGCAGCAGTATATTTTGCCATTTATCTTCTATACGTTGCATTATCAAATTTAAATAATTGCGAAGACGTACCTTGTGAGGATCCCGTAAATCCTTGTAGTTGTGTTTGATCTTGGGCATCTCCAACTTGGTCGGGGTGCTTTGACGTCAAGTGTCTTTTAAATGTCCCATAACCACCTTCATGGGTAAAGGCAAATTTTTGAGTGCAATGGTTGCAAGAAACCTTGTATTGGTTGGTACCTTCAATTGACACTTTTGAAAAGTGCACGGTCATGATGTCCGACCTCCCCGTGGTTCGACCTCCTCGACCTCGACCTCGGATTTGAGTTTTACCACCCCCTCGCGCTTCACTTTGGGTTTGAGTGGTTTGAGTGTTACTCCCTTCGGTATGACCATGACCACCCATTGAAAATGTTGCATCAACTTCGTCATCGCTCAAATCAAGCGTTTCATGTGGTAGTGCTTGAACATTAAGATTATCCCAAATGGAATCATCGGGGGGTGAAATGGAATGCGTAGTTGATACACTCTTTCCCTTATCGCTACGGCCGCCACGAGATGAAGACATTTTTTTTTGTGAAAAGATGAAATTATGTGAAAAAAATGAAATTATGGAGACTTTGAGTTTGAGACTTTGCAAGTTTTTGATAATATAATTGAAGAGAGATTTGAGAGATTGAGACTGAGAGAGAGATTTGAGAGATTGAGAGAGGAGAGAATGAGAGATTGAGAGAATGAGTAGTGAAAAAAATGAAGGGAGGGGGAGGGTATTTATATGTTGGAGAGAAAAAGAAAAAAAAAACGTTTTAGGGACCCAAATAAAATAAAAAAAAATCGTTTTAGGGACCAAAACGGTTAAGATTTTTTTTTTTACATTTTGGTCACTAAACAGTCAAAATGACCGTTAGCTAACGGTCATTAAACAGGCACCGTCGGATCAAGAAATCAACGGCCCAGATCAACTAGCCGTTAGCCGTACGGTTCCGGTTCGTGAACCGGCGATTCCGGTTCGTGAACCGGCAGTTCCGGTTCGTGAACCGGCAGTTCCGATTCCGGTCCGGTTCCGGTTCCTGAAGCGGCGGTTCACCGATTTTTGAATATACGAACCGTAATCGGACCGAAAAACCGCCGGTTCAGCCAGTTCACGATTCAGCCGGTTCAATTTTCCTCCGATTTTGGGCCAATCTGATTCCGATTCAAACGGCCTATTCGAACCCGATTGGGCATCTCTAGAATATGTGATACTCTTAAATACGGCAGAGTATACTTTTTCGATAGGTTGTTTATTTCCCCAAGAAGTTAATAAAATTTCATTTCTGGAGAATCTAGAGATTTTGTGGTTTAATGTAGATTTACAATTATAATGTAATCTTTAATATTTATTCATATCTATTATTTTCTCCGTTTCAAAATAAATATTCATAAAAAAATTCAAATTTACTTTTAAATTATAAGCAAATTTGAATTTAAACATTCATTTTAAGACAAATATGGTACTATTAAAAAGGGTCAATAGTTAATTTTTCCGTTTATTGAAAAAAAAAAGATAGATTAAAAGTAGATATTCGAGATTCGGAAATGAAGACTTGTAGTCAAAGAACACAGTTTTGAAATTTTGACTAAAGATTTACTTGAAACTATGAATTTACAATTTATGAGATATGATTCTTAATGATTGGATATGTTATTACACACACACATATGCATATATATACTCCGTCCGTCTCAATAAAAGCTTCACTAATTATCCAAAAAGGCGTCCCGTTAGAAGCTTCACCTTTCCTTTTTTGGCAAAGAATCTTTACTATTTTCTCCACTCATTCTCTCTCCTACATTATTTTAATACTCACAACACCATTATAATTTATTATTCCCTCCACTAATTCTCTCTCCTATTTTCAAATCACACTCACAACATTTTTTTTTCCTCCCATTTTCATAATTTGCATGCCCACCCAAAATGGTGAAACACTTATTGGGACGGAGGGAGTATATACACTCCTTTCCTCCACCTCAAACTTACAATAATTTGCCATTTTGTAAGTCCATTTAACTTAAAACATTTTAAAATGATAAGTTTATATTATTTTTATATTTAATAAAATTCACTTGTCATAATTAAAACAATAATCCTATTACTATTTCTTAACTCACTCTCTCTCCTATTTTACTTTTCATATTTACAATATCTACTACACATATCTCTTTTTATTATAATATTATTTATTAATCTTTATATCGGGAAAAAGAGAATATTAAGTTGAGTGGGATGGAGCAAGTATATAATCCCTCCGTCCCAATATTTAGTTCACCATTTTGATTTCGACACGCAAATTAAGGGTAAAGAAAATGTTGTGAGTGTAATAGTAAAATAGGAAAGAAAATGAGTGAAGGAAATAGTAAATTTGAAAAGTGTTGTGAGTGTAATAGTGAAATAAAAGAGAGAATGAGTGGAGGAAATAGTAAAGATTCTTTGCCAAAAAAGGAAATGTGAAGCTTTAAATGGAACACCCAAAATGGCAAAAGGTGAAGTTATTAATGGGACGAAGGGAGTATTTATTCCCATGATAAAATATAAATGCTCACTAGTCACTATTCCTTGTGAGGTGATTCAAAATACAATACTCCAGCTCTCTGTCTGTCTAATTTGCTGTTTATTTATCTTTTTTTTTAAGCAATGTCTGTCAAATTTGCAGTTTATTTATCTTTTTTTAAACAATATTTTTACTAATTTATATATTATTAATATAATACTAAAATTACTTTCTTTAAATAAATGAAAATGCAATATTTATTTTGATACGAATCAAAATAAAAAGAGCGATATACATTCTGATATTCATTTTCCTTTTTTGAATGCTACAATTATTTGCTTAGAAATTAAATTATAATAATGATTAAATGTATATAAAATTTTAATAAAAATCCAATCTAATCATTAAAATAAATAAATATATTTTCATATGCTTTTTGGGACAAGATACAATCCATTTGGAAAACGCTCTGTCTCAAAAATATTGCATTTAAAAAAAAAAAAAAACCACTTTCCGGCAAAACTGGATTTTTTTTCTGAAATAATCCTTTTAAAAATGTAATTCCCAAAATAACAACCTTTCAAATTTTTTAAAACTCGCTAAATGGTATATCGAGTTTGGCATTCGTCCGTTAAACTCGCCAAATGGAATGTCGAGTTTTTTTTTGAGAAATTTTCCTTTTTTATTCCTGCATTTTAAGAAAATAAAACTCGCAAATTAATTTGGCGAGTTTAAGCGAGATTGAAACTCGTCAATTAATTTGGCGAATTTAAGTGTTTATAAAAGACAGGATTTTATGTTGAACTTGAATTTTACATGAAGCTTATAAAGATATACTTGAACCAATGAAAGAAGCCTATCCCTATGTACTTCACTAAACCCCAAATGATTTTAGCAACTGTGTACACGTTTCTTTCATAAACACTTAAAATTACTGCATAAAATCCTGTATTTCATAAACACTTAAACTCGCCAAATCAATTGATAAGTTTCAATCTCGCTTAAACTCACCAAATTAATTGGCAAGTTTTATTTTCTTAAAATACAGCAATAAAAAAGGGAAATTTCAAATATAAAAACTCGTCATTCCATTTGGCGAGTTTGAACGGACGAATGTCAAACTCGATATACCATTTAGCGAGTTTCAAAAAATGAACATTTTGGCAAATAGTTTGGAATGTTTGTTATTTTGGGAATTATATTTTTAAAAATGAATACAGTAAAACCTCTATAAATTAATAACCTTGGATCCATAAAATTTTATTAATTTAGAGAGATATTAATATATCGATAAATTAATATTTTATTAATTAAAAGAGAGAATTTTAAAATTCAGCAAATTTAGTGTATATATATTAAAAATAAATAAATTTATATATAATTCATTGATTATATTCATGCATCAACCAATTATTTTATAACTAATTAAATATATTTATGCATGATATCAATTCATTGTATACAATTAATTATTATGCATTCATGGATGCATGTACTATTCAAAGTTTAGAGGAAATTTTTGCTGATATTATTGAAGAACCTACTAATGATGATGCTGTAGATGATTCCATACCGTTGGAACGGGTCACGATAAAGGAGATTCAATTAGATTTAATTAGATTTAAATTTTAAGAAAACTAAAGCAACAAACAATAGATTCATATTTTAGCAAATTATCATAATATTTACTCATTCTGTCTCGCTACAAACTGCACACTTTCTATTTTGGGCGTCTCATTATAAATCGCACACTTCCTAAAATGGCAAAGAATCTTTACTATTCCCTCCACCCATTCTCTCTCCTACATTATTTTAATACTCACAACACCATTATAATTTACTATTCTCTCCACTCATTCTCTCTCCTATTTTACTTTTACACTCACAACATTTATATCATTATTTTTTTCTTAATCCCCGCGTAAACAGTAACAGTGCGATTACTAGCGGGACGGAGGGAGTATATTGTAATTTTTATGAATTATTAATTTAGAGTTTAATTGGGACCTAATATATATAAAGGGATTTTTCGAAAAATTATTATTATATTATCTTATCGAATTTGATGATTTTTTACAAAGGCTCAAGTTGGGATCGAAAGATTTTATTATTTTAGAGAGGTTATTAATTTATAGAGTATTAATTTATAGAGGTTTTACTGTATTTTGAGAAAAAAAATGAGGCAAAACTGTAATACTGTTATTTATATTGTGTTTTTGACTTTTTGCTATTGTCCCACTACTACTAGTCAGCGGTTTCCATATTGTCCGAAATCGCTCTTGAATTCCTAAAATAATGGAAAATACGACTGAATAATTGACCCCATTTTTTCTTTTGCTCATTTCATCTTGCCGGGAAACCCAACACCCCCCCCCCCCCTCCCTAGGGTTCCCCTGTTTCATCTGCTTCTCAGGTAACCAATCGTCACTCATCTCTCTGTTTCTTAATTGATCATGTAGGTGCGTTATAACATTTCAAAATATTCTTTTTTTTTTTAATTCGCATTTAATTTACAGTTTCAGATTCATGAATCTACATTGAATATGTATTCATAATTTTTAATTAATTCTTGATTTTCCTCTTCATTAATTTTTCTTTGTGAATTCTTTGTTTTTCATTGTCCTTATTATGGATGAATCCTTGTGATTTATGAATTCTTGTTTTGGTGCTGTGGCTGGAATTGTTCTAATGGCTTTTGGTTTTATAGAAGCCTGTGAATTTCGGTGCTATGGCTGGAATTGTGTGTAAATACAGTATGTGTTTGTATGAAATACTTAGTTTCTAGGGTTGACTTTTTGGAGTTCTCACTTAGCTGGAATCTGTTCTTTTACAAATTTAATCCTGCAAGATCGTCGCCCCTACCTAATAGTTATAAAAGTTTTTCGAGTTAGATGGACAGCTATTTTGCTTTTTGTTCTTCAAGATATCGTTGATTTGAGGCCGAGAAAGCAAATATTAGCTAGTTCATATATAGTTTCACTTAGGAATAATTACCGAAGATTAGTTTGTAGCAGTGGGATACATAATAAAGCTGATCAGAAATCATGTTTGGATCTCCTTATAGTTTTATTTGACCTTGAATTTGACTTGTCAACTTCATTTGTACACGCAGATGGAACATCATGAAGTTTCCATTTTGAGAGCAGATCACCATCAGCTAGAAGTTGAGATCCCAAATGCCTCTCTGCACACCATTGTCGATTCTAAAAGTCAGCTGCAAGTTTCTTGCATACCCGTTTGTTCTTTCTCCAAGCATGAGCAAAATATTTCTGACGTAAAACAACGGTCCAAGTCGATAGTGAAGCTTTCTGGGCTCATAATCTTTTACTTAATTGTCATGGCAGTCGAGATAGTTGGTGGTTTGAAAGCCAATAGCCTTGCGGTCCTCACAGACGCACTACATTTGCTTACTGATATTGCTGGATTCTTCATTTCTTTGTTCTCGGTATGGGCATCAGGTTGGGAGGCAACTTCAGAGCAATCTTTTGGATTCAGTCGTATTGAAGTTTTAGGGGCTCTTCTTTCGGTGCAGCTCATATGGGTCATTTCTGGTTTCTTGATCTATGAAGCACTTGATAGAATTCTACAGAAGCAAGCGACAGTCAATGGGGGACTTATGCTTGCTATTGCTGCATTCGGTTTTGTCATCAACTTAATTATGGTCATATGGCTAGGTCATGGCCATGATCATGATCATGATCATGGTCATAGCCATGTTCATGTTCATGATCATGATCATGATCATAACCGTGATCATGTTCATGGGCATATCCATGGTCATGATCATGGCCATTGTCATAGACATGATCATGATGAGGAAGAAGAAGAGGATACAACTCTGGTCCCGAGCTTCCAAGAGAGAAGGCGAATAATTAACATAAACATTGAAGGGGCGTACTTGCATGTGATGGCCGATATGATTCAATCAATTGGGGTGATGATAGCTGGATTAGTGATATGGATAAAGCCAAATTGGTTAGTGGCCGATCTAATTTGCACACTCATCTTTGCCGTTTTGTCTCTGTTGACTACGATTCCGATGATCAGAAATACAATCTCTATATTGATGGAGCGGACACCGGGAGATGTTGATGTTGGTCGACTCAAAATTGATCTAAAATCTATTGATGGGGTTCGTGATGTTCATGATCTACATGTTTGGGCAATCACGCGAGGTAAAGTTGTGTTGGCATGCCATTTAGTAGTTGAACCGAGGGTTGATTCGAAAGAAATGTTGGGAGAGGTTAGGGATTTATGTGAGGGAACATATAGGATTCATCATATAACTGTTCAAATGGAAGAAGGATAATAGTAGAAAGAAACAGCAGTAGCTTTATGCATTTTGTTTCTGATTTAATTATTAGTTTCTTTCTAGTTTAGAAGTGTAAATGACAACAATTTTGAGCTTATCTTCATCAATAGCACAGGAATACTGAACCCAACTATGGGTATAGAACCTTTTTGGGTTTTCATCTACGTTATTGTTAATTGAGCAAATCGTGTGTGTGTGTGTGTGTGTGTGTGAGAGAGAGAGAGAGAGAGAGAGAGAGAGAGAGAGAGAGAGAGAGGAGGCTGTCTTTGTTTACAAGTAATAAGAGAGAGAGAGAGAGAGAGAGGGGAGGGGGGGGAAAGAGAGGGAGAGGGAGAGGGAGAGGGAGAGGGAGAGAGAGAGAGGACTCTCGTTGTTTACAAGTAATCAACAGTGAACCAGCAAACCAGATATTGCAGTATCAGCCTTTTCACAGTCAGGAAGCAAAAATGTAAAATGTATCATAGCATCAAATACAGGATTCTTCAAGGACACTAAACCATGTTTCAACTTTGACAATATATCTTTCTGTAACACCTCAATGAAGTAACAATATATTCTACAAGTTTCTCTTACCAAGGGAAGTAAAAAAAAAAAAAGGACCAAAAGTTTAGACTCGGGCATGGGCTCGTAACCAATGTGCTTCTCCTACCTCAAATTTCATCTCAAGTAGAACAACAACCCCCACTCTTCACATTCCCAGAAGAATCACCAACATTAATAGTAGTTCCTTGACCAGGCAAAGCAGTTGTGGCCGCTGCCTCTTGGGCAGCCAAAGCTTTCTTGCTTACAATATGATAAATCTCGGTCAAAATGGTTTGAAACGCTTTCTCAATATTAAGTGCTTCCAAAGCCGAAGTTTCAAGAAACGAGAGTCCTTCCTTTTCAGCCAAAGTTTGACCATCTTGTTCTGCAACCGCTCGTAGATGGTTTAGATCGGATTTGTTTCCCGCCATCATAATAACAATGTTGGAATCTGCATGATCTCTTAATTCACGAAGCCATCTCTGGACGTTATCGAAAGTTTGTCTCTTGGTTATGTCATATACAAGAAGTGCACCTACAGCTCCTCTGTAGTATGCACTAGTAATGGCTCGGTATCTTTCTTGACCTGCAGTGTCCCAAATCTGAGCCTTAACTGTCTTTCCATCTACCTGTATTACATATTTTAGTGAATTTCTGTTAGTATTACCTACACTGTCTAAACAATATCTAAAGCAAGGACCGTACAAGCATCAACATCAAAATCGAAGCGGGTCAAGTACCCAATTTACTTAATGGAAAGTCAATCTTCACAGATATATATGTATGCATCTCCAGAGAGGGTAGCATACTAGAAGAAAATTCTATCTTTGGACATTAAATTTCTAACTCTTCAAAAATGGTCTATTTGTTAAAAGGAAAGGTACTTATAATAGAAAATTTCGTCAAGATATACATAAAATGTGTAAATTGAACTGAAATCCTTTTTAATATGGCAAATCACGAATCGTATGTTTGACATCCCCAATTCTAAGCATTTGTTTTAGAATTGGAAGAACAAAATGAATTTTGCAGAACGAAAATTACGCTTTCAATTCCCAATGCCATGGCTTGGAATTCGGAAGCCAAACATATCCTAAATGAAATAGCACCTTCAAACCAACAACAGTGTATGTATTGTTATTTGTCAACTCGGATTAAATTGCCTTATCAATGAGTCTGTTGTTGGTTGTAAGATTAAAAGCCTTAGATAGCAATAGCTAGTCATCTTTCCCACAAACTAGTAACTATTAGAGAGCATTCTCCTTCATGTGCGAAAACAAATTCCAACAGTTGCTCCCCTATAAAAACCATAACACGCCGTATCCATACAAATAGTTACAGATAGGTATGCATTTGTTACAATGGTTTCTTCCAAGCGGGATCATGCATGATTTAAGCATATATGAATTCAAAACCGGGACTCCTTTTGTTGAATAGGGAGTTGAAAGGAGTAGCACAAATAACAAGGAAATATAGAGTGTCGGTTTTACGTGAACAAGCATGATTATTAATGGAGAATGAATAAACTTATCCCCAATGAATACCGGTCCTAATCGCAACTAAATCTTTAGAAGAACATCATGCTTCAGTCAATTATCCCCAATAATCACTAAAACAAATACTTACTACACATGAAATTAACCTCACATCCCTAATTTCACAACAAACAATCCAAGTCAAAAAACTCCAATCACCCAAAACATTTACATACTGGTTATATCAGAGCACACAATAAACAGTAAACACAAAATCATTAGAAAACATTTTTAAAAAGAGGGGTAATTCATTAAAAAACAAAAATAATTATAGAAGATGAGAAAATTAGCGAAAGGAGGAAGACAAACCTGAAGAGTACGGGTAGCAAACTCAACACCAATGGTGGATTTAGACTCCAAACAGAACTCATTCCTGGTAAACCTGGACAAAATGTTGGATTTCCCAACACCCGAATCCCCAATTAACACGATCTTGAACAAATAATCGTACTCGTGATCAACCCTATTGGCCATCCTCTTCTTCTCTTTCTCTCTCCTCCCTCACAACCTGCAGAAAAAATTCAACCATTAACACACACAGATAGATCCATGTAATCAGATCCAAACCCAGAAACTGAAACGGAGGAGAAGGGGTGTTCAAAATCTTACAGTAAAGGAGAGATCGGGGATGGAGTGAAGAAGAACTTTTTGGTTGAAATCGGAGAAATGGGACAAAAAAAATCAAACGGAAGAATCGATGATGAAGAGGAAAGAAAGAAAGAAAGAAAGAAAAAACCTTTTTAAAACGGCCTAATATGAAAAGCAACTCATCTTTGGTTCCGCTTGGGTGACAGTCTAAAGGAAATAAAAGTACATTTTTTTATTTTTTATTGTAAAATATTTCGTTATGCGGCCAAATTCACGCGTAAACAGATGAAGAGATTATTTTTTTTCTCGATTAATTTTTTGAGGTATAGTAGACCCTCACTTCTAAGACATGAAAAGTACCAAAAATATGAAATTTAATGCGTTGGTGTAAGTGTGATAATTGAGTAGCATATCAATAATAAGTGAATAATTATTTTGATTATAATAAATTATCTTCAATATTCATTAAGTTACGAAAACTTCCTAAAATGGATTTTGTATGTTAAATGAAACACTTAGTGTTAGCTCTTGAGTTTTTAAAAGAGAAAAGAGAAAGGGAGGGAGGGAGGAGACGGGAAAGGAAAAGAAGAGGAGGTGGAGGTAGAGTTGCCCAACCGGTTTCGAACCGCCGGTTCAAATTGGAGCTGGACCGATCCAAAATCGGAGGGAAACCGAACCGCCTGAACCGTGAACCGCCTGAACCGGTGAATCGGCGGTTTTCCAGTCCGATTACGATTCGTATATTCAAAAATCGATAAATCGCCGGTTCAGGAATCGAAACCGTGAATCGGAACCGCCGGTTCACGAACCGGAACCGTGAACCTAACGGCTAGTTGATCTGGGCGGTTGATTTGGCTAATCCGACGGTGCCTGTTTAATGACCGTTAGCTAACGGTTATTTTGACTGTTTAGTGACCGAAATGTAAAAAAAAAATATTTTCTTAACCGTTTTGGTCCCTAAAACGTTTTTTTTCTTTTTCTCTCCATTTTTCAACCTATAAATACCCTACCCCTCACTTCATTTTTTTCACACCATTCTCTACTCATTCTCTCAATCTCTCAAATCTCTCTCTCAATTAATCTCTATATTATCTCAAACTTTCAAAGTCTCAAACTCAAAGTCTCCATAATTTCATTTTTCACATAATTTCATCTTTTCACCAAAAAAATGTCTTCATCTCGTGGCGGTGGTGGTGATAAGGGAAAGAATAAGGCAACTACGCATCCAATTTCCCCCCCCCCCCGATGATTCCATTTGGGATAATCTTAATATACAACCACATGAAATGCTTGATTTGAGTGATGACGAAGTTGATGCAACATTTTCAATGGGTGGTCATGGTCATACCGAAGGGAGTAACACTCAAACCACTCAAACCCAAAGTGAAGCGCGAGGGGATGGTCAAACTCAAATTCGAGGTCGAACCACGGGGAGGTCCGACATCATGACCGTGCACTTTTTAAAAGAGCCAATTGAAGGTACCAACCAATACACTGTTTCTTGCAACCATTGCCTTAAAAAATTTGCCTTTTTCCATGGAGGTGGTTATAGGACATTTAAAAGACACTTGACGTCAAAGCACCCCGACCAAGTTGGAGATGCCCAAGATCAAACACAACTACAAGGATTTACGGGATCCTCACAAGGTACGTCTTCGCAATTATTTAAATTTGTTAATGCAACGTATAGAAGAGAAATGAAAAAATATACTTCTGCTAAAGGATTACCCTTTAATTTTGCTAATGATAGATTATGGTCTCATATGACACAACTTTGTTTAAATCCCACGGCTAAAGAAATTAATAAAAATACAAGTACTCGTGATACTAAAGCCCAATATCTACAAGGGAAATTAACTTTAATTAATACGTTTAAAGATTTACCCCGAAAATTGTCAATATGTGCCGATATATGGAGTGACCATTGGCAAACTCATAGCTATATAGGAATTACATGTCATTTGGGTTGATAGTAGTTAGAAATTACAAAAACGATTAATTGCATATAAATCTTTCGATACTGTTCATAACGCTCAAAATATTTGTAACAAAATTGCTAGAGTTTTACAAGAATATGGATTAGTTCACAAAATTTTTTCAATTGGATTTGATAATGTTGCTAATAATACTGCTAGTCTGCCATCACTCATTGAAATTTGTCAACCATCCATTGAGGGTAAATTTTTTCATGTTAGGTGCATATGTCATATTTTAAATTTGTGTGTGCAAGATGGTTTATCAACTTTAAAGGAACATGTAGCCCCAATTAAGGAAGCTCTTGCTTATATAATGAGAAATCATAGTGTAACAAAATTTTGTGGATTAGATTTTGTAAAATAAATAATATCCCACCTAAAAGATTTTTCCTAGATGTTCCAAATCGATGAAATTCCACTTATAAAATGTTATCTGACTCATATGATTTTCGTGAACTATTGTGTCAGTTTATTCAACAAATAGAGTATTCAACAAATAGAGTATTCAACTATAATATTGCCTCATCAATGGGATGTTTGTAATAATTTAAAGAAAATTTTGAAAATTTTTAAAGATGCTACCGTACAATTATCCGGTTCTTACTATCCCACTTCACCGTTAGTTATAGAACACGCCGCTAAAATTAGTTATATATTTATGCATTTTAAAGATTGTCCAATTTTATGTGAATGTATTAGCAAGATGAGAACAAAATGGCTTAAATATTTTTTGAACATTCTCCCATTGTTTTTAGTAGCTAAACTATTAGATCCTAGGATAAGAGAAGATGGTTTAGAACAAATACTTGATTATTATTATAAGAATCTATTTCCAACCGGCTTTGATTTGTTTTTAGATAGACCTATCCCAATGGCAAAAGACGTTGTAACTGAGACTAAAAATATTGTATATGCACTTTATAGAGAATATTATGATCTTTTTGATAATATTATTTATCTTAGTAGTGAAAATATAGGTGGTAGTTCTCACGAAGATAGCGATCCTTTAACTTTATAGATAATTTAATTAGTTCTAGAACTCAAAAACGTCAACGAGGTGGCTCCACTTATGTTGAACTTGAAAATTATTTAACCACTTCTTTTGAATCTATAGAAGAATTTGATATTGTAAAGTGGTGGGCACGAAGGGCAAACAACTATCCTATTCTATCATTGATAGCAAAGGAGATCCTAGCCGCTTCCGCCTCAACCGTCGCCGTAGAAGAAGTATTTAGTGTAGGAGGAAATGTCTTGTCCGATCGAAGGTCAAGGTTGTCTCCATATAATTTAGAATATCAAATGGTGCTCGGCGATTGGCATAGAGCCGAACTACGACTTCAAGATAAAAGAAGCAGTTTCGAGGAGGAGGAGGCCTTTGATGAAGATACATCGGGAAGCGAAGCCAAATGAACTACGCCGCTCTTTAGACTTTAGATTAGGTTAATTGTAATTTTATAGATTAGACTTTAGATTAGGTTTATTTTTATTTAATTGTAATAGTTAGGTTGAGGTAAAAGCTCCTAAATGTCCCCCCTTATTTATAAAAGGGTAAGGTTGATTGTTCCCCTCATTTGTAATTTTATTTTAATTAATAAAATTTAAGGGTACCGTCCCTTTTTCTTTTATATACTTTCGTTTATTTTAAAAAAAAATAAGTTTTATTTCTTTCAAAATTCATAACTTTTTTTATATAACTTTTTGCAAAAAATGTATGTAGTAAGCAAAAGTCTAAAATAGCCTTATTTATCCAAAAATAAATTAAAAAAAAATTAACTTTTTTATAAAGCTTAACAGAAACTGTTAAAAATTTAACTGTTTTTTTTTTGAAAAATCTGTACACTTGGGCGACCGCCCAAACCAAGATTTTTTTTTTTGAAAAACTGTCACTTGGGCGACCGCCCAAATCATTCGGCCCTCTTGGGCGGCCGCAAAAAAAAATAATTTTTTTTTGAAATTGACGGTTCAAAATCGGAACCTTACGGCCGGTCTGAACCGGGAACCGGAATCGTGAATAAATCGGGCCGATTTCAGTTCAAGGGCTGGCGGAATCGTGAACCGTCGGTTCGAAATCGAAACCGGCGATCCGAACCGGAATGGCAACTATAGGCAGAGGAGAGAGAATTCAATAACTTCTTGAATTCGTCCCGAATTTAGGAAGAAAAAAGAAAGAAAAAATTGGAATTAAACTTGCACCTTTAATAAAATGAGGATAAAGAGTTATACTTGAGGTGTAAAATAGGTTTAAACAAAAAAATTTGCTTTATAATATTTCTCTTGCTTCCAATTCCTTCCACATTTGGAATGATTGTGTAGAAGAGAAAATTTTAAAAAATTTCTTTATTTTCCTCTCACTTCCTTTCTAAAAAAAATTCGAGAGCAATTTTAGTAAGAAAAATATATTAGATTTCCTTCAAAAAAAAATTTCTTTCTCTCATTTTTAACACTCGGGAGCGTACTCTTTATAAAATAGTTTTTGTAAACTTAGGTGAAAAAGAGTGAATATCCAAAATAATTTGCGTTAACGTGGGTCCTACTCATAATAAATAAATCTCAACCTATAGATTTCAATTAAAAAAAAAAAAACACCATAATTTTAAAGCAAATAAATGCGTCTCAATTTTGAACCATTAGTTACAATGAAGGAGAAGAACCTTCGCTGCAAAAAGTTACTCTTTCTAGTTGATGCTAGGCTTGCGGTGCGGTTTTGTTAGATCGGTGAGTTTAGACAGTAGAAAAATTCGTTGAAATCGTAGATTGGAGAATCGGCAAACGGGTGGACATAAATCGGCAGTTCACGATCTATAGGAGGTCAAGACATCGTAAATTAGAGGTTGTATCGGCGGTTCGTAAAATTTAATTTCGAACATTGCTTGCAGCCTCTGCTATGTGACTATGTGTCTACTCTGTCTCTTTTATGTTTGACATTGACTTGACTCAGTGAGTTTGAAAAAATTTTAAAGGTACCGTTCCTTTTTTTCTTTTCTAATAATTTTCCGTCTCACTATTAAACGTCGATTATTTTTAAAAATGTAACAATATTGTTTAGATATAAAAAAAAATTAACTTTGTCTAAAAGAACTGCATAAATAAAAGTTTAAAACTGAACAAATAAACAATCCAATTTTTTTTGTTTATAAAAGTGCTCAAAATTCGTTTAAAAAATAAAATAAATAAATAAACTGAATGAACCTAAAAATCATAAACCGAACGTACGAACCATGAACGAACCACAAATGTCAACAATCTTGACCTTAAATCGGCGTTCCATTAACCTGTCAACCTTGAACAGACATGTCTAGTTGATATCATGTTTTTATTGATCAGTAGTATCTCTTTGTCCAATATTAATTTTACTAATCTAAAATAACTGTTACATTTGAATAAAATATTTGATTTAAATTAATTGTTGATTTGGAATAAACAACATTCGAATTTCTATTTTATCCACACATTAGATTTTTTTATTAATTGGGTTGTTGTATAAAGTAATGTAAGGGAGCGAACATTAAATAAGAATCGATATTGATACTTTTATCATTAAGTTGGGATAATAATTGTCTTTTTTAAAATTTATGAAAAGTTAAAAAACAATAGTAATTTAGAAAATGATAGTATATTATAAGAAAAATCTATTTTCTTTTGAAAAAAAAGTTTAAATAATTAGATTAAAGTATGATATCTAGGTAGTAGCATTGGAGGCCCCACTAACAAGATTAACTGGTCAAAGCATCTATTAGGTGCTGATTCTAACAGATGATTTTGAGAATAACAAGAAGTTGACAAAAATTTGGGTTGTAATATTAAAAGGTGTAGAAAGAATGAAGACAGGGTGGGTGGGTGGAATGTTAGTGACTTCCATGTAGACGTGGCCGGTTGTGAAAACCGCCGGTTAGCCGGTTTTCAATCGGCGGTTTTTAAGCCCCAAAATCCAAACCGGAATCGAACCGCCTAACCGGCTCAACCGGTTACGGTTTAGGCGGTTTACGATTTTAACGGTTATCCGGTTAACCTCCGGTTTGACGGTTTGGATATGCTCGGCCGAGTCTTTGGTGTTGCTCGGCCGAGCAACCCTTTTAGGGTTTAGGGTTTTGAGGGTTGCTCGGCCGAGTCTTTTGTGTCGCTCGGCCGAGCAACCCTTTTAGGGTTTAGGGGTTGAGGGTTGCTCGGTCGAGTCTTTGGTGTTGCTCGGCCGAGCATATCATTTTTCAGTTAATTTTTTTAACGGTTTTTTGAAAAAAGTTAACTTTTATTTTTTTTCAATTTTTTTTTTTGGATAGATAAGACTATTTTAAACTTAAGTTTACTACATACATTTTTTACAAAAAGGTTTATAAAAAAAGTTATGAATTTTTAAAGAAATGAAAGTTAACGGTTTTTTGAAAAAGTTAACTTTTAATTTTTTTTCAATCTTTTTTTGGATATATAAGACTATTTTAAACTTAAGTTATCTACATACATTTTTTGAAAAAAGGTTTATAAAAAAGTTATGAATTTTGAAAGAAATAAAACTTAACTTTTTTAAAAGAAACGGAAGTATATAAAAGAAAAAGCGACGGTACCCTTAAATTTTATTAATTAAAATACAATTACAACGAGGGTATTGGTAGGAGTGGTGGTGGTAGGTGGTAGTAGTGGACTGGACCTAGTGGTATTGATAGGAGTGGTAGTGGTAGTAGGTAGGAGTGGTAGTAGTAGTGGTGGTAGTAGCGGTAGTGGTAGTGGTGGTAGTAGTAGTAGTGATAATAGTAGTTGTGGTGGTGGTGAATGGTGATGTTGGTGATGTAGACCGATAGTAGTGGTAGTGGTAGGTAGCGGTAGTAGTGGTGGTGGTAGTAGTAGTAGTGGTAGTAGTAGGGGTGGTGGTGGTGATGGTGGGGGTGTAGACTAGTAGTAGTGGTATTGGTAGGAGTGGTAGAGATAGGAGTGGTAGTGGTAGCGGTAGTAGTGATGGTTGTAGTAGTAGTAGTGGTAGTAGTAGTGGTGGTGGTGGTGGTGGTGGTGGTGTAGGCTGGTAGTAGTGGTATTGGGTAGGAGTGGTAGTAGTAGCGATAGTAGTAGTGGTGATAGTGATAGTAGTGGTAGTAGTAGTGGTGGTGGTGGTGGTAGTGATGGTGGTAGTAGTGGTGGTGGTAGTGGTGGTGGTGGTGATGGGGGTAGTGTAGACTAGTAGTAGTGGTATTGATAGGAGTGGTAGTAGTAGCGATAGTAGTAGTGGTGGTAGTAGTAGTAGTGGTAGTAGTAGTAGTGGTGGTGGTGGTGGTAGTGATGGTGGTAGTAGTGGTGGTGGTAGTGGTGGTGGTGGTGATGGTGGTGGTGTAGACTAGTAGGAGTGGTAGTACTAGTAGTAGTGGTAGTAGTGGTGGTGGTGGTGGTGCGGTAGTAGTAGTAGTGGTGGTGGTGGTGATGGTGGTGGTGGTGGTGGTGGTGAACATAACGGCTAGTTTGAAAAAGTAGCCGTTGGAATGAGTTCTGGCGTTCGCTCGCCGAAGCAACTCATATGACTCGTGAGCATGACCGTTATTGGAAATTAACACTCTTTGGAAGGTTATGCTCGTAGAGCAACTCATATGACTCGGCGAGCAAGCCAAAACCGGCGGTTAGCTTAGGCGGTTGGCCGGTTTTTCAAAATTTCAAACCTTAACCGAACCGGCCAATTACCGGTTTCGGTTAGCCGGTTCCGGTTAACCGCCGTTGACCGGTTTTGACCGGTTTTGGCCGGTTTTCAACCTCCCGGTTGGCCGGTTCGGTTTATAAAATGGACACGTCTACTTCCATGTACTCCTCCTCTTCTCTCTCTCTCTCTTTTTTTTTGTTGTTATATATCCAGGTTCTTAATTTACGTCGGATTAATCCTGGATTCCTAGGCTTCGGCCTTTCAAAGTGCTGGAGGAGGTAAATTGCGGGATATGCCCAAAACAGTCAGAGTGGCAGCACCCTTTATATTTCTGGCCCCAAGGGAGCCCTCCTACAAGGCATTTACATCACTCTTACATCATCAATTAATTGGCTACTCCAGCTGCTCCTGCCAAGATTCGAATTTCCCACGCTGAGGTTGCAAGCCCAGCAATGATGCTTCCTTTACTGCTCGGATGTGCCCCGGGAGACTCCAAAAGCTCCTGAAACTCATGGTATAACTATAACCACAAAGATCACCCATGAAGGAATCGAATCCATGACCTCCCGACAGGGAGGCCGGTTAGCATACCACAAGGCCAAAAGATCTTAGGTTACTCCTCCTCTTTTTTCTTATTATGGTATGGGCTCTCCATTATCACAATAATATTTGGTCTGACTAGGTTTTGTAGTATTTTAAACATTATTATCCATTTCAAAATAAATAATTTATTTTATTTTTAATCAAATGCCTAAATAAATATCAATATTGATGAACGGAATAAAAGCGACGGGCTAGGCCCAATGATCCAGCCTAGTTATTTGAAGCATTATTACAACCACGATCTTAGTGGGTCGGTCCAATTACTAACAGACCCAAGGTCCATCAGCAAGATCAGTCGACCTAGCCCACTGTCCGACCTCAGATGGTCCCGACCTAGCTTGGTCCGACATTATGATCTATATCTTATACGGGGATTATTCGACCCGATTTTTCAATCAGGTCGACCTTGACCCAACAGGCGACCTCGACCTATCAAAGAACACGTCGACCTACAGAGTCCAGGCGTGTATACAATTCTTTCTATAACAGACTCCCTACAAATCATGAGTTATACATGGACACGATCTCTCATACGTATCTGATCCATGATTCAAGGGATTTAGCACAATCCTATTACAATTATATCTCTCATTAACAACTATAAATACATGACAATATCAATCGTGCAGAGGTAATTGCTATTTAATATTCTGAATTCATATGTTCATTATATTTTATCAGCTCTCAAATATTCCATACTTACTCCCACGCCCGAGGGTCTTCGCCGGAGACCATTCCGGCTAGTCGTGGGTTCTGTTTTCAGGTCAAACGCCAGGAGATCTATCTTGCTGATTGGACGGAGATTGATCCAGCATGATTCTTGCAGCATCAGTTTGGTTCCATTGCCGAGAATCGTGCTTTTTGACCTCGAACATAATCAAAGAGTAATATGGCTCAAGACGGACAGACCGCATCCTCTTCTAGCGATCCGACGCTCAGCCTGACAGTAAGGAACACAGAGGCTGGCATAGGAAACGCCGGCGGTAACACGGACGCTGGTGCTGGTGCTGGAAATCGCAATGTTAACATGCCTCCCCCTCCTCCCCCGCTTCGTCAGCACAGTAGGTCTACTCGCTCTAACAGCATGGCGGACGACAGAGGTTTGCCCGATAACATAAGGGAGAAGAGGCCTGCGGCAGAAATAAAGACCCAGCCCCCTCCAAAACGCCATCTGGTAGGTCAAACTGTTGTAGGCAACCAGGCAGGTCCCTCAACCAATCACCCCAGTAGGAAGGAGATGCTACTGGAATGGGCTAGAATCTTAGCAGAATTGCTGGAGATGGAAGATGATCTATCTTAGGAGGACAAGAGATCGCATAGAGCTGCCCCTTCCCAGGTCTCTCATAGGCAGCCATGACAAATGAGGAGCGGCGAATCGTTGAGCGATCTATTCGTACACACATGCCTGTTCCCAATGACGACCTGCGAAGTCATCTCAACCAGAATAGGGAGCAGGAGGCAAAGTCTAACTCTAGGTCGCCAGCCATGACGTAGAGGTCGCGTTCGTTTCATGAGAGAAATGGGCGCAGGTCGCCTATCAAAGTAGAAAGGTCCCAATCTCACCGAAATAGAGATGCTTGAAGGTCGCCAGTCAGAGGAGATAAGAACAGGTCGCCAGTCAGATCAGCTAGGTCGCCAGTGAGGTCAGTGAGGTCACACTCTCACAGGGACAGACGGGGTAGAGAAATAACTCCTCCTAGGAGTGAAAGGCACCGGGCCTACTCTAGGGGAGAGCCCTATCAGGCAGAACGACAGAAATCCAATAACATCTCACCCTCAAGAAACGACAACCCAGATGCTAGGGAATGGTTTCAGTGGAAGAAGAGATTAGAACAATGGGAGGCCGACAGAAAGGAAGATACTGGAAAGGGCGAACGAAACGACTTTACTCTTCGCCCTTTTCCAGGAAATTGCTCGAGTGACGACCTCCTAAAGGCTTCAAGTTGCCCACTCTTGACAAATATTCGGGTGCGACCAATGCACAGAGCCATATGCAGCATTTGGAGGCTACCATGTGCTTCGTCTCCACCGATGATGGTATGATGTGCAAGGTACTAACCAACACTCTTACAGGGGCAGCTCTGACTTAGTTTCGTGGTTTTTCGCCGGGTTGTATTACCACATGGGAGTACATGAGGAGGAAGTTCCTAGATCGCTTATCGACATCAAGGGCCAAAAAGAAGACGGTCACCGACTTGAAAAACTTGACTCAAGGCAAAACCGAGAGCTCATTGACTTACTACACAAGGTTCAAGGAGATGGTCGACCAAATAGAAGAGGACCTAACAGATAGGGAAGTTATCAATTGCTTCAGGAACGGGATATCCTCCCTTGATTTAGACTACGAGCTATAGGTTAGGAGTGTGAAAATCAGACAAGAGCTGTTTGAAAGGGCCTACGATGTGGCCATAGCTGAAGAAAGAAAGGAGAAGAAAAAAGAAAAGAGCTCGAAAAATTCTGAAGGTGGAGAGACGGCTAAAGAGGATCAAGTCAAGAACAATGACAACTCCAACAAAGGAAAGAACAGGACAAGAGCGATCGAAAGAATCCCGAAAAGTTTCACCCCCTAACTGTGAGTCGAACCGAAAGAAGGAAGGTTTGTTAGGACCTCTGATGTAAAACAGTACTATATGGTCAAGAAGTTTATGGAAAAGGTGAAAGGACACAATTCTTGGGTCGTCGGTTTCTAAATCACCTAGGGTTTCTCCTATGGGCAAAGCTAGCTCGCCAAAGTGTAAACCCCACCTGGCCAAGATGGACGCACACTCCTCAATGGTTATCTCCTTCCATATTCCACCTAAATGATTATACACTCTACGATTAACAGAGCAATAGCCATACCAAGCACCAGGTTCGCAACTAAAGGTCCTAGCCATGGCAGAATCAAAGGGGAAAGCAAGTGTTGAACCCTAATGTGAAGAAATAGATGGGTACCTTATGTATGTTAGTGGAGACGAGTCTCAGAGAGAAATCGGAAAGCTTGAGGACACCTGGGATGATGAAGATTTGAATTCGCCTTCGTTCTCGTCTGTTGCTTAAATGTTGAGAATCCGTAAAAAGCCTAAAAGGAAAAGGATTTTCCTTATATACTCTTGTTAATTATTTCCTGAATTGGGAAGATTTTTGGCTTCAAACGGTTAATTTCGTCATTAATGCTTAAAACGGTTCCCAAGGCGGTTGCCCAATCGTCAAAATAGGCAATGATTACAAAAATCCGACGCTCCTACAGATCTAGCCGTCAAACGTTTGAACGACCAGGATTGAGCCACGTCACCATCAGTCGACCAGAAATTGGCTCGAGCATCTATATACGACCTACTGAAAGTCTTCATCAAAATTTCTTTTAACTTCCTGGTCGACGAAGTCAACTCAGAAAGTTGGGGGTCACTGAACATAATAAAAGCGACGGGCTAGGCCCAATGATCCAGCCCAGTTATTCGAAGCATTATTACCACCACGATCTTAGTGGGTCGGTCCAATTACTACTAGGCCCAAGGCCCATCAGCGAGATCAGTCGACCTAGCCCATTGTCCGACCTCAGATGGTCCCGACCTAGCTTGGTCTGACATTATGATCCATATCCTATACGGGGATTATTCGACCCGATTCATCAATCAGGTCGACCTTGACCCAACAGGTGACCTCGACCTATCAAAGAACACGTCGACCTACAGAGTCCAGGCGTGTATACAATTCTTTCTATAACAGACTCCCTACAAATCATGAGTTATACATAGACACGATCTCTCATACGTATCTGATCCATGATTCAAGGGATTTAGCACAATCATATTACAATTATATCTCTCATCAACTATAATTACATGACAATATCAACCGTGCAGAGGTAATTGCTATTTAATATTCTGAATACATCTGTTCATTATATTTTATCAGCTCTCAAATATTCCATACTTACTCTCACGCCCGAGGGTCTTCGCCGGAGACCATTCCGGCTAGTCGTGGGTTCTGTTTTCAGGTCAAACGCCAGGAGATCTATCTTGCTGATTGGACGGAGATTGATCCAGCACGATTCTTGCAGCATCAGTTTGGTTCCATTGGCGGGAATCGTGCATTTGACCTCGAACATAATCAGAGAGTAATATGGCTCAAGACGGACAGACCGCATCCTCTTCTAGCGATCCGACGCTCAGCCTGACAGTAAGGAACGCAGAGGCTGGCATAGGAAATGCCGGAAGTAACACGGACGCTGGTGCTGGAAACCGCAATATTAACATTCCTCCCCCTCCTCCCCCGCATAATCAGCACAGGAGGTCTACTCGCTCTAACAGTGTGGCAGACGGCAGAGGTTTGCCCGATAACAGAAGGGAAAAGAGGCCTGCAGCGAAAACAAAGACCCAGCCCCCTCCAAAACGCCAGCTGGTAGGTCAAACTATTGTAGGCAACCAGGCAGGTCCCTTAACCAATCACCCCAGTAGGGAGGAGATGCTACTGGAACGGGCTAGAATCTTAGCAAAATTGCTGGAGATGGAGGATGATCCATCTTAGGAGGACAGGAGATCGCATAGAGCTGCCCCTTCCCAGGTCTCTCATAGGCAGCCAAGCGAGAATGGCAGGCAGAATGGGAATGAAATGACAAATGAGGAGCGGCGAATCGTTGAGTGATCTATACGTACACACATGCCTGTTCCCAATGACGACCTGTGAAGTCATCTCAACCAGAATAGGGAGCAGGAGGCAGAGTCTAACTCTAGGTCGCCAGCCATGACAGAGAGGTCGCGTTCGTTTCATGAGAGAAATGGGCGCATGTCGCCTATCAGAGTAGAAAGGTCCCAATCTCACCGAGATAGAGATGCTTGAAGGTCGCCAGTCAGAGGAGATATGCACAGGTCGCCAGTCAGAGGAGATATGCACAGGTCGCCAGTCAGATCAGCTAGGTCGCCAGTGAGGTTAGTGAGGTCACACTCTCACAGGGACAGACAAGGTAGAGAAATAACTCCTCCTTGGAGTGAAAGGCACCAGGCCTACTCTAGGGGAGAGCCCTATCAGGCAGAATGATAAAAATCCAATAACATCTCACCCTCAAGAAACGATAACCCAGATGCTAGGGAATGGTTGCAATGGAAGAAGAGATTAGAACAATGGGAGGCCGACATAAAGGAAGATACTAGAAAGGGCGAACGAATCGACTTTACTCTTCGCCCTTTGTCCAGGGAATTGCTCGAGCGACGACCTCCTAAAGGCTTCAAGTTACCCACTCTTGACAAATATTCGGGTGCGACCAATGCACAGAGCCATATGCAGCATTTGGAGGCTACCATGTGCTTCGTCTCCACCGAGAATGATATGATGTGCAAGGTACTAACCAACACTCTTACAGGGGCAGCTCTGACTTGGTTTCGTGGTTTGTCGTCGGGTTGTATTACCACATGGGAGTACATGAGGAGGAAGTTCCTAGATCACTTATCGACAGCGAGGGCCAGAAAGAAGACGGTCACCGACTTGAACAACTTGACTCAGGGCAAAACCGAGAGCTCAATGACTTACTACACAAGGTTCAAGGAGATGGTCGACCAAATAGAAGAGGACCTAACAGATAGGGAAGTTATCAATTGCTTCAGGAACGGGATATCCTCCCTTGATTTAGACTATGAGCTACAGGTTAGGAGTGTGAAAACCAGACAAGAGCTGTTTGAAAGGGCCTACGATGTGGCCATAGCTGAAGAAAGATAGGAGAAGAAAAAAGAAAAGAGCTCGAAAAATTCTAAAGGTGAAGTGACGGCTAAAGAGGGTCAAGTTAAGAACAATGACAACTCCAACAAAGGAAAGAACAGGACAAGAGCAACCGAAAGAATCCCGGAAAGTTTCACCCCCCTAACTGTGAGTCAAACCGAAAGAAGGAAGGTTTGTTAGGACCTCTGATGTAAAACAATACTATATGGTCAAGAAGTTCATGGAAAAGGTGAAAGGACACAATTCTTGGGTCGTCGGTTTCTAAATCACCTATGGTTTCTCCTATGGGCAAAGCTAGCTCGCCAAAGTGTAAACCCTACCTAGACAAGATGGATGCACACTCCTGTAAGTACCCAAATCTGGCTCATGCCTTCCGGTTAAGTTTTTCGGCAATTTCCCGAACTTTCCTAAAGTTCAGGGGCAATTTGGGAACTTTCCCAAACCTTCCAAGGGGTAAAGGACTTGCTAGGAATTAAAATTCCAAGCAGTCCCTCGCTGGAAAAGTCTTCTAGAACGCCACCTTTCATGGTTCTAGAAACAGGCTGAGTCACTAAAGGATAAGACCGCACGGCTTCATTTGCCAATGGTTAATGCCGCACGGCTTCATTAGGAAGCACAAAACTGCCTATAAATAGAGGCCTCCTCTATTCATTTTGAAAGAGAATTTTGAGCACTGTTACTCTGCCAAATTAAAACCTCGAATTTACAGAAAGCAAAACCCTCTCAAAATCACCTCCCTCCTCTCCAAAATTCATCCAAAGTCACTCCTTCCTTAGGAGAACCCCAAGGGAGATAGAGAAACACCATCATTGGTAATCTCTCCTCCTTTTCTCTTTGAAATATACTTGTTATATTGCTTACTTGCTATTTATCTTGTTATTTATTGCTATTATATGTGATTTATTGTCATAAAGATCATATCTTTGCCATGTAGATCATAATACCCCCCCTTTCCCCTAAACACAAGTGATTCATGGAGAATCCATCCCAAGGATGAACAAAAGACCACCAATGGCTTGTTCTAGGGAGGATTCATCACATGATGATGTGAAAGATCTCTCTTTTATCATGTAAAAATGTCATCTTTACATTAAAAATGTCATCGTTACCATCCTTATGTCATTTACCCCTTGACCTTGCTTCCTAGGATTGTCCACCTCAAAGGTTCTTAAAGGACATATGAAAACCTCAAAGGTCTTCCCTTTACATCCATAGTCTTAGTTTTCATAGTGTTCATTACACCCACTTCCATAAAAATGCAATCTTTACTTTCAAATGCAACTCCCCATGTCCCTCATGGTTGGATCACTCTCCCAGGATTGACTAGTGACCTTCCTAAGGCACGAAAGGCATAGGATGAGTATAAAGATCCGATCTTTATACCCCCTCCCCTTACCCTTTGGTACTTGAAGCATCTCATTGGGGCGTAGCGGTGTAAAGGTCTCATCTTTACATCGTTCCCTCCATATAAAGATGCCATAGTTGAAGTCCCTTTAGAAATGGACAAACTTAAGCCCTTACATCTCCGATCATCACTTGAGACGAGCATAAATGTCCCGACTAAGCTCAAATCATCTCAAGATATATGATTGATGGGCAAAGGTCCTTCCTTTCTAAAGAGTCTCATTCTTGGACTATAAAAAGAGGTGTCCCTATTTCGATCACATATGACCAAAGGTCACTTAATGATGATCGTAAGTCCAAGATGAGCACGGGATCAAAATCCCAAACATATCAAAATCCAAGGAATCCCGAGCGATAACCAACTCATGGTTTATACGTTCGAAAGACAACTTAGCACATTCCCCCCTTTTTTTAAAATCACATGCATACACGGGAGCACAAAACAAGCACGAAAATCGGATCTTGAAAGACTTGCTTCGGCAAGGCTCCTTGGGTGAACGCCAAACGTTCTTCCCAATTACACGAGAAAGCGGTTCAACACAAAGAAAAACGCCGCGATCTTGGGCACACATTCACAGTTTGGCGACTCCGCTGGGGAAAATAAGTTTTTTTTTTTAAAAAAAATGATACTCGGTATATAGGTGGAAACCATTAAATTTCCTCTTCAACGCCTCCTTGTGGAGTCGGGGATAAATTATGGTAGAACAATGCCACATACCGGTATTATTTCAAAAGAAAAACTTTTGCGGGTTAGCCTTCCATCGCGGATCCAAATTTTTGTGCTTGTTTTCTTCCCTTGTTTTTGCATACATCTTGGTTTTTGGGATTGCACATATTCTGAATACTGAACAAAAAGCTTTCTGGAGCTGAAAAGGTGCCAAAATGGCCGGGGAAACAGCATGCAAATGAATAATTTTAAAACCTGGAAAATTGCTTGATCCAGCCGTACGGATTGATCTTCCCAGATCCTAGCCGGGCGGTTTCTTTGGGCAGTTCCACCAGGACACAATCTGAGGTTAATCTGGCAGCTTGGGGCTATTCAGTTCCAAGGTTGACCGGGCTCCAGAAATTTACGTGCTCTATTTGCTGCATTTCCCCAGTCCCGAAAATCATTCCTTTAAAACACATTTTTGAAAATCTCTGTTTTAACTCAAAAAGGAACATTTTAGGAGGCCGCACACTACGCGCACCATTATATCCTGACACTTTGCACGCACGTCCTTTTAACCCAGGGTGGTTGTTTAGCTGCCGTCACGGACAACATTACGATGCTCCCGGGGGCGCACGGAATCATCCCAAACTCCCTATGGCAGCCAGTGTCGACCAATGCACAGTCCGTGTTACACATTTTAAAATCGTGACTTTTGATTGGTTTTTGGTCTAGACCGTGTCATACAACCTAATTGCATACCCCCGTAAAGGTCAAACCTTAGCCCATGTCGAAAGTCAAGATCCTTCGCGCAAGCGAAACTCTGCCGAAATTCCGCTAAGGAAAATTGGCAGAATCTTGACTCCGACATTGACTTCGACTTTGACCCGCACGGGATACGTAAGAGTCGAGCCCGAGTCTGTGCCAAAAAAAATCAAAAGATCTTTCGCACAAGCGAAGCTCTGCCGAAATTCCGCCAAGGAAAAATTGGCAAGATCTTGACCCGGCATTGACTTTGACTTTGACTCGCACAAAGTATGCGACAAAGCTCAATGTGACGCCGTGTCATTCGGCTTTTACTGTCCGACCCATGCCTATTATTTTCTTGGACAATGCCAAAGTCAAAACGTCAATCGCATAAGCAAAACTCTGCCGAAATTCCGTTAAGGATAAAAGACGAGACTTTCCCGGCATTGCCTTGATTATAATCCGCATCGCTCGCGCGTTAAAAGTTCCTATGACCCACTAAACCCCTAGGAGCATTCTTCTCTCTCGGTCGGTGGGATCCGCGTGCCCTATAGGACCCTCGCCCGGGGCTGTCCACCCTGGGAGGTCGAAATACAGGTAGAAAATGAGGGGCTTATAGACGTAATGACGGAACCCACTGATCCAGGATCTAGAGTAGTTGCGAAAAAGAAGGGCAACCCTTTTCCACCCAAATAGAAATAAATAAAAGACACTGTTTTAAGTAAACTGGAAGATTCTTAATTTGCATATTGCTTGAGCCTTCAGCCTAAAAACCTACCCCCAGAGTCTAAACCCTACCTATCCCTTTCCCGCAGCGAGAAAGAAGTGGGTGAGAATACCGGGTCAGCGGCTTGTCATTGCAGAATTATCAGATAGTTCATCAAAACCGCCAGTCTTATCAACCCAGGGTTTAAAATGGCCGATGTGGTAATGAACAATGGTGGTAACCAAGTGCCTGGAGGGGTCATCCCAGCTCAGCCCAGACCCCACATTTGGTATGATGTTTGTGATTGTGACGGATGTTTAGAAGACGCTTATCAAGATTGGATTAACGAAGACGCTCCTTCAAGGAAGAAGAAGAAGAAGTCCACGCAACAAAAGCTGAAAGAAAGGTATGAAGCGGGAGACACGAGTGTAGGAACTCTGGGAGAGCCCTCGGGCAAATTTGACTATTATGTCAGCTACGCCAAAGAGCCCACTAAGGAGCCGATCAGCCAAGACAATATCCAACCCAACAATCCTGTCGTCATTGATCCTCTGGAGGCAGAGAACTCTGAGTTCATAGCCATTGTGAAGTTCAATGAAAAGCTAGCAGATCTGGAGGAAGAATACAAGACTCCCATAGAATACATGGTTAATCAAGGCAGAATCAAAGTTTCACCCAAGGAAGACTTTATCAGTATCATCCAGGCCAACCCTCCTGTTGGCTATACAGACAAAGTTGTGGTATCAAAGATCAGTAGAGAGAAGATGACGTACCAGCAGTGTCTCGACAAGATGAATCAGACCCTCCAGTCCATGAGTCCAGGTGTCACAGACGAGCTTACTGAGAGATTGCACTAGGCTTCTCTACATCCCCTCACTATCTTCCCAAGGCACCAACCTACAAATGATCCTGGATAAGCTTTTGATCAATTTGAGGTTTCCAGATTTCTGAAGACCGCCAACAAGATTGCTTCTCCCCAGGGCAGCAGCAGCAAAGAGTAAACCCCCTGTCCAACCCAGTCAAACACTTCGGTCAATAAGTAGTGTAGGGTCAAGAGTCGTTAGGGTCAAGAGTCATGTGAGTCAGGAGTCTTTGAATTCCAGTCCTCCGAGTCATCTGAAGGCCTCACGCCTGAAGATTATGAATATGTAGCCAATGTTATCTTTCCTTTCGCTTTAAATGAAATGATAGATCTTTCCGAGTATCCCCTTATTGCCAACTTAACAAATGATAAATTAACTAATAACTTAACAACAATTAATAATGATTCTTTTGAACAAGATGCAAACACACTAAATGAAAAATACATTAAAGAAATCTTTAAGCAGGTTACAGATAAAGAGGAAAACCGGGCCCAAACTGCCGAGGAGGTTTTGACAAGTGTTAACTTGGATACTGTCGAGGAACCTAAAGAGACATAGATCGGGAACTTCTTCCAGGGGGCTGAACAGGACAGACTGGTCAATCTGCTCAGAGAATACATGGATGTGTTTGCATGGTCGTATAAGGATATGCCGGGGCTAGATAGCTCGATTGTGGAGCACAGAATCCCTCTGGCATAGATGCCAAGCCGGTAAAGCAGAAACTAAGAAAGATTAAGCCAGAGTGGTCCCTACAAATCAAAGAAGAGATTGAGAAGCTACTGCGGGTAGGATTCATCAGGGTCATTGAATATCTGACATGGTTATCAAACATCGTGACTGTGACTAAGGCCAATGGGAAGGTGCACTGCTGTGTAGATTTCCGGGATCTGAACAAGGCCAGTCCCAAGGACGACTATCCATTGCCGAACATAGACATTCTGGTGGACGCCACCGCCAACAAAGAAGTCAAATCCTTCGTTGATGGCTTTATCGGCTACAACCAGATTAAGATGGCCGAGGAGGACCAAGAAAAGACAGCCTTCACCACACCGTGGGGAACGTACTGCTATACGGTGATGCCTTTTGGGCTTAAGAACGCCGGAGCTACGTATCAAAGGGCAGCGACTGCACTCTTTCACAACATGATCCACAAAGAAATTGAGGTCTATGTCGATGACACGATAATCCATTCCAAAGGTGCGGATGGACAGCACTTTGTCGACCTGCGAAAGTTCTTTGAGAGGTTGAGACAGCATTCCATGAGACTGAACCCTACTAAATGCACCTTTGGAGTGACAAGGGGAAAAGTGCTTGGGTATATGGTCACAGAATGAGGCATTGAAGTCGATCCCCGAAAGATCAAGGCCATTATGGACATGAGGCTGCCTCGAACTCAGACAGAGGTCAAAAGCTTTATGGGTAAATTACAGTATATCAGCCATTTTGTCAACCAGCTGACTACCATGTGCGAGCCCATCTTCAAGCTCATGAAGAAAAATGCGGACACAGAATGGAATGAAGAATGCCAGGATGCCTTTGACCAAATCAAGGCGTACCTAGTACGTCCCCCGGTGCTATGCCCCCCACATAGACAAAAACCTCTTTTGCTCTATCTCACTGTCACTGATACGGCACTTGGGGCTATGCTTGCTCAGGAAAAGAAGGACTCTGGGGTAGAAAACGCCATTTACTTTATCAGTCGGAAGCTGCAAGGAAGTGAGCTCAATTATTCAGCGTGTGAAAAGACTTGTGCAGGACTGGTCTGGGTAGTCGGCAAGCTGAAGCATTACATGCAGGCTCACTCTGTGAACTTGGTCTCGAAAATGGACCCCATCAAGTACATCTTCGACAAGCCTTCCCTTTTGATGCGTCTAGCAAAGTGGTCATTCTTCCTGGCTGAGTATGACATCAACTATGTGATGAGAAAAGCAATTAAGGGTCAAGCACTGTCAGACCATCTGGCGAACTTCCCTAGCAATGAGAACCGAGGGCCTGAACCCCAATTCCCAGATGAAGGGATCTTCGTAGTTGAGCTTGAGAACCGATGGCAGCTTTTCTTTGACGGAGCTGCTAACAAAAGGGGAAATGGCGTAGGAATGCTACTGGTCGACCCGAAAGATGAGCACACGCCAATAGCCATCAAGTTGAACTTCCCTGTCACAAACAATGCCATAGAGTATGAAGCTTGTATTGTTGGTTTGGTGGCTGCCTTAGAAAGGAATGTCAAGGAACTCGAGGTCTACGGAGACTCAGCCTTGATCATCAACCAGGTCTCCAACAAGTGGAAGACAGTGGATCCTAATCTTCAGAAGTATTATGCCTACATGGAAGAATTGACTGAGCAGTTTAGAGAAGTAACCTTCCATTACCTGTCGAGAGATAAGAAAAGATTTGCAGATGCCTTAGCTACTCTAGCCTCATTGGTAGAGATCCCCGAGGGAAAATCAATAAAACCATTCAGAGTGGGTAGGAGAGAAGCCTCGGCTTTCTGTTGTGAAATAGACTTAGGACCCGAGCCTGTCAAGGAACCCTGGTACAGTCAGATTTACCAGTTCCTCAAAGATGGGGAGTCAGCTTTCAGAGATGAAGAAGGTAGACCAAGGGAAGACATCAAAGCCAAGAGCATGCAAGCCTTGAAACGGTTGGCCTCTCATTATGTCATCCTAGGGGGCGACTTGTACAAGAAACGGTACCAAGGACCACTCCTTTTATGTGTCACCAAAGAAAGGGCAAGAGAGCTAATGACCGAAGTCCACAATGGTCCCTGCAGTCCTCATGTGAATGCCAGAGCGTTGATGCAAGTAATCCTCAGAATGGGCTACTATTGGATCTCCAGGGAAACATACTGTGTCCAGCATGTCAGAAAGTGTGACAAATGCCAACGGTTTGCCAACCTCAATCACCTTCTGCCTCATGACCTGTACTGCATGACGACTCCTTGGCCGTTTGCAACTTGGGGTATTGATGTGATAGGGAAGACAACCCCGGCTGGAAGCAACAGACATGAGTTTGTGTTAGTGGCAGTAGACTACTTCACAAAATGGGTAGAGGCAAAGTCCTATAAGGTCCTCACTTCCAAAAAGGTGGCCCAGTTTGTCAAAGAAAACATCATGTGTAGATATGGGGTGCCCAATGAGATCATTTCAGATAACGGGTCGCACTTTGAAGGGGACTGCGATAGATTGCTGTCAGAATTCAGAGTCACTCGCCACAAATCATCCCCGTACAGGCCTCAGACCAATGGAGCAGTAGAAGCTGCCAATAAGACACTCGAAAGAATTATCCGGAAAATGGCCACCCGTGGTCGTGACTGGCCCAAAAAGCTGCATCTGGCACTCTGGGGCTACAGAACGTCTGTCAGAACAGCCACTGGAGAAACCCATTTCGCCCTGACCTACGGGATGGAAGTAGTGTTGCCAGTAGAGTTGGAAATCCCGTCATTAAGGGTCCTCCTGGAAAACAGTGTCAATGAGGTAGAATGGCTACGCAGCCGGCACGATGAATTGGCCTTACTCGATGAAAGGAGGCTAAAATCCATGGAACACACCCGAGCCTACCAGAGGCGAATGGCCAGGGCATTCGACAAAAAGGTCAAGGCCAGAGACATCAAAGAGGGTGACCTAGTGTTGAAGGTAAAGCCCCCTACTAGAGACAACCCTTTGGAAAAGTGGGAACCTGTTTGGATCGGACCGTATGTGGTGCAGAAGATACTCTCGGGAGGGGCAATGAAGCTCAAGAACTTAGATGGCAATCCCTTTGTTCACCCAGTCAACGGTGACAAGCTCCGCCGATATTATGTCTAAAAAGAAAGAGAACAAAATAAAATTAAAAAAAAAAGAAAAAGAAAAAATGTATAGTGCAAAAAGAGTAATACCTAGCTAGGCTGAAAACCCCAAAAAATGGCGGTCTAGGCAAAAGACAGGGTTGCATCTAGAAAAAAAATAAAAAAATATATAGTGCAAAAAGAGTAATACCCAGCTAGGCTGAAAACCCAAAGAGGGCTGTCTAGGCAAAAGACAGGGTTGTACATAAAAAACAAAAAAAACAAAAAAAAACAAAAATTCCGATAGTTCACCAGAATGAACTACGAAGATCTGAGCTCCTTAGTCTTTCTTGTAAAAGGGAAACGTAGGCAGCCAAAAATGGTTTGGTCTAAACAATAAATAAGACATCTGAATTTCCATGAAATGTGTCTTGAATAAGTTCTAAGATAAATATCTTTGTTATTTACAAGTCAAAAACTTTTTGATGAGTTCAAGCACGGTCTACTATTAACTCTGCTAACCTGCTACAAAGATTAAAACATACAAAAAAAAAGACCTAATAATCAATTGTG
This sequence comes from Adenophora triphylla var. japonica, assembly GCA_022495995.1. Classification (NCBI taxonomy): domain Eukaryota; kingdom Viridiplantae; phylum Streptophyta; class Magnoliopsida; order Asterales; family Campanulaceae; genus Adenophora; species Adenophora triphylla. The sequence goes on along the minus strand of JAFEMH010001827.1, from coordinate 345,297 downwards.
TTTGCAAATGGCAATAAGTGGATCATAGGAATAGATCTCTCGGGAGTCTTCCTTGTTCTTCTTCCCTTTACCTCGACCCCTTCAAGTGTTCTTCCTCTTCTTCTCAATGATATCAGTCTCCCTCATCCCAATCTCAGGAATCCTCACTGGAGCCTCCACCAAACCCGTGTCAATAAGTGCCTTCTCTACCCTGGCTCGAATCCGTACCTCCTCCCTCTGAGCCTTAGTAAGAGGATCGATCTCTGATAGTCTCTCATATCGAGCTTACATGTCTCTAATAAGGTCACCCGACTGGTTATGGCAGCTAGCCTTGGCCTCAGCTTCCCTCAGAGTCTTGCTCGAGTCACAGTCAGCCCCCAATAAAGCCTGACGTCTCTCTCCCAAAATGACCTGAGTCGCCCCCATTTCCTTCTCATACCAGTCCAAGTAGGCCATGGTCAAGATGGTACTCTTCCTGCTCTTGAGAATGGCCCTGGGTGGAAAAGCAGCATATGTCCATGCCCTCGAGAAAAATGAGAAGCTGGCTGGATCCCTCATATCAAAAGACACCACCTCGATGGTACGGATGTCCTTCCAATCATCCAACGGCTCCTGCAAGATCCCAAATTGCCTGGACACTAAGCAGGGGATGTAGAAAGATGACCAAGATAGTCCCGGAACCCTCACTACATAGGACTCCTGAAACGTCCTTCGAGTCTGTAACCTCCAATGAGGCACCCACCAGTGAATGTCAGAGGTAGACAGCCGAGCCATCATCAGCTCCCAGCCACCCTGGTCCTGTTGCCTAGGTGCACCCCTCCGAGAAATCACCCAAGGGCACTGAGTAGGCGAAGCCCCCGGCAAAGCCCAAGCTTCTCCTGTAACCATAACGTCAACACCGCTAGGCTCCCATACCTCATGAAATGGTCTCCCCTAGCCATCCTATCAATGCCATGCAGAGTCTCCCCCAGAATTGGTGGGAATATATCTCTTCCAGCCCTGCAGTCTCTGACCATGTCCAAGAGGCCACTGTGACAGACCCCGAAGGACTCAGCAGTAAACAGAAATGAGAACATGCAGAGGATAAAGGCATTCATAGCCACTGTGGTCGCAGCCGTATCTGGAGACCCAAACCTGCTCGGGATATCAGAAATGTCGATCCTGTCAGAGGCTATCATCATCCCTTCGGTTTCTTTCAGAGAAATTTGCAGAAAAGATGCCAACTTTACGGTCATCGGCAAGTCCCCGGACAAAGGCACCTAAATGGCTTCAATTTCTGGACCCCCAATCAATGTCCAGAAGTCTTCAAAGGTCGAGACGAGTTCGTTGTAGGAAAAGCAGTAAACGTTTCTCCGGACGTCCCAAAACCTTGCTGCTGCTCTCAAAAGGTCCCAATCGGGCAGGAGATCCTTCAAATGCCATAAAGACTTGATCTTGAAGGTGTTGTCAAACAGCCCCTTATGAGATTGGAAGTTGTGTCTCATCCAAGATTGAAGATCGGACAAAAAAGGTCTCTTTTTCCCTTTTGCAATCTGATTGGTTTCTCCATTGGCTGTGATCGAAATTGATGATTTTTGGTCAAAAATATGCTCTGGGATCAGTTGGCACAAGCTTAGGGTGAAAATGAAATGAAAAGGCCTTTCCTTGATTTTATTTGAAAAAAAATCAGTTCAGACAAGGTTTCCAGCCGCACGGCTTCTTTTGCCCAGGACCTGGCCGGACGGCTTCATTAGCTTCTGCAGAAAAAAATCTGCAGCAGCTTTGGCTGCTGCGCAAGGGAGTTCTCACCCCAACTTTCTCAATGAAACCTGTATGAAAACATGTCCAAACACCATTCATACAATCACATATCATCACAAACCATTTTGGCCCAATTTCCGCCCCATTTCCGAGCAAAAAGCTGCCCCGAGGTTCAAGTAATATGCAAAACCATAAAAGCATAAATAAGAAAAGCAAATAAAAGATCATTACATTGTCTTCGCCTCATTGGCGCCCAAATAAAACAAAAAAATAACAAATTGTGCATAATTGTTCATTGTTTTCCTCTCTCTTCTTCCTAGCTCAACCCTAGGGAACCCTAAGCCTCCGACTCATCGTCGTCACTGCTTAGTTCGTAGAACTCAGGATTCCTCATCAAATCTTCATTATCACTCACATCTGACAGGTTGACGGCCACGTGCTCATACTCAGCCAGCTACTCCAAGATGTCCGTGTTGGGCCCCCGTCCCCGAGGCACAGCGCTGGCGAATGAGGTCTGATACTCTGAGGCTGATGAGGTAGAGGCTGTGCTCCCAACGTGCCTTCTCTTGTGCACGGGCTCCTGCACATTTGCCCCAGTCCTGGAAGCGCAGGCCAGCTTCCTGTAAGTACGCCAATCCAATTCGCGACCCTTTTTAGGTGAATTTTAATGTGATAAAATTGCACTAAGGGGCGTTTTGATAAATTCCCGGTCCATTCCGAGACTTCCGAAAATATTTCATAAGTTTCTCGCGAAGGAAGTACTTTTTAGTATTTTTCCCGGACAAAAGAACCTACAAGGAATAAATCAGTTTGGACCTCTTGGGAATTAACCTGGAATGTTCCAGAACCAGGTTTTGGCGCCAGAAACAGTTACGGGCGTAATCAGTCGTGCGACACCTCGAAGCATGGAAATTGGATACAAGAGGTCGTACGACACATTAAATCAATTTCCCAATCAACGTTTAAATAGAAATCTTCTCATTTGGAACAAAGGGAGGACTCCCATTCTCTCTCAAAATGCAAAGGCCTCTCTCTCTCTCACTAAACGCAAAGAGCCCTTCTCTCTCTAATCGGTAATCGTCTCCCTCACCAAACCATTCGCCGGCGACCCACGTCCCTCTCAATCTCCCTCACCATTCTCCACCTCTCTACCTCCAACTACAATCAACCATTACCGTCCTTTGTTTCTCCAACACCAAAACAACCTTCAACACCGAGTTCCCTCTCTGTACCCAAATCGGTGTTCAACGGAAATCCTCCTCACCGTTCTCTCTTTCTCCGACCAAGTTCATCACCGTTCTCTCCCACAACGCCGAACACAACAATCTATCTCTCTCTATCCCCAAATCTGATCACCTTCTTCCCCTATTTATAGATCCTAAGCCGTGCACCACCACCGCTCCCCAACAGCGTCAATCACAGCCCCTAAGCAGTTAACCACCACCGCTGCACCACCAATTTTCGTCCGCCACACTTTCCAATCCCTTAGCATCCCTCCATCAGAATCACGCCCTAAACCTCTGTCTCAGTTCAACACACTCGCACACAGGCATTTGAAGCTTCACAGCTACTTCGATCTGAGAGTTCGAATCTGTTTCCGGAGCTGATTTGAAGATCCTTCTACCTAACGTGGTTTAAGGATTGTGGACACTACAAGGGTAACGACTCCCTCCATCTCTATCTCATATTTGCCATTTGCTTGTTTCATTGCAATTACTGTTCCTTAGACTTAATAATTAGGCTCAATCCGCCTTCAATTATCAAGTCCCAACTGCCATCTCTCGTTTAATTTGTTTGGCTTGGTATAATTGATATTCATGATGTGATTTGGATTAATTTGTTGCTTGATCATCAAGGGAGTGTAGATCTCCCCATATCCACACCCCCTTGGTCAATTCATGGTTAATTCATTGTTTTTGAGTTGAATTGGTATTGTGATTGGATTTGAATCGGCCTCCGTTGTTTCTGTACTTCAAATTGTAAGGTCCCTGCAGATGGTTAACCTGTGTCACGCGACACGGTTGGACATGTGAAGTCCTGTGTCACGCGACACAAATAGCCACTCTGCAGAGATCATCATTTCATTTGTAACCTGTTTATCTGGTTTGTTTGTCAACTCAGAGTAGAGTGTGAACCCTCAATGTACACACTCATCTGAGGTGATATTGTTGATCTCTGATAGTGGTCTTGCAAATCCGTTGATCTTGATGTTGCTGTAATTAGAGCTTTGTAAGATCTCTGCAGACTGGCATTGATGTGTCACGCGACACAACTGACCATCCAAGGTCCTGTGTCACGCGACACATGTAACTAGTCTGCAGCTGATCCATTTCAGTTGTAAGTTGTTCGTAGAATTGTAAGTGGGATATGGCCTCCCACATTAAATGGCTCACAAGCTGTAGTCCCTTTGTTGAGCAATAAAACAAAGCACTTTCATGCATTTTATTACATATCTTGTCTCACACAATTGCACACACTCTTGAATGTTTTGGATGTTGAACATAGAAAGACTCGTCTACGGACGAAGCGTGTTGGGTGAACTCTCGGTTCTTCCCAACACGTAACCTGACCCCCGAACCCATTTTCTCTTTCAAAAATGTTTTCAATGTTTCCTTAAAAACGGCGTGGCGACTCCTATTTTTTCGGCGAGCGTTCATTCAGTGGCGACTCCGCTGGGGACTTGAAACCTGTTTTCAAAAGTGGGTCAAACTTTCGTGATTGTTCAACATTCACTTCATTCATTTGTGTGTGCTTTGTTGTGTGACATTTTATGTGTTTAAATGCATTTTACGTGCTTTGTTTGTTGCCTTTCCCTCCTTGTGTCCCATGTTTGTTTCTCTGGAGCTTGATTGGTAAGATATTGTACTGAGCTTGGAGGCCAGGGCTGGTTATGCTTCTTTTGTTCAGGTTCTGGCAATGTGACTCCTTCTGTCACGCGACAGAGAGTGCCTTGGTTATACTGTGTCACGCGACAGAAGGTGGTCACTCTGCAGGATTTGATTTCCTTGATACATGTTGTGGTTGTGGGCAATCCCCATGATCAATATTATTAATCCTTGATTATTGTACTCTGTGGGGTTTAGTGTGTGTGTGTTTTCCATTGATCACCCATTTTCCAAAAAAATTAAAAAAAATCAAAAATAAAAAAAAAATCATTTTTCGCAAATAAAAGAACATAGTCATCCACACACTACATCACGTAGATCTAGAACCCTCGGGTGCGATTGATGGCATCGCGGACGACCATGAAATTCGCCTACGCTTGAGCGCCTAATATCAAACCTATCCCCCTAGCGCATCATAGGTGGCGCCACACTTTAAAGCTTACCCAAACGGTTGGTTTTTGACACGCCATTTTCAAATACACTAAAATGAATTGTTTCAAAATTTTTAATAGGCCTTCGTACCTACCCCAAAACCTAGCACGTGTGGGCATGTTGCCAACGCAACATGGTTTCACGAAAGGACATGTCGTCCCCACGACATGTTCTAACGAGAGATCATGTCGCTTTGTCAACGTGCACCGACGAGAGGTCATGTCGGATTTTTCCTTGAAATTCTTCAGGAATACCCGTTATGCTACCCAATTTTCTCCAGAAATTGGGGCTGCTCGTCCGTCCCATAAATGCTTCGATTTTGATTAGGTATTATGGCCTATTATTAATTTTTAATCAATACATTTGGTGTATTTTTGGATGATGTGTCCCTAGGTTCCCCCCGAGGTCTAGATTGCGTGAATAAAGGCTTATCCTTTCCCAACCGTCTCTAGGACTTAAAAGATACCGATTTTTACTTGAACATTAATAAGGCGTTGCACGAGTCCGTCTAATTTCCCATTCATTCCTCTCCCTTACCATCTCAAGATCCTTTTCTCTACCGCCTTACCAATCACCTCTTCACCTCTACAAGGCTACGACAAGTTGGGTGTGTGCTCTCGTTCCTGGTGCTCATTGGTCCATATTCCCGAGGCGGAAGCAGTTCAAGTGTCCAAGCAGTTGTTTATCTAATTCGGTACCCGAGATGTTTGGTGCAGAGAAGATTATGGACCACCAGTCTGGAAGTTCGTATCCCATGGGTCAGCAGAGAGCAAACGGTATGTCCATCGAAAAGCCGCGAACTACCCTTGAAGCCACTTTTCCTCGCGAGCGGGAGGCCCGGTTGCTTGCTCAGATTGCTAAGGCTAAGGAAGATGACTTATGGATGACAGAAAGATCGAGAAGGGTCCTCAACCCATCAATGTCAACGACGTTCTTCCTTCCATCCGAAGTTGATGCAATCAATCAGTCTTCGTAGGTTCTAGAATGTCCCTCTTTGGGACATGAGTCTGTCGAGTCCACTTTGGACCAGTTTTTGCGTTGCAGTAATAAAATCTTTATTTCTTTTCTTGCTAGACTCGAGACATCACTTGCACACCTGCATTATGCTTAATTGAAATTGTTTTATTCCAAATGATCGCTTGTGCTGCTCAATCACTGATGCATTGAAATGACTAATATTTAAATTAATCGGAGTGAGAAAATCGACTGATGTCCTTCTCAAAATTGGGGCTTACCAACTCCCCATCTCGCATCTCACATGCTCACATATTTTCCATCGTCCTCATCATCTCGTTACTTGATGAATTTGCATGAATCTTCCTCAGTAAGCTTAAGCAAGCAATGAAGACTTGATCTCGTTTAGACCATCCGGTACAGACTGCAGCTGAAACCGTTCACCTGTAGGAAAACCATTACCTCACCCTCACCAAATAATATCACTTCATTTCAAGATCGGCACGTTTTGAAACCCGTCTAACCATCTCCAGAAGAAGAGGGACTATCCTTGGGGCTCCCATGATTCAAAAGAGGATCGACCTGTTCCAAGCTCAAGAACGACGGAAAGCAATGATCCATCCTGGAGACTAACTGAAATTCTCCTCTCAAAAACAAAATTAAAAAAAAAGAGAGACAAAAATACAAAAAAAAAAAACAAAAAAAAAGAGAAGAAGATAAGAAAGAGAGCCTAGTCCCTAGCATTCCTCTCGAAAGCAAAAGTCAAAGGATCCGATCGTTACTCAAGAGGAGTCTCAGAGTGAATAAAGAGACATCATGGATGTCCCCTCACCTTCCAAAACCAATCCCAAGCCGTCCTCTCGATTTTAGAGGATATTCCCATTACCATTGCCCTTGTCAAAGCCAATTTTGACCTCTCATCCTCAGAGGCAATCAATTCCCTCACCTTAGAAATCCCAAACACATCCCTGCAAGCCAACCTCTCGTCTTTAGAGGTTCAGTCAGTAAAAGGCCCGGCCGACCTCTCATCCTAAGAGGTCATGATATTCCAAAATCACCAGAAGACCGATCGAAACCCTGAAGCCCAGCCGCAGTTCCTACCGGATAGCAGTTTCATTCCAATATCGTCGAGATCTAAATTAGATTATTTGCTTTATTGCTTGCTTAAACCGGAGCCCAATCCATCTCGGTTCAAGACCATCAATCGAAGATTGTGCAAATTCCATTCGTTCATTCGACGTTTCATGTGAGCATACTTCATTTTCTCCTCCTCAAGACACTTGCCGTGAATGTCCCACTAGGGCTTCGCATCCGTGTCTTTCATGGACACTCCAAAGAGACATGTGCTTCAACTCTCCAATTCTCAAGAGATCCTCGAGTTTCCATTCTCTTTCAATCGGGATAAGCCCGAACTACGGCGACCTGAGCTCCTCCCAAGGAGGGGAACGTAGGCAACCACAACTGGTCCGGTCGAAATCACAAATAAATCTCAGAAAATCCGGTCTCAGCAAGGGTCGTCCCTATACACTTTCCATCCTTCCGAGTTTGATTCTCGATATCAGTGGGCTTTCTCCTCAGGATTGATAAAAATATTTGTTCATATCAGGATTGGTGATTGAATAACCCGAACATCAATAAAGGGTTTTAAGCAGCTTTGTGATCATCACAAATAAGACAAGTTTTCAAGTGTCTCGACAAGTCTTCTCTTTCTACATCATAGGGAGATAGAGCCAAAACACTGTTTTCGGTCAGCAGGGGCTTCCATACACTTTTCCACACCTTGTGATGCTTATACTCTCCCAAAAGAGTCAAACCCAAAAGCGAGTGTGTCACAGAATCGGGATCCATTCCCACCCTCGAAAAATGTGTCCCTGCACATATACATTTACGAGTCTTATCCAGCGACTGATTGACTGCGGTTTGAAATGATGAGTTGCCTCTTTAGCCACAAGATGACTCTGTCTGCGATAAAGTTGCATGGAATTTCCTCAAGCTGGGGCTTTGGTTAAGATATCCTTCAAGCTCTCCTTACCAGATTTACCTCCAGGTTCGCTTTGCATTATAAACTGGGGCTTCACCAAGACGGGATCATTTTCTGCACGTTCTCTGCTGCTTGTTGTCTCGAACGCTCGACACACTTTGTTCTCATCAATAACAATCAACCTACTGCAACCAGTACTCCCGGGAGCATCCACGACTTGCCTAAGATGCATCATATCATCCATCACTCATACATTTCCCCACCTCATGGGAGAGGGTTCAACCCATACATCATCATATATACACATTCGTTCCATACACAATCCATCATAGCACAACTGCTACATACACATCTGCTCGCCAAGCCGTGCAAAATCCTCACTTCCTTTCCATTCCCAGCTGAGATGGACTTGTGCAACAAAAGATCAATAATGCATAATAAATTCAAGTCAAATAAAATGCAAAGTGCCTTGAGTGTTGTGTTTTTCCCCACACAGGGTACAATAATCAAGTGATCATAATTTGACCATGAGGACTGCTCCTCGAATCACAATTTTGGACAAGGATTCCAAATCCTGCAGGTGGCGGACCCCACCTTTATCATCTTCATCAGGCCTGTCACCTTCGGACTCATCAGCATCATCTGAAAGAGCCTTAGCTGCCTCAGCCTCCAAGCAATGCTTGTCAAAAAAGAGATTCAGCTGCCCCAGTATCCAAGCAATAATGCTCACCAGTCTCGAAGACTTCAAAGCCTATTCTATATGACAAATCATCAACAAAGACCGTCCCGTGAACGGCCATCCAGCAATCGTCGACAGTGGTATGAGTCCCTTCGGCATACACAACCGTCATCAACAGTAGCGTGAGTCCCCTGGCAGCTACTCTTCACCAACACCCAGTGGTATGAGTCCCTCCGGCATCCACAACCGTCATCAGCAGTAGCGTGAGTCCCCTGGCAGCTACTCTTCACCAACGCCCAGTGGAATGAGTCCCTCCGGCATCCACAATCATCATCAACAGTAGCGTGAGTCCCCTGGTAGCTACTTTTCACCAACACCCAGTGGTATGAGTCCCTCCGACATCCACAACCGTCATCAACAGTAGCGTGAGTCCCCTGGCAGCTACTCTTCACCAACACCCAGTGGAATGAGTCCCTCCGGCATCCACAACCGTCATCAACAGTAGCGTGAGTCCCCTGGCAGCTACTCTTCACCAACACCCAGTGGTATGAGTCCCTTCGGCATCCACAACCGTCATCAACAGTAGCGTGAGTCCCCTGGCAGCTACTCTTCACCAACACCCAGTGGAATGAGTCCCTCCGGTAACCACCTCCCATCACCAGTGGTCTAAGTCCCTCCGGCAACCACAATCATCATCAACAGTAGCGTGAGTCCCTCCGGCAGCTACTCTTCACCATCCAGTGGTCTAAGTCCCTCCGGCAACCACGATCATCATCAACAGTAGCATGAGTCCCTCCGGTAGCTACTCTACACCATCCAGTGGTCTAAGTCCCTCCGGCAGCCACGATCGTCATCAACAGTAACATGAGTCCCTCCGACAGCTACCCATCACCATCTTCCAGTGGTCTAAGTCCCTTCGGCAGCCACGACCATCATCAACAGTAGCGTGAGTTCCTCCGGCAGCTATTCTTCACCATCAGTTGTAGCATGAGTCCCTCCGGCAGCTACAACCTTTCACCAGCCGGTAGCATCGGTCCACTGCGGCGGCTACTGTGTAAGCACGGCCAAAGGTATAAAAGCATATTTCTACCCTTTCTTGCTCCTTGTCGGCTTCGTTTTCGAACTACGATTTGGCTTGATTCCCTCCTAGGGATACGTAGGAATCCTTTCTCCAAAGGTCCAGCCATCTGATCTCACCAGATCATTGTTCGGCCCTCCGCCTTATCCCCAGCCGCTCATTGGGATTGAGTCCTTTTTATCGACAACCTCACTTCTTCCATAAGTGACGTTGCCGAGGGGCTCTGTAAGTACGCCAATCCAATTCGCGACCCTTTTTAGGTGCATTTTAATGTGATAAAATTGCACTAAGTGGCATTTTGGTAAATTCCCAGTTCGTTCCGAGACTTCGGGAAATATTTCATAAGTTTCTCGCGAAGGAAGTACTTTTTAGTATTTTTCCCGGACAAAAGGACCTACAAGGAATAAATCAGTTTGGACCTCTTGGGAATTAACCTGGATTGTTCCAGAATCAGGTTTTGGCGCCAGAAACAGTTACGGGCGTAATCAGTCATGCGACACCTCGAAGCATGGAAATTGGATACAAGAGGTCGTGCGACACATTAAATCAATTTCCCAATCAACGTTTAAATAGAAATCTTCTCATTTGGAACAAAGGGAGGACTCCCATTCTCTCTCAAAATGTAAAGGCCTCTCTCTCTCTCTCTCTACTTTCTCTCACTAAATGCAAAGAGCCCTTCTCTTTCTAATCGGTAATCGTCTCCCTCACCAAACCATTCGCCAGCGACCCACGTCCCTCTCAATCTCCCTCACCATTCTCCACCTCTCTACCTCCAACTACAATCAACCATTACCGTCCTTTGTTTCTCCAACACCAAAACAACCTTCAACACCGAGTTCCCTCTCTGGTTTGTTTGTCAACTCAGAGTAGAGTGTGAACCCTCAATGTACACACTTATCTGAGGTGATATTGTTGATCTCTAATAGTGGTCTTGCAAATCCGTTGATCTTGATGTTGCTGTAATTAGAGCTTTATAAGATCTCTGCAGACTGGTATTGATGTGTCACGCGACACAACTGACCATCCAAGGTCCTGTCATGCGACACATGTAACTAGTCTGCAGCTGATCCATTTCAGTTGTAAGTTGTTCGTAGAATTGTAAGTGGGATGTGGCCTCCCACATTAAATGGCTCACAAGCTGTAATCCCTTTGTTGAGCAATAAAACAAAGCACTTTCATGCATTTTATTACATATCTTGTCTCACACAATTGCACACACTCTTGAATGTTCTGGATGTTGAACATAGAAAGACTCGTCTACGAATGAGGCGTGTTGGGTGAACTCTCGGTTCTTCCCAACACGTAACCTGACCCCCGAACCAATTTTCTCTTTCAAAAAGGTTTTCAATGTTTCCTTAAAAACGGTGTGGCGACTCCTATTTTTTCGGCGAGCGTTCATTCACTTCCTCAGAAGGGACCGAGCTACCTCCTTCCAGCCCCTGTTCTGCCATACCAAGCCATCATAGGTATGAGCAGGGACCTGCGAGAAAAGAAAAGGAAAAGCTCAGAAAATCCCAGGAAACTCAAAATTGCAGAAAAGTAAAGAAAGCCGAAAAGAGAAGGGACCCTAGAGATGCTTACAGTGCTATCAGCAGGAAGAGTATACTCGGGCTCCCTCGTGTCAGGAATAGGCACCATGAACCTCGTTGGTACCCCGTTCACCACATAGGAGTGGTGAGCAGGAGGCATAGGTCAGTAGGCTTGGCCTCCCCGTACCCCTGAGTGGCGGCTATCTTCACTAGCATCTGCGGCGTCCTCAACCGGGCCTCCACAAAGGTGGCATACGGGGTAGCTAGGTTAAAATACTCCTCAGCCGCCACACCAGCCTGGTATCTTTCTATCTCATCCGCCGACCAATGCCTGGGCTGCAGCATGAGCAGAGGAGGGTGATGAGGGGTGATAGCGTCCAAAGGAGGGACGAGGCCGTGCTGCCTGGAGAAGCGGTCCCCCAAGTAAATAATGTCACAGGTCAGCCCTGTCAGCCACCTCCTCTGCCTGGTCACCACCAAGGCATCCCCTATTAAAGCCTCCGGGTACCTCCCCCAAGGATAGAAGTCCACTCCCTCGTGACCGTCCCTGTTGATGACCGGTCTCACCATCTTGTAATCAAAAGTAATCCGGGTCTTCCCGGTAAACTTATCTCTAGTCGCTCCCCTCTAGCGAATCATGGCCGGGAAGATCACCGGATCACTCTGTTGGTTCCAAGGAAAGAACCGAATCACCTCACAGAACCAGACCTGCATGTGAATGTGCGCTCGCCGAAAATAATGAGAGTCACCATGCCATTTTTAAGGAAACATTGAAAACCTTTCAAAGTGAGAAAATGGGTTCGGGGGTCAGGTTACGTGTTGGGAAGAACCGAGAGTTCACCCAACACGCCTCGTCCGTAGACGAGTCTTTCTATTGTTCAACATCCAAAATCATTCAAACGTGTGTGCAAATGTGTGAGACATAATATATGTATAAAATGCATGTTAATGCTTTATTTTATTGCTCAACAAAGGGGAATACAACTTGTGAGCCATTGAATTTGGGAGGCCACATCCCACTTTACAACGAGGAAGAACAGGATTTACAATTGAAACTAACCTGCTGCAGAGGACTCATTGTGTCGCGTGACACGGGACCTGAGGGATCAATGGTGTCGCGTGACACAACAAAGCACTCTGCAGAGGTTTTACAGAACTCACACTGCAGCAACACCAAATGAACAAAATACCACATTACAGCCTAAAATGAACAAATTCAACAACAAGCAAACCAGAGGAAACAGATTACAACTGAAATAATAGTCTCTGCAGAAAGCCACTTGTGTCGCGTGACACAAGACTCCAAATGTCCAAGTGTGTCGCGTGACACAGGTTAACCATATGCAGAGACCTTACACTTCGAAATCAGATCCAACAGAGGCCAAATTAAATCAAACAACAACACCCAAACAATTCAGAAATCAATGAATTCACAATGGATTGACCAAGGGGATGTGGATATAGGGAGATCCACACTCCCTTGGCCAATAAGCAACAAATCCAACAAAATCACATCATGAATATCAATGATCCCAAACCAAGCACATTAAACAGAGAGATGGCAGTTGGGACTTGATAATTGGAGGCGGATGGAGCCTAATTATCAAGTCCGGGAACAGTAATTGCAATGAAGCAAACAACGACAAATATGAGACAGAGATAGGGAAGTCGTTACCCTCGTAGTGTCCACGCTCCTTAAACCATGTTAGGTAGAAGGATCTTCAAATCAGCTTCTAGGAACAGATTCGAATCTCAGACCAAGTAGCCTTGCAATTTCTAGTAATTGTGCGTGTGTGTTAAATGAATATATTGGAAATAGAGAGAGTTGAGGGAGGTTTTGAACGGTGGTCACTACTCCGGTTAAATCGGACAGAGAGAGACGCCAAGGGATCGGGAGATGCTGCAGACTGAAATTGGTGGTGATCGGGATCCGTTGGTGGAGCGGTGGTGGTGAACGGCTTTAAGGTTAGAACAGGGATGAGAAGGCGATCGCTTTTGGGTAGAATTGAGATAATAGGGTGAGGTTTCCAGTGAGGTTTTTCGTTCAATTGGGGTTGAGGGAGAGAGCGGTTATTGTTGATTGAGAGGGAAATTGGGAGAGGTTGGATCGGTGAGGAAGCTAATTGAGGTAGAGGGAGGTAGAGCTTGGGGATGGTTTTGGCCGGAGAGGGAGAGCTTGGGTTGGGGAGAAGATTAGGGAGGATTGGTGTTGGTCTTGGCCGGAGAGGGGGAGGCTAGGTTGAGGTGAAGAAGATGACGCAGGGAGGGAGCAAGGTAATTGCATTTAGAGAGAGAGAGAGAGAGAGAGAGAGAGAGAGAGAGGAGAGAGAGGGAGGTTGTTTTCCATTTAGAGAGAGAAAGAGAGAGAGGAGTGAGAAGCTGTGAGTCTCCTTTTTTGCCAAATGAACGAATTTGGTATTTAAAGCTGATTTGGGCAAACGCTTTAATATGTCGCACGACCTTTCGCTTCGCTTTTCCATGGCTCAATCTATCGTACGATGGGACGAGTCAATAACTGTTTCTAGCGCCAAAACTTGCTTCTGGAACATTCCGGGTTAATTCTTTAAAAGCCCAAAGTAGTTAATTCCCTTTAGGTCCTTTTTGTCCGGGAAAAATACTAAAAAATACTTCCTTCACGAGAAACTTATGAAATGTTTCCGGAAGTCTCGGAACGGACCGGGAATTTACCAAAACGCCCCTTAGTGCAATTTTATCACATTAAAATGCACCTAAAAAAGGGTCGTGAATTGGATTGGCGTACTCACAGAGCCCCTCGGCAACGTCACTTATGGAAGAAGTGAGGTTGTCGATAAAAAGGACCCAATCTCAATGAGCAGCAGGGGGATAAGGCGGAGGGATGGACGATGACTGGTGAGATTGGATGGCTGGACCTTTGGAGAAAGGATTCCTACATATCCCTGGAGGGAATCAAGCCAGTCGTAGTTCTGGGACGAAACTGATTGAAGGAGTCTGAACATAGGGGAAACTATTTGAAGGTCTCTTGACCTAAAAGGGATCATTTGAAGGTCTCTTGACCTACAAGGGATCATTTGAAGGTCTCTTGACCTAAAAGGGATCATTTGAAGGTCTCTTGACCTAAAAGGGATCATTTAAAAGCATCTGACCTAGAACGGGATTATTTGAAGGTCTCTTGACCTAAAAAGGGATCATTTGAAGGTATCCAACCTGGAACGGGATTATTTAAAGGTCTCTTGACCTAAAAGGGGATCATTCGAAGGTATCCAACCTGGAACATGATTATTTGAAGGTCTCTTGACCTAAAAGGGGATCATTCGAAGGTATCCAACCTGGAACAGGATTATTTGAAGGCATCAAACCTGAAACGGGATTATTTGAAGGCATCTAACCTGGAACGGGATTATTTGAAGGCATCCAACCTGGAACGGGATTATTTGAAGGTCTCTTGACCTAAAAAGAACTATTTGAAGGTCTCTTGACCTAAAAGGGATCATTTGAAGGTCTCTTGACCTAAAAGGGATTATTTTAAGGTCCCTTGACCTAAAAGGGATTATTTGAAGGTCTCTTGACCTAAAAAAGGATCATTTGAAGGTATCACTACCTAGAATGGGATTATTTGAAGGCATCCAACCTGGGAACGAGATTAATGCTTCTAGCAAAGTAATTGATTGAGATATGCTTTCATACCTGTACTGTGCTCACCTGTAGCTGTCGGAGGGTCTTAGACTACCATTGCTATTGGTGATGGAGAGTTGTAGCTGCCGGTGAGTCTCATGCTACTGCTTGATGGGAGGTAGCTGTTAAGGGTTTCATGCTACCATTGATCCTGCTGGGGATAGATGTAGCTGTCGGAGGGTCTGATGCTATCGTTGCTGGGGTGACTGACAGATGCGGACTCTTTATCTTGGTTTATCATGCAGAATAGGCTTTTGAAGTCGCCGAGACTGGTGAGCATTATTGCTTGGATACTGGGGCAGCTGGAGCTCTTTCTTTGACAAGCATTGCTTGGAGACTGGGCAGCTGGAGCTCTTTTCGACGGTGTTCATAAGTTCGAAGGTGATGGGCCTGATGAAGATAATAAAGGTGGGATCTGCCACCTGCAGGATTTGGAATCCTTGTCCAAAATTGTGATTTGAGGGGCAATCCCCACGATCAAATTACGATCACTTGACTATTGTACCCTGCGGGGGGAAAACACAACACACTAGGTACTCTGCATTTTATTTAACCTTTTGCTTATGCATTATTAATCTTTTGTTGCACAAGTCCATCTCGGCTGGGGATGGAAGGGAAGTGAGGGTTTTGCACGGCTTGATGAGCAGATGTGTAGGTAGCCATTATGCTATGAGGGATTGTGTATAGGCTGAAAGTGTTTATAATGAGGTGGACCCTCTCCCATGAGGTGGGGAAACGATATGGAGTGGCTAGGCAAGTCAGGGACGCTCCCGGGAGTACTGGCTGTAGCAGGTCCATTGCTGGTAAGGACAAAGTGTATCACGCATCAGAGACAACAATCAGCAGAGAAAGTGCAGAGAATGATCCCAGCTTGGCGAAGCCCCAGTTGATACTGCAAGGCAACCTTGGAGGGAATCTGGTAAGGAGAGCCAGAGGGATACCTTAACCAAAGCCCCAGCTTGAGGAAATTCCATGCAGTTTCATCGCAGACACAGTCATCTTGTGGCCAAAGAGGCAATTCATCATTTCAAACCACAGTCAATCAGTCGCTGGACAAGACTCGGAAATGTTTATGTGCAGGGGCACATCTTTTGAGGGTGGGAATAGATCCCGAATTCGTGTATGACACTCTCGCTTTTGGGTTTGAATCTTTTGGGAGAGTATAAACATTGCAAGGTGTAGAACAGTGTATGGAAGCCCCTGCTGACCGAAGCAGTGTTTGACTCTATCTTCCTATGATGTAGAAAGAGAAGACTTGTCGAGACACTTGAAAACTTGCCTTATTCGTGATGATCACAAAGCTGCTTAAAACCCTTTATTGATGTTCGGGTTATTCAACCACCAAAGCCGATATGAGCAAATATTCCAATTAATCCTGAGGAGAAAGCCCACTGATATCGAGAATCAAACTCCGAAGGATGGAAAGTGTATGGGAACGACCCTTGCTGAGACCAGATTTTCTGAGATTCATTTGTGATTTCGACCGAACCAGTTATGGTTGCCTACGTTCCTCTCCTGATGAGGAGCTCAGGTCGCCGTAGTTTGGGCTTATCCCGAATGAAGAGAATGAACGTTGGAATTCGAGGATCTAAGGACCTTTGAGGATTTTGAGAATTGCAAAACATGTCCTCTTGGAGTGTCGATGGGAGACACGGATGTGAAATCCCAGTGGGACGTCCACGACAAGTGTTTGTGGAGGAGAAATGAAAACGGATGGAATTTGCACAATCTTCGCTTGACGGTCCTTTGAGCCGGGATGGATTTGGCTCCGCTTTAAGCAATAATCTGTTTTAGATCTCGGCGATATTGGAATGAAACTGCTATCCGGTAGGAACTGCGAATGGGTTTCAGGGTTATGATCGGTCTTCGGGTAATTAGGGATATCGTGACCTTTTAAGACGAGAGGCCGACTGGGCTTTTTACTGGCTGAACCTCTAAAGATGAGAGGTTGGCTTGCAGGGATGTGTTTGGGATTTCTAAGGTGAGGAAATCCATGATTGCATCTTCAATGCCTCTAAGAATGAGAGGTCAATCTTGGCTTTGGCCAAAGGCAAGGGTAACGGTAATGGGAATATCCTCTAAAATCGAGAGGACGGCTTGGAATTGGTCATGGTAGTGGGAATATCCTCTAAAATCGAGAGGATGGCCAGAGTTGGTTGAGGTAGTGGTAAGGGACATCCGTGCTGTCTCTTTATTTACTCTGAGACTCCTCTTGAGTAATGACCGGATCCTTTGACTTTTGCTTTTGAGAGGATCGTTGGGGACTAGGCTCTCTTTCTTTTTTTTTATTTTTTTATTTTTGTCCCTCTCTTTTCCAATTTTGTCTTTGAGAGAAGCATTTCAGCTGGTCCCCAGGATGGATCATTGCTTTCCGTCGTTCTTGCGCTTGGAGACGGTCGATCTTTCTTTGAATCACGGGAGTCTCAAGGATAGTCTCTCTTCTTCTGGCGATGGCTAAATGGGTTTCAAAACATGCCGATCTTGAAATGAAAGGGTATTGTTTAGTGAGGGTAAGGTAATGGTTTTCTATGGGTGAAAGGTTTCAACCGCAGTCCCTACCGGAAGATCTGAACGAGATCAAGTTTTCATTTGCTTGCTTAAGTTTACTCTGAGAAAGATCCGTGCAAATTCATCGAGCAACGAGATGGTGAAGATGATGAAAGGTATGTGAGCATATGGGACGCGAGATGGGGAATTGGTGATCCCCACTTTGGGAAGGATATCAGTCGATTTTCTCACTCCGATCAATTTAAACATTAGCCATTTCAAAGCATTTAGTTGGTGAGCAGCACAAGTGATCATTTGGAATAAGACCATTTCAATTGAGTGTAACGCAGGTGTGCTAGTTATGTCTCGAGTCTAGCAAGAAGAGAAACAAAGATTTTTATCACTGCAAAGCAAACATTGGTCCGAAGCGGACTTGACAGACTCTTGTCCGACAACGGACATTCTAGATCCTACGAGGACTGATCGACTGCATCAACTTCGGATGGGAGGAAGAGCATTGTTGACAGCGATGGGGCGAGGACCCTTCTCAATCTTTTTGTCATTCATAAGTCGTCCTCCTTAGCTTTAGCAATCTGAGCAAGCAACCGGGCCTCCCGCTCGCGAGGAAAAACGGCTTCAAGGGTAGCCCGCAACTTTCCAATGGACACACCATTTGCACTCTGCTGACCCATGGGATATGAACTTCCAGGCTGGTGGGCCATAATCTTCTCTGCACCGAGTATTTTGGATTCTGAATCAGATGGACGACCACTCGGGCACTTGAACTGCTTCCGCCTCGAAAATATAGACCAATGAGAGCTGGGAACGGGAGCACACACCCAACTTGCCGTAGCCTTGCAGAGGTGAAGAGGGTGTATTGTGAGCACCCCAACTCGGGACCTAACGCGTGTCCCGAGCTTGAGAAGCCCAAACTAAGAAATCCCATCTTAATTTTTAAAAACTTTTATTTCCCTTTAAAAGAAAACCAATCCTCCGACTGCCAAAATAAATCAACTAATAGTATCTCCACTTGGAGGAAGTTCAACAACAACTTCAATAAACTATAATCTGATTAATTACATCGAAAACCCACAAATAATTTTGGTTTACAAAAGAGTTTATATACAACTTCTAAAAAGAGTAATACTTAATAAACACCCCCAGACCACCAACTCATATACTTAACCTGACAAGTCCCAAAAGTAAAAGTCCAAACTCTTATCCCCGGCCTCACTGGTTCAGGTCACCTGTCTCAGCACAATCTAAAACAGTAAAAGGGAAGGGGTGAGAATAAATCTCAATAAGCTATTATGAATGCAGCAAGATGCCAAATAAGATGCAACACATAGCATGGTTACACATAACACATTATTAAAGCGGTAAACACCTTACGTTACCTCATTTTACCTTTCCCGTCTGAACAATAAGTCGTACAACATGGGAGTAAAACTCCGCTCTTTGGTGAATTGCCCCCATGCACCTTCACCGCTTATAGGACTCATACCCCAGAGATCCATATAAGAAAATAAGATACTTATATGACCCTTATTCAGAGTATCATATAATATCGCCGCTACCTGTAAAGCTTTTGGCTTAATACAGAAGAATTCCACCTAACTCCATAAAATTGCAGCGGACTGTAAGGCTTTTGGCTCAATACAACTGCTAGCACTCTCACTCTGTGGCCACAGAGGGGCCGATCACAGGTATGATGAACCTTCAATCACTTATAGAACAAATCAATAATTGATTGAATTCCATTATAGCCCCGAATCACATATAACACGTTCAAGCACATAATAGATCACTACAAAAAAAGATATTTTTAGGGACTAGGTTTTTTGGGTCGGACAAAGTGAATAGTCCCTATTACTGGTTAAATAAGATTGTTGCAAAAATCCTAATTAATTTAAAATTTGGGGACGGTAGATTGAAGTCCTTAATTTTAATTTTACGGTTTTAACAAAAACTATTAAATTAATTCCCCCAAAACCCACCTCTCCCTCTCCCTCGTCTACTCCCTGATTAACACGCCGCCGACTCCATCGTTTTCTCTCTTCATCGGCGGAACAGGTAACCACGCTGACTCCATCTTTTTCTCTCATCTCCCTCTCCCTCTCCCTCGTTTACTCTGATTAACATGCCATCTCCATCGTTTTCTCTCTACAGCGGCAAAACAGGTAACCACGCCGACTCCATCAACAGGTCAGTAGGTTTTAATCTACTTCCTAATTGACGCCGACGCCGACGCCCACTCCCACCTCTACTTCTGCGCAAACTTCTCCTTTACTCCCTCTCTCAATCCCTAAATTCATCCTCGTTCAATTAGCGGCTGCAAACCCTATCAATTCATCTTTCGATTTCTTCATCCGCCATTCGATTTCTTCATCGGTACAACCATATGTTCAATGTAAGTTGGGGTTTAATTAGGGTTCATGTTTTTTGCTATTCTACATAGCCCTGTGTTTGTGTTGCTTGATTTTTGAAGGCTTGATTATCGCACCTGAATTTCTTTCATACTTGCTACAGTTTAAATCTGGTAGTAGCTCTAAATTTATGATAATGATGTATTTGGACCAGCGATGTGAAGTAAGTCGAACTAGTTAAATTATCTATTTGAACTCAATGAAACTTACTTTTATTTACTTTTGTGGGCGATCTACTGTAGTAAGTTTGAACTCAATGAAACAACCACCTCGTTCGATTTCTCATTTGGCAGGGTTCTAAAAGTCTCGGTTCATCTGCCCAGGTGAGCCTTTAAACATTGTGTACTATTTTTGTAGTACGGATTTTTGTCTCTTAAAATGATTTTCATTGGTCATGAATTTTCATTTTTTGCAGATTTTTGCCAGTGCATTCCCTCAGAATTACGAACCGCCGAGTAGTTTCTACTTTGAGGTTAATGATGATTCCCCAATTGTCCAGGTAACTTTCTTAGAATGAAATAGAAACTTAAGAGTTTGTTGAAGGCTTACATGGGCAGGTACTGACTTTCGTTTTATAATGTACTGAAGGATGACACCAGTTTGTTTGATTACAATGTCCAAGAGCGCGTTAATGACTTTGTAGCTGCAGCCTATGCACATGTAGACATGCATGTTTAACTCACTAAATGTACACATTTTATGAAATCTCTTACTTTTCAACTGCTATGTACCTCATTTATATTGGAAGACATATGTCCATGAATAGTTTGCCAATCTTGTATGAGAAATGAAAGTCATGTGTTCAATCTCCATCAATTGTGATCCCGTAAAAAAATGACAAGGAATGGAAACAAAGTTGAACTGCGAAAGAAGTTATCGATGAAGGGATTGAGGCTGTGAAAGTTTTTATGGCTAAGAAGTGGCTTGGCCGGTTAGTGGAGGAAGAGGAGAAGAGCATGCTTGAAGAAAAGGTGCAGACTCAGGCTCAGGCTGGTTGGCTAACTCGCAGCACCACCTGGTTGACAAGAACTGCTTCCAGTGTGTCAGGCACAGTTACAGAGTATCTGGGAGCTAGGGGAAAATCAGAAGCAGATCCTTACCTTGATCAGCAGCTATGATCATTGTTGACTGAAGGTATTCTTCCTTGCGACTTCTTATCTTATTTGATGGCACTGGCCGCCACCCAATGAGATTGAGCAGGGTTGTTTTTGATTGGGTACATTTTCTTTTCTATTTCCCTTCTGGATTTTATGAGTTGAGGTTCAGTTCTTTAAATTCTGTTATTTTTTATTCCCGGCCCATTGAAAGTTCTCATTTCTTTTTCTTGATAATCGCATACTAGTATCAAGTATGGCTCCTTTGACACTTTCTACTTTTTATCTTTCGTGCAGCACCCGTGTTGTTGACTTGATCTGCCACATTGCCAAAGCTTGAATCTCGACCTCCATTGATTGCTGCGAGGATGCTTTCCATTTTGTTGCGCCTATTAGTATGGAATAACATTAGTTGTTGAATTGAGTTTTTAGTTTTGTTTGAAATAAGATCGGTACTTTGTATAAGACTGACTGGTGTAGCATATTTCGGCTCCCCCTTCTTGGTTGTGTATATATATAATTAGTAGAAGATTAGTAGTGTTTGATAATTAATGGTAAATATTCACATTCTTGACACCAAATTTTATTTGGGTCGTCTATATCCGACCTAATTACTTTCTCACAAAAAATGTGATTTTGGCGCAAAAATATATTTGGGTCGGGCGATAGGGTCCCTAATAATTTCCCTCCAAAAAAAAAGGCGCCAAATATTATTTGGGTCGGCAATCTCGTCCCTAACAACGGGAACCAAAAATTATTTGGCTCCAAAAAATTTTCGAAAAAAAAAAAGAAATTATTTTTTATTAGGGTCGGCTAAATCCCGTCCTAAATATAGTATTTGAGACGGTGAAGGGGGTCCTAAAACTTTTAGAGCCGCATGTTATTTAGGACCCCCGTTTCCCGACCTAAAGGCCGACCTAAATAGTATTAGGGACGGCAAAATGATCATTTGGGACGGTAAAGTGCCGACCCTAATACCACTGTTTCTTGTAGTGGATACTTGAAATAAATCCACTAAAGGGATAAGAATATAACAACATGGTAATGTATAATCATGATAAATCAATACCATAGTGCAACATTCATTTAGTACACTATACATAGTATCATCAATGAATATTAATCCAAGTAAGGTAACAATATGGCCAATAAATCCACAAATGGGATGACAGTGCAACCATATGATAAACATATCCACACTTGGGATAACCATGCAACCATATAATGAACATATCCACCATTGGGATAACAAGTTAACAACATAGTATATAAATCCACACTTTGGATAATAATGAACCAATGTAATGACTGCACATTTCCAAACTAGCACGATAGTGTAACACACAACTTCTACACTATTCAAACCACTCACCAAGGATATGGGGCAAGTAAGGCCACTATGTATCATAAACCATTCCTACATAGTTATTACACAACCTCAAATAGCCTTAATAAAAGTTCAAGATCTACTTCCCAAGTTTGAACTACTTTGGTGAAGTTACTAATCAAGCTTATCAACCATTTTCCGGACAATATTTAAACTACTTCCTCAAATCCATTTTGACCAAATAAGACGTCATGGTGTACCCAAAGTATTCTACTTTAATCTAGGTTAAAGAGGATTCATTTTGGTTCTAGTTTGATTAGGTTTAAACAGTTCACAAATTGGATCATAGTCACCAGGCCAGGGCACGACTCGTGCCCCAGGGCACGACTCGTGCCCCAGGGCACGACTCGTGCCCCAGGGCACGACTCGTGCCCCTTTGACCTTTCCCAGATTCATGCGTCCCTAGCAAGGCACGACTCGTTATTCCACAGGGCACGACTCGTGCCATTTCAGTCTCAACTCAATCAGAACGACTTAACCCCTAATTCACGAATCGTTTCCACGAGTTGGCCATGGGCACCACTCGTGCCAAGGGGCACGACTCGTGCCACGGCCAGAATCAGACACCAAAAACAGATTTCAGCTACACTTCAAAAACCCAATTAATCCTAACCAACTTACTCTATTTTGACAACATAAAAAAAAAGATTACCAAGTTCATCAACATTTCTAAAACCTTCCAATTAAATTAAGATAGCCCTAGACCCCTTATCACTTAATTATTTTATTCATTACACTATCACAATTCATGTTTAATATTCCTTCTTCAACTTAAACCATACCATCTTACTCTTCAACAATTTCCATTAGCATCAATATATCCCAAAACCATTATACACTTAGAACAACCATTCTACTTCCATCCAACACATCCCAACACTAACCAAAACCTTTTTGTACCAAAACTCAATTCCATTTTAACCTATAACCATTTCTTATAAACCATTTTCTTCACTTTCTAATTCTAGTAAATTGGCCAAAACCCAAATTCAATACTTACTCTTAAATCATTAACATTCACAATTATTATATACCTTTCCCCCTTCAATCTTAGATTACCATTTTACAACTAAAATCAATTCAACCTTGACTAACCCATTTCAACTCATTTAATCATTATTTAAAGTATCAAAATCCTTTCTTTCAACAAGGTATTTAATAACACATAAAGTGAACAATTATTAGAAGGAAGTCATAATAACTTACATTAACAATATGAGATGAAACAACGATCTTCCTAGCTTGATGTGTTCCCCTCGCCGCCACGATCATGGAAGTACAACCGGATCGTAAAATGGAGAAGGGTTGTATTTAATAGAATTTTTGGAAGGAAAGGTATTGAGAGAGAGCTTCCATGGAAATTTGGAGGAGAAAGTAAAGAAGATGATGAAAGAATGAGGAGGATGAGGAGGTCAAAGGAAGAGGTGAGGGAAAAAGTATGGAGAGGTATGGGGAGGGATGGCCCCCTCTTGACTAACTTAAATGCAATCTTTTCACATTATTCAATTAAGTCCCTCAAGGTCCAAGGTAGTACAACTAACCCCTCTACTCCTAATCTTTTCACAACACACCTTGACCACATTTCCTATTTTATTTATTTTCAATTATTATATTTCTCCCAAAATACTTTATCTTATTTCCAATTAAATCCTAACGCTTTAAAGTTATTTCACAACTATCCTAACTCTTCATAAAATCAAAGACATAATATGAGTACCTAAAGTCAACAAATGATATAAAATGCATATAATGGAATGCTAAATTAGTGCCTAGGGTTAGGGTCGTTACATTCACTCCCCCTTAAAGAAAATTCGTCCCGAATTTTAAAAAGACTTACCTTAATGAGCAAATAAAGAAGGTTACCTCTCACGTATTTCAAATTACAACTTCCAAATAGTTTTCTTAATGGCATGATTCTTCTATACCCTTTCACAACCCGAGTACTCTAGTATTTCAATTCCTAACGTGCGATTCGAATAACGCCCAACGATTCTCCCGCATAAGTCAAATCTATTTAATTCGCATTAGCTAAAGAACACCAAACAACGAGGGATCATGCAAATGATTTTTTCCATACAAAGCTTCATACAGTACTCATTCAATGCTAACTAAAAACTATTATTATACGCAAACTCGCTAAGGTTAATTAAACTTCTCAAGTTGAAAGGAAATCCATCACACAACTCACAACTCATTCTTCAAGAATATGGATGGTCCTCTAATCTCTCCCTTTCGAGTAACTAAATTCTCCAAACCCTTAGGATCGGTAACAAATCTCAAATGGAGCTTCAAAAGATAAGGTTCCCACTTTAATAACGCAACACAATTGCAGCCATTCTCGAGTAGAGAATAAGAAAATTCCGCTTTATCTAAGTTAACTTCCTTGACGCATACGCTATCACTTTCCCATTTTACATAATATCACAACCTAATCTTCCTTTAATATGCACTTAAAATTCATAAAGTCCTCACATCCCATAGGTAAGGTAAAGATCGGATCTATAGTCCATCTATTCTCCATCTCTATCAATATGATTCATCCTTATTACATCCTACACCATTGATATATCCTTTAGAGTTAACTAAATCAACGATTTTACAATTCTCAAGAATTTCCTAAAAATTCCTTCGGTAGCACTTGCCAACCCCAAAGATCACGGACTCAATTCTCGCAAGATCCCTGGTAACATCCAAGCTTAAGACTATAGAACCCAAAATTTGAAATCCTCTCGAGTCAACTCACACTTGCTAAACTTCTCAAACAATGACCTCTCACTAAAGACAAATAACACAATTCGTAAATGATCTTCATGATCATCTCGGACTTTAATTAAACAAAGAGGTCATCCATTATAATTACCATAAAGTCATCAAGATAGAGATTAAAATTTCGGCTTATCATACTCAGAACCAACACATGGAATACTCCGATGGAAGCACCTTTACCATCTACTCACAACTAGTACATAATTTTTTTTTTTGGAAAGACTTCTTATGCAATTCTAACACATACCAAATATCCTTCACACTTTTAACCAAAAACTCCACCTTTAATGCCTATATATAACAAGAATTCCACATAAAAGTTTATCAGTATCAAATATCAATATAAGCAAATTAGGCATCGAAAAGGAGACTCATTATTATGGTAGTCTACCAATACTCAACAACTACTTAACCATCCAGGTCAAGTATATCTCAAAATTACAAATCGGTAATCATACCAAATCAACTGGCAATACATGCCCAGCTATAACCACATCACCATCGTGGTAAACCAAAGAAGGTTCGAGGTACTCTCTCATAAGAGAAGAAACCTCTATCACATAAGACATCTCAAGCAATGTATGCCACATAGAAGCAAAATGCTATGCCACACATAATGATATGGAACAGGATCTATAAGAATATGACCCCTAACTTCTGAGACAGGGAATATACCTCTAGTGACCTCTGAGGGATCTATCTCTCCTGGACCCGAAACACGTACTCGACCATAGACCTTCTCTTTTGGTTCCCCTTCATTATCTCTTTTGGTACCACCTCTTTGTCGTCCACCTTGCTGACCGTTGCCTGAAGCTCGTCCCCGCTGCAACCTTGGGCAATTCCTCCTAAAGTGTCCCATCTCTCCACACTTGATACACCTGCCTTGCTTACTCCAACACTGATCTTCGGTATGTCCAATCCTCTTGCAAAATTTATAATTCATCCCATACTATTTGGATATTGGCCTAGACGAAGAAGTTACAACAAGTTCTGCTCTCATACTCCCCGAAGTTGAAGTCCTTGGTTGTCCTCTAGTGATTTTGGATCCTTGTCCTAGATACTTTGGTTTATTTCTAATCCCACTTTTCGATCTTCCACTATTTTCCTCAATGTCATTCTTAATCTTATATGCTCTATCTATGGCTGTCTGATAATTGGTGAAACTGTCAATCAATAATTTCTTCCTAAACTCAATCCTCAAACCTTTTACAAACCTATGAACTCTTCTCGCTTCATGCGATACCAAATGAGGGCAACACCGAGCTAATTCCTCAAACCTGACTGAATACTGATTCACTGTCATGTTCCCTTGTTCTAGTCCTAAGAATTCAATCTCCTTCTTGTCCCTTGTAACCATTGAAATGAAATAATCCTCGAACTGCTGGGTGAAATTATCCCAAGTCTGGGGCGTATGATCCCGCTCCCAACTTCCTTTCAAAATCTGCCACCACTGATCAGCTGGACCTTCAAGTTTGAAAATGGCATACCTAACTTTCTCTTCGTTGCGACTCTCCATAACCTCAAAGATTTTGTTCATTTTCTCTAACCATTTTTCTGCCTTTAACGGATCCGGATCTCCTTTAAAGCTCGGTGGGTTCATCTTCACAAATCTTTCCAATCCATCACTTTGACATCCCTCAGGTTGATTCGGAACTGATCCTCTAGTCTCCATATTCTGTACAAACATCCTGAATAATTTCATCATCTCTTCATTCTGAATTCCACCTATACCCATATCTCCTTCCTTTTCTAGAACCTTTCGCTGATCATCATTGCTTCCGGCCATTAAAACGAACTCCTGCATTAAACACTCGGCGTCAATTACCACACATTCCCCCTTAGTTTAGACATCTATCCTTGACCTCTAAACTAAGCTCTGATACCAACTGTGAGCACCCCAACTCGGGACCTAATGCGTGTCCCGAGCTTGAGAAGCCCAAACTAAGAAATCCCATCTTAATTTTTAAAAACTTTTATTTCCCTTTAAAAAAAAACCATTCCTCCAACTGCTAAAATAAATCAACTAATAGTATCTCCACTTGGAGGAAGTTCAACAACAACTTCAATAAACTATAATCTGATTAATTACATCGAAAACCCACAAATAATTTTGGTTTACAAAAGAGTTTATATACAACTTCTAAAAAGAGTAATACTTAATAAACACCCCCAAATCACCAACTCATATACTTAACCTGACAAGTCCCAAAAGTAAAAGTCCAAACTCTTATCCCCGCCCTCACTGGTTCAGGTCACCTGTCTCAGCACAATCTAAAACAGTAAAAGGGAAGGGGTGAGAATAAATCTCAATAAGCTATTATGAATGCAGCAAGATGCCAAATAAGATGCAACACATAGCATGGTTACACATAACACATTATTAAAGCGGTAAACACCTTACGTTACCTCATTTTACCTTTCCCGTCTGAACAATAAGTCGTACAACATGGAAGTAAAACTCCTCTCTTTGGTGAATTGCCCCCATGCACCTTCACCGCTTATAGGACTCATACCCCAGAGATCCATATAAGAAAATAAGATACTTATATGACCCTTATTCAGAGTATCATATAATATCGCCGCTACCTGTAAAGTTTTTGGCTTAATATAGAAGCATTCCACCTAACTCCATAAAATTGCAGCGGACTGTAAGGCTTTTGGCTCAATACAGCTGCTAGCACTCCCACTCTGTGGCCACAGAGGGGCCGGTCACAGGTATGGTGAACCTTCAATCACTTATAGAACAAATCAATAATTGATTGAATTCCATTATACCCCCGAATCACATATAACACGTTAAAGCACATAATAGATACTTGAAATAAATCCACTAAAGGGATAAGAATATAACAACATGGTAATGTATACTCATGCTAAATCAATACCATAGTGCAACATTCATTTAATACACAATACACAGTATCATCAATGAATATTAATCCAAGTAAGGTAACAATATGGCCAATAAATCCACAAATGGGATGACAGTGCAACCATATGATAAACATATCCACACTTGGGATAACCATGCAACCATATAATGAACATATCCACCATTGGGATAACAAGTTAACAACATAGTATATAAATCCACACTTTGGATAATAATGAACCAATGTAATGACTGCACATTTCCAAACTAGCACGATAGTGTAACACACAACTTCTACACTATTCAAACCACCCACCAAGGATATGGGGCAAGTAAGGCCACTATGTATCATAAACCATTCCTACATAGTCATTACACAACCTCAAATAGCCTTAATAAAAGTTCAAGATCTACTTCCCAAGTTTGAACTACTTTGGTGAAGTTACTAATCAAGCTTATCAACCATTTTCCGGACAATATTTAAACTACTTCCTCAAATCCATTTTGACCAAATAAAACGTCATGGTGTAGCCAAAGTATTCTACTTTAATCTAGGTTAAAGAGGATTCATTTTGGTTCTAGTTTGATTAGGTTTAAACAGTTCACAAATTGGATCATAGTCACCAGGACAGGGCACGACTCGTTCCCCAGGGCACGACTCGTGCCCCTTTGACCTTTCCCAGATTCATGCGTCCCTAACAAGGCATGACTCGTTATTCCACAGGGCACGACTCGTGCCTTATGGCACGACTCGTGCCATTTCAGTCTCAACTCAATCAGAACGACTTAACCCCAAATTCACGACTCGTTTCCACGAGTTGGCCATGGGCATGACTCGTGCCAAGGGGCACGACTCGTGCCACGGCTAGAATCAGACACCAAAAAACAGATTTCAGCTACACTTCAAAAACCCAATTAATCCTAACCAACTTACTCTATTTTGGCAACATAAAAAAAAAAGATTACCAAGTTCATCAACATTTCTAAAACCTTCCAATTAAATTAAGATAGCCCTAGACCCCTTATCACTTAATTATTTTATTCATTACACTATCACAATTCATGTTTAATATTCCTTCTTCAACTTAAACCATACCATCTTACTCTTCAACAATTTCCATTAGCATCAATATATCCCAAAACCATTATACACTTAGAACAACCATTCTACTTCCATCCAACACATCCCAACACTAACCAAAACCTTTTTGTACCAAAACTCAATTCCATTTTAACCTATAACCATTTCTTATAAATCATTTTCTTCACTTTCTAATTCTAGTAAATTGGCCAAAACCCAAATTCAATACTTACTCTTAAATCATTAACATTCACAATTATTCTATACCTTTCCTCCTTCAATCTTAGATTACCATTTTACAACTAAAATCAATTCAACCTTGACTAACCCATTTCAACTCATTTAATCATTATTTAAAGTATCAAAATCCTTTCTTTCAACAAGGTATTCAATAACACATAAAGTGAACAATTATTAGAAGGAAGTCATAATAACTTATATTAACAATATGAGATGAAACAACGATCTTCCTAGCTTGATGTGTTCCCCTCGCCGCCACGATCATGGAAGTACAACCAGATCGTAAAATGGAGAAGGGTTGTATTTAATAGAATTTTTGGAAGGAAAGGTATTGAGAGAGAGAGCTTCCATGGAAATTTGGAGGAGAAAGTAAAGAAGATGATGAAAGAATGAGGAGGATGAGGAGGTCAAAGGAAGAGGTGAGGGAAAAAGTATGGAGAGGTATGAGGAGGGATGGCCCCTCTTGACTAACTTAAATGCAATCTTTTCATATTATTCAATTAAGTCCCTCAAGGTCCAAGGTAGTACAACTAACCCCTCTACTCCTAATCTTTTCACAACACACCTTGACCACATTTCCTATTTTATTTATTTTCAATTATTATATTTCTCCCAAAATACTTTATCTTATTTCCAATTAAATCCTAAGGCTTTAAAGTTATTTCACAACTATCCTAACTCTTCATAAAATCAAAGACATAATATGAGTACCTAAAGTCAACAAATAATATAAAATGCATATAATGGAATGCTAAATTAGTGCCTAGGGTTAGGGTCGTTACATGTATAGACGGAGGATAGAGAACTTTGAGATGGTACGGGAGAGGGAAGAGCGAAAAAGGAGACGGACTCGTGCAACACTTATTAATGTTCAAGTAAAAATCGGTGTCTTTTAAGTCCTATGAACGGTTGGGAAAGGCTAACCCTTTATTCACGCAATCTAGACCTCGGGGAAAACTAGGGACACATCATCCACAAATACACCAAATGTATTGAGTCAAAATTAACAATAGGCAATGGTACCTAATCAAAACCGAAGCATTTATGGGACGGACGAGCAGCCCCAATTTCTGGAGAAATTTGGGCAGCATAATGGGTATTCCTGAAGAATTTCAAGGAAAAATCCGGCATGACCTCTCGTTGGTGCACGTTGACAAAGCGACATGATCTCTCGTTAGAACATGCCGTGGGAACGACATGTCCTTTCATGAAACCATGTTGCGTTGGCAACATGCCCACACGTGCTAGGTTTTGGGGTAGGTACGAAAGTCTATTAAATGTTTTGAAACAATTCATTTTAGTGTATTTTTGAAAATGGCGTGTCAAAAACCAACCGTTTGGGTGAGGTATAAATGTGTGGCGCCACCTATAACGCGCTAGGGGGATGGGTTTGATATTAGGCGCTCAAACGTAGGCGAAATTCATCACCGTCCGCGATGCCATCAATCGCATCCGAGGGTTCTAGATCTACGTGAAGTAGTGTGCGGGATGGCTATGTTCCTTTATTTTGCGAAAAATGTTTTTTTTTTTTTAATCTTTTCTTAATTTGAAAAAAGGGGATAAAAATGGAAAAACAACACACACACCCCACAGAGTACAATAAGCAAAGGATCATGCATTTGATCACGGGATAGCCCCACAATCACAATCTGTACCAGAACACCAAATCCTGCAAATAGGTCACTTCTGTCGCTTGACACAAAAGGCACATTATGTCGCGTGATAGAAGGAGTCCCATATCCAAAATCTGAACAAAGACCAAATCAATCCCAGCCTCCAAGCACAATGCAATGACTCAGCCCCAGCACTAGCACAATCTCAACAGGAAGCAAGGAAGGGGAGGGAATAAAGCAAAGCAATAAAATGCATTTACACACATATAATGCCACAAACAATGCACACACAAATGAAGGAATTGAATGTTGAACGAACACGAAAGTTTGACCCACTTTTGAAAACCAAGTTTCAAGATCCCCAGCAGAGTCCCCACTGAATGTGCGCTCGCCGAAAATAATGAGAGTTGCCACGCCGTTTTTAAGGAAACATTGAAAACCTTTTAAAGTGAGAAAATGGGTTCGGGGGTCAGGTTACGTGTTGGGAAGAACCGAGAGTTCACCCAATACGCCTCATTCGTAGACGAGTCTTTCTATTGTTCAACATCCAAAATCATTCAAACGTGTGTGCAAATGTGTGAGACATAATATATGTATAAAATGCATGTTAATGCTTTATTTTATTGCTCAACAAAGGGGAATACAACTTGTGAGCCATTGACTCTGGGAGACCACATCCCACTTTACAACGAGGAAGAACAGGATTTACAACTGAAATTGAACCTGCTGCAGAGGACTCATTGTGTCGCGTGACACATGACCTGAGGGATCAATGGTGTCGCGTGACACAGCAAAGCACTCTGCAGAGGTTTTACAGAACTCACACTGCAGGAACACCAAATGAACAAAATACCACATTACAGCCTAAAATGAACAAATTCAACAACAAGCAAACCAGAGGAAACAGATTACAACTGAAATAATAGTCTCTGCAGAAAGCCACTTGTGTCGCATGACACAAGACTCCAAATGTCCAAGTGTGTCACGTGACACAGGTTAACCATATGCAGAGACCTTACACTTCGAAATCAGATCCAACAGAGGCCAAATTAAATCAAACAACAACACCCAAACAATTCAGAAATCAACGAATTCACAATGGATTGACCACGGGGATGTGGATATAGGGAGATCCACACTCCCTTGGCCAATAAGCAACAAATCCAATGAAATCACATCATGAATATCAATGATCCCAAACCAAGCACATTAAACAGAGAGATAACAGTTGGGACTTGATAATTGGAGGCGGATGGAGCCTAATTATCAAGTCCGGGAACAGTAATTGCAATGAAGCAAACAACGGCAAATATGAGACAGATATAGGGAAGTCGTTACCCTCGTAGTGTCCACGCTCCTTAAACCATGTTAGGTAGAAGAATCTTCAAATCAGCTTCCGGGAACAGATTCGAATCTCAAACCAAGTAGCCTTGCAATTTCCATTAATTGTGCGTGTGTGTTAAATGAATATACTGGAAACAGAGAGAGTTGAGGAAGGTTTTGAACGGTGGTCACTACTCCGGTAAAAATCGGACATAGAGAGACGCCAAGGGATCAGGAGATGCTGCGGACTAAAATTGGTGGTAATCGGGATCCGTTGGTGGAGCGGTGGTGGTGAACAACTTTAAGGTTAGAACAGGGGATGAGAAGGCGATCGGTTTTGGGTAGAATTGAGATAATAGGGTGAGGTTTCCGGTGAGGTTTTCCGTTTAATTGGGGTTGAGAGAGAGAACGGTTGTTGTTGATTGAGAGGGAAATTGGGAGAGGTTGGATCGGTAAGGAAGCTAATTGAGGTAGAGGGAGGTAGAGCTTGGGGATGGTTTTGGCCGGAGAGGGAGAGATTGGGTTGGGGAGGAGATTAGGGAGGATTGGTGTTGGTCTTGGCCGGAGAGGGGGAGGCTAGGTTGAGGTGAAGAAGACGATGCAGGGAGGGAGCAAGGTAATTGCATTTAGAGAGAGAGGAGAGAGAGGGGGTTGTTTTCCGTTTAGAGAGAGAGAGAGAGAGAGAGAGAGAGAGGAGTGAGAAGCTGTGAGTCTCCTTTTTTGCCAAATGAATGAATTTGGTATTTAAAGCTGATTTGGGCAAACGCTTTAATATGTCGCACGACCTTTCGCTTCGCTTTTCCATGGCTCAATCTGTCGTACGAAGAGACAAGTCAATAACTGTTTCTAGCGCAAAAACATGCTTCTGGAACATTCCGAGTTAATTCTTTAAAATCCCAAAGCAGTTAATTCCCTTTAGGTCCCTTTTATCCGGGAAAAATACTAAAAAATACTTCCTTCGCGAGAAACTTATGAAATGTTTCCGGAAGTCTCGAAACGGACCGGGAATTTACCAAAATGCCCCTTAGTGCAATTTTATCACATTAAAATGCACCTAAAAAAGGGTCGCGAATTGGATTGGCGTACTCACAGCATGTCAAAACAAAAAGGTCATTTCTCTCATAAAAATCTCAAGACAGAAAAGTAAAAGATAGAAAAAGAAGGTGAGAGTACCTCAAGAGCAAAAGAGAAACAATCCATAGACGCAGCCATGTTCCGGCTGTACAAATCCAAAGAAAAGTAGAGCTCAGCCAATCCGGCCTCACCCCAAGAGACCGCCCCAATCTCATCCAAATCCTACAAAGAGTCAAGAAGGCAAAGCGTAGCCAATGTCCCAGAGTTCGCAAAAATAGTGACTGACAGCAGCAACCACAGAAAAGCTCTCACGAGCTGGTGGGCAGTCACCTCATTGGCTGCAAACTCATCCATACATCCCAGAACCGCAACCTCAACAAACCTCGTCTCCATCCCAAGCCCCTTAGGACGGAGGTCAAATTCCACCAAAGCTCTAAACTCAGCCGCAGTGATGTGATCTCTCCAGGTCACAGGCCTCCCAGTAAATCTCAAGCTTGTAATAGCAGTAAAGTCGGCGGGAGTCACCGTAATCTCTCCCCATCTAAGATGAAAGCTGTGGGTGGTGTCCCACCAGAACTCCGAAAGGGCCTGACCAACCCCATACTCTTAGAGGCCACGTGAATGCCTCTACCAATAGCCTCAATGAAAGAGTGAAGGCCAGTCGCCATCACCAGCTGCTTAGGATTCACGCCGTCTTTTTCGAAGTTGGGCATCCTATCCCATAACTTCACCGCCGCCTCTGTGGGTCCCCTCGACTTGCTCTCCTGTAAGAAAACACAACAAAAAATGTGTCAGTCCTTCATTTCATCTCAAAAGCATGCATATATTCAAAAAGTGCACATATTGTCAAAAAGAAAATCATTCATAAGAGATTTCTAGCATCCTTTGCCTAGAAAACATGTCTTTCATCATTTGAAACACATCATCCCGAGCACATTGCTCTCCCAAACACAAAATTCCAATTTTCACAAAATTCTTCGCATATAAGCTTTAATTTTTCAAAATGGCATGCATGAATCCTTTTCATCGTTTAAAACCTTGCTTTCCTATCCATGATCAGAAATTGACCTAGTTCTAACACATGCAAGAACTCTGTTGCATTTTAGACATTATTTTTCTTACTTTATTTTCAAAAATGAGTCATTCTCATATTTTTCTCAAATAAATTGCACATGCATGCTTATTTATGTCCTTAGCCTCATAGGTTTATTATCAAATTCCCAAAATCACCAACAAAATCACAAGAAAAATTTGAAAAATTCCCCAAAAAATAAGGTCAAGCCCTAAGTCAATCAAAATTCAACCAAAATTAACAAAATCAAGCAAATCAAGAATGTTTACCCCAATAGATTGAGGTTTCATCGATTTATGCTCCCTCTTGCTAGGATAGAACTCGG
This sequence comes from Adenophora triphylla var. japonica, assembly GCA_022495995.1. Lineage (NCBI taxonomy): Eukaryota > Viridiplantae > Streptophyta > Magnoliopsida > Asterales > Campanulaceae > Adenophora > Adenophora triphylla. Next base: position 310,626 of record JAFEMH010001827.1, on the reverse strand, counting down.
AAGGAGGTGTAGCAAAGTCGTATTTTCGCTCGGTTCAAAAAAACTCTCTTCGCCTTCTCCTCGCGACTTTCGACAAGTTTCTACGCTCTTGTCGAGGCACAATGTTCCCCTCTTGATCCATCTCGGACAATAGAAGCAAGGGAATTGGAGATTTTCGAAAATTTCTCTTTCTTTTCTCTCTTCTCTCCTCGGCAGAAACAAGCAACAATGGTTGTTTGCCCGTTTCAAATTCTGTTTAAATTAATCTGGTGAAAATAGTTTCAAAGCCGTACGGCTTCTTTTTCCCCATCTCACGCCGGGCGGCTTCATTTGCTCTGAGCTGAATTTACAATTTTGCCCCTGGACTTTCCACTAGGCATATAATTCCCGTTATCTCCTAACGGAGTAACGTTGTTTCTCAAAAATCTCCGAATCTCCGTTATCTCTAAAATAGAGTAACGTTTTCTTTCAAAGCGCCTTCGTTACTTCCGTTATAACGGAATAATGTCAAGTGACAACCTCCATTAATTGTCAATCAGGTGACAACCTCCATTAATTGTCAATCAGGTGACAACCTCCATTAATTGTCAAATAAGGTAACTCCTCCATGAATCGTCAAAAATCTCAAGGTTCCAAGACATTGTTCCTAACTATCTAGTAAGACTTGAACTATGACCATGGCTTGATTCATTCGGGATACGTAGGTAGCCTTTCATAAAGGTCCAGCCATCCGACCACATTGGTCACCATGTTCCTTCATCGCTCCTCAGTGGTGAAGTAGCCTTTCATAAAGGTCCAGCTATCTGACCATATTGGTCACTCCCTTCATTTGGCATATCCCCAGTAGGATCATCCATTTGACCTCCTAGGTCACTCTCTTTCTATCTTCCTAGCAAGGGACCAGTTTCTTTTCACCTTTCCCCAGTGGACCCTGAACTACGATCTGGCTTGATTCCTCCGAGATACGTAGGTAGCTTACTTTAGGTTTAGTCAATTCATCATATATGACACCCCTTTCCCCAGCAGATTTTCGAACTACGATTATGGCTTGATTCCTATTCAGGATACGTAGGTAGCCTTCCAAAGATTCAGCCACTCGACCTCCTTGGTCACCCAATCCGTCTCGGCAGTTCGCCAGATTGGATCCTTTTTCATCAACAACCCCACTTGCCCTGCAAGTGACGTTGCCAAGGGGCTTCTGTAAGTACCCAAATCTGGCTCATGCCTTCCGTTTAAGTTTTCCGGCAATTCCCCAAACTTTCCTAAAATTCAGGGGCAATTCGGGAACTTTCCCAAACCTTCCAAGGGGTGAAGAACTTGCTAGGAATTAAAATTTCAAGCAGTCCCTCGCTGGAAAGGCCTTCTAGAATGCCACCTTGCATGGTTCTTGAAACAGGCTGAGTCACTAAAGGATAAGACCGCACGACTTCATTTTCCAATGGTTAATGTCGCACGGCTTCATTAGGAAGCACAAAACTGCCTATAAATAAAGGCCTCCTCTATTTATTTTGAAAGAGAATTTTGAGCACTGTTACTTTGCCAAATTAAAACCTCGAATTTACAGAAAGCAAAACCCTCTCAAAATTACCTCCCTCCTCTCCAAAACTCATCCAAAGTCACTCATTTCTTAGGAGAACCCCAAGGGAGATAGAGAAACACCATCATTGATAATCTCTCCTCCTTTTCTCTATGAAATATACTTGTTATCTTGTTATATTGCTTACTTGCTATTTATCTTGTTATTTATTGCTATTATATGTGATTTATTGTCATAAAGATCATATCTTTGCCATGTAGATCATAATACCCCCCTTTCCCCTAAACACAAGTGATTCATGGAGAATCCATCCCAAGGATGAACAAAAGACCACCAATGGCTTGTTCTAGGGAGGATTCATCACATGATGATGTGAAAGATCTCTCTTTTATCATGTAAAAATGTCATCTTTACATTAAAAATGTCATCTTTACCATCCTTATGTCATTCCACCCCCTTGACCTTGCTTCCTAGGATTGTCCACCTCAAAGGTTCTTAAAGGACATAGGAAAGCCTCAAAGGCCTTCTCTTTACATCCATAGTCTTAGTTTTCATAGTGTTCATTACACTCACTTTCCATAAAAATGCAATCTTTACTTTCAAATGCAACTCCCCATGTCCCTCATGATTGGATCACTCTCCAAGGACTGCCTAGTGACCTTCCTAAGGCACGAAAGGCATAGGATGAGTATAAAGATCCAAAATTTATACCCCTCCCCTTATTCCCTTTGGTACTTGAAGCATCTCATGGAGTGTAGCGGTGTAAAGGTCTCATCTTTACATCGTTCCCTCCATATAAAGATGCCATAGTTGAAGTCCCTTTAGAAATGGACGAACTTAAGCCCTTACATCTCCGATCATCACTTGAGACGAGCATAAATGTCTCGACCAAGCTCAAATCGTCTCAAGATGTAGGATTGATGGGCAAAGGTCCTTCCTTTCTAAATGGTCTCATTCTTGGACTATAAAAATAGGTGTCCCTATTTCGATCACATATGACCAAAGGTCACTTAATGATGATCGTAAGTCCAAGATGAGCACGGGATCAAAATCCCGAACATATCAAAATCCAAGGAATCCCGAGCGATAACCAACTCATGGTTTATACGTTCGGAAGATAACTTGGCACATTCCCCCCTTTTTTTAAAATCACATGCACACATGGGAGCACAAAACAAGCACGAAAATTGGATCTTGGAAGACTTGCTTCGGCAAGGCTCCTTGGATGAACGCCAAACGTTCTTCCCAAGGAGTAACTTAACCTCCGGACCCTAATCCTTTTTTTAAAGTTTTGAGGAAATCAAAATGGCGTGGCGACTCCGTTTTTCAATTTAAATCGCATGTCTTCAAACCGATGTGAAGCGGTGACCCCTTTACACGAGAAAGCGGTTCAACACAAAGAAAAATGCCGCGATCTTGGGCACACATTCACAACTCCTCAATGGTTATCTCCTTCCATATTCCACCTAAATGCTTATACACTCTACGATTAACAGAGCAATAGCCATACCAAGCACCAGGTTCGCAGCTAAAGGTCCTAGCCATTGCAGAATCAAAGGGGAAAGCAAGTATTGAACCCTAATGTGAAGAAATAGATGGGTACCTTATGTATGTTAGTGGAGGCGAGTCTCAGAGAGAAATCGGAAAGCTCGAGGACACCAGGGATGATGAAGATTTGAATTCGCCTTCGTTCTCGTCTGTTGCTTAAATGTTGAGAATCCGTAAAAAGCCAAAAAGGAAAAGGATTTTCCTTATATACTCTTGTTAATTATTTCCTGAATTGGGAAGGTTTTTGGCTTCAAACGGTTAATTTCATCATTAATGCTTAAAACGATTCCCAAGGCGGTTGCCCAATCATCAAAATAGGCAATGATTACAAAAATTCGGCGCTTCTACAGATCTAGCCGTCAAACGTTTGAATGACCAGGATTGAGCCACATCACCATCAGTCGACCAGAAATTGGCTCGAGCATCTATCTACGACCTACTAAAAGTCTTCATCAAAATTTCTTTTAACTTCCTGGTCGACGAAGTCAACTTAGAAAGTTGGGGGTCACTGAATGGAATAAAAGCGACGGGCTAGGCCCAATGATCCAGCCCAGTTATTCGAAGCATTATTACCACCATAATCTTAGTGGGTCGGTCCAATTACTACTAGGCCCAAGGCCCATCAGGGAGATCAGTCGACCTAGCTCATTGTCCGACCTCAGATGATCCCGACCTAGCTTGGTCTGATATTATGATCCATATCCTATACGAGGATTATTCGACCCGATTCATCAGTCAGGTCGACCTTGACCCAACAGGCGACCTCGACCTATCAAAGAACACGTCGACCTACAGATTCCAGGTGTGTATACAATTCTTTCTATAATAGACTCCCTACAAATCAAGAGTTATACATGGACACGATCTCTCATACGTATCTGATCCACGATTCAAGGGATTTAGCACAATCCTATTACAATTATATCTCTCATCAACAACTATAAATACATGACAATATCAACCGTGCAGAGGTAATTGCTACTTAATATTCTGAATACATCTGTTCATTATATTTTATGAGCCCTCAAATACTCCATACTTACTCTCATGCTCGAGGGTCTTCGTCGGAAACCATTCCAGCTAATCGTGGGTTCTGTTTTCAGGTCAAACGTCAGGAGATCTCTCTTACTGATTGGACGGAGATTGATCCAGCACGATTCTTGCAGCATCAGTTTGGTTCCATTGTCGGGAATCGTGCTTTTTGACCTCGAACATAATCAGAGAGTAATATGGCTCAAGACGGACAGACCGCATCCTCTTCTAGCGATTCGACGCTCAGCCTGACAGTAAGGAATGCATAGGCTGGCATAGGAAACGCCGGCGGTAACACGGACGCTGGTGCTGGAAACCGCAAAGTTAACATGCCTCCCCCTCCTCCCCCGCTTCGTAAGCACAGGAGGTCTACTCGCTCTAAAAGCGTGGCGGACGACAGAGGTTTACCCGATAACAGAAGGGAGAAGAGGCCTGCCGCGGAAACAGAGACTCAGCCCCTTCCAAAATGCCAGCTGGTAGGTCGAACTGTTGTAGGCGACCAGGCAGGTCCCTCAACCAATCACCCCAGTAGGTATGAATGCTACTGTAGCGTTGTGAGGAAAAAGAGAGGGATTTTTTCCCTATCCTTTTCGTTTTTTGAGTCGCCACCTATATTATTCGATTGGAGAAAATAGGAAAACCATTTTGAAAGAGATTTGGGTTCGGGGCTTAGGTTATGAAATGGGTAGGTCAAGGATCATCCATTTCACCCAATCCGGAGATCGGTCTTGCTAAAGAAAAGAGAGGTTTTCAAAAGAAGAGAAAAAAGATTTTAAATATTATAAACAAAGTTCCATTTAACGGGGTTAAACGGAATGTAGGATCGATTGCTACGAGACCGTCTCCATGATTTGGAGAGGCTCTAGGACGATCCTAGATTCTATGGACTTATACCACTCTAACAGTCAATTAGAAGGGGATTTAGGGGGTTACCTTGCGTGAGGTGATTTGGGCAGAGTTTTGACTCAAGTTTAGAATCGGCTCTTGACACGGACAGAGCTTCGCCTCGATCCTTGACTTGGAGCTTGATGTTTGTTTATCAACAAGGTTGACAAACAAACTATGAGGTGAGTTTTTAGGGTGATTTTGTAGGATTCTTTCAAGGAGAGAAACCAACAAAATGTGTGTGTTGTGAAAATTTTTGGACCTCTTGAACCTTGGAAGTCACCAAGTATTTATAGGGGTTGGGGAAGTGTTGAAGATGAGATCAAACACTTCAAGATGATTACAGACTCCAAATTCTATTGGTTGGCCGGAGAGATAAAGTTTTATCCCGAAAAGAGGTTGAAATCGACGAGAGAACTGTCATCTGCAATCTGCAGAGGGGGGATATCTCACGCGAGACACGCCATCTCGCGGTGAGATATTGCTCATGTGGACAGTTTTGTCCTTTTCTCGTTATCTCGTATGCAGTTTAGTCCCAAACTAACGGTGGTTAGTCAAAACTTAACGAAACATGACAAAATGGTGGATTTCTACCTCTTGACTCAAAGCGAGACTTAGAGTGGTATAAGTATGTTCCGATGTGTTCAGAATGGGGTGTCTACAGAGCCCCTCGGCGACATGTCTTATGAAAGAAGTCATGTCGACGATAGAAAAGACATCATTCTGAACATCGGGATGGTCGGACCGCACGGCTTCCTACGTATCTCTATCGGAGAATCAGACCATGACGTAGTTCGACTCCAAAACACGAAAAGGCTGCTTTAGGTATTTTGAAAATCATTTGAAAATCGCGGAGATTTTGTTTTTGAAAAGGTAAATTCATACTGAGGAATCAAATCAAGACCCAATTCGTAATATACCGCTGTGTCTGAAGATTCGCCTGTCTGGGCTCCGAACCTGTGGAAACTATGTTAGAACACAAAGGCTTACATGTCCGGTCCCCTGAGTCCTGTCGATTTTGTGACGATTCGCCTTTCTGGGCTCCGAATCGGGCTTTTTGTTGTTGGGGATGACGATTCACCTGTTTAGGCGCTGAATCGGGCTTTTGGTTCGGCGATCCACCTGTCTGGGCATTGGACCGGGCCTTTCTTTTGACGATCCACCTGTTTGGGCGTTGGACCGAGCTTTTCTGATGACGATCCACCTGTTTGGGCGTTGGACCGGGCTTTTCCGATGACGATCCACCTGTTTGGGCGTTGGACCGGGCTTTTCTTTCTTTTTCTTTGATGATTCACCTTTCTGGGCTCTGAATCATGTGGATTGAGTTGATCTTTGGACCACTCGGTTTTCGGGCGACTGGTGCCGTACCGGGCGATCGTGCGCATGTCACGTTTGACTCGTTCCGTAACTTGCGGTGTCAGTTTTTCCACGTTTCCCTGCTAGTTTATCATTTCTAAGGGTAAATGTGTCAAAATTTTGAATTTTGACGTTGCGTAGATGCTTATTGTCGAGGACAATTTGGTCACTTTCCAGAAGGTATATCTCGCGGCGAGATAAGATATATCGCGCGAGACTTGTACTGTCGGGGCATATAAACAGCAGCTCTTGCTCATTTTGAAAACATCTTTCTCAAAATTTCTCTCCCTAGCTCGAGCCAAGGTCTTTTTCTCCCTGATTTTTCGTGGATTTGCTTGGTATTTCTTCCTCCCAATCACTTTCCAATCCTTTCTCCCTCCATAATCCATGGCTCAAGAACAAAGGAATCCGATTTTGGAGAGCTATTTGCTAGGGAAGGATTACCCTCGCGATGATCTTACTTTTGATAGGCATGCGCACATCTCTACCGCTGTTCGGGAGGGCTTGGTAAGAACTTCTTCTTCACCTATTGTTTCTTATATTGCATTGAGTTTGAATCCCCTCTCTCTTGAATTCAAAATTCCATCAATGGCTTTTGTTCTTGTTCATGCCTAGAACTAGGTTCCTCTTGCATGCATTGATTTTGTGCATTTCTTTGGATGATTGTTGTTGCATCGCGTGTGTATGAGCCTCCTACATATCATGGATTGTTGGAGAGGTTGATTCGGATCACGAATGACACCCTTGGGCAAGCTTTTCTTGTACGCACGCCAAGTGTTTGATGAAATGTCCCAATGAAAAATTTCTTCTATTTCATTGATTTTTTGACATGGAATGATTTCTAATATTGCCCTCTCTGTTTTTCCTCTGTTTTGCAGTCGTATAAGTCAACGAAGAATTGCCGAGGAAGCCCGAAGATGGCTAAGGAGGTGTGGGACAAGATTAAGGACCTTGATGGCGTTCGGGATAGGGTAGCCCAAACGGGTCTTCTGACTTTTGTTGACAATCTCAGGGGAATTAGGCAGACCCCCCAAGTTCTCCAGGCTATTCGGGAGAGGTGGTGGGACACTACCCACACCGTTTATTTGCGCTTCGGGGAAGCGACTATGACCCCGACTGATTTTCTGGCTATCACGGGGTTAGAGTTCATTGGCGATCCCCTGCCAAAGTTTTTGGATTATAAGCCTGCGAGTCCAAACTGCGTGGGAGGCAGCTTGATTGGTTTCCCTAACAAGGTCAAGGGGTTTCAGCCGAGTTGACACCCCTCCGGCCGATTGAGGAGTATGCTGAGAAGCCAAATGCAGTCACTGATCGACTGGTGAGGGGTGCCCTCTGGTATATTCTTTCTGAGACCATCTTTGCGAACCACTCTTCTACGGCCCGTCTTTCTCTGTTACGTTTGTTGGTAAACCTGGATGAGGTGAGCGGATATGATTGGGGCTCAGCCGGGGCTGGCCTCATCGCTACCACGCCATGGATGAGGCGTGTAGGAACGCCAAGGATTCCCTGTCAGGGTATTCTTATGCCGGGGAGGTATGCCTTTTGATTCTGTTTCTGCTCTTTGTCTGTATGCTCTGTCTGTGTTTCATACTGAATTTGATCTGTTTTCTTTGTGCAGATATGGGGCTATGCTATTCTCGGGCTGTATAGATTTGAGTTGGAGAGCCGGGCCCCTTTGTTCCCGGATATCAGGAGGTGGAGCCACCCGAATCGGACCGTTGATGAGGAGGAGAACCAGGATTGGACCCTGACGGTGGCGGAGGCGCGGGCTATGTTGGATACCTTTGAGTATGAGAGGCTAGGCCTATACCCCTGGACCCTGTTGGAGCGAGAGGTGCATCGTGCTTGGGATGCTACTGCGATGCAGAGGATGCTGGCATCTTTGGAGGGAGATACCATGTATCTTGGTGAGCGGGTCTTCCCACAGCATGGCCGGGGTAGCCTGCCATATAGCGTGCCGGCGGATCCGCCGAGGGCGATGTATCCCACCCACTCTATTCCGGAGGATGATTATGCTAGTCTTTTGGTGGGTGATGCGGCGACGGCTTGCTTGATCCCCGGGGCTTCTTATACAGAGTTTCTGCCTCGGCTGATGGGTCCCCTCCTGGTGGGGGATAGGCGATCACATGCTCGTGGCTCCGCCTCTGCTTCTGCTTCAGGTTCCTCAGCCCCTAGCACTTCCTCCCAGGCCACTGGTTCTCTGCCGTTTGCCCTGGATTTCGGTCCTCTGAGCTACACGTACATGATGGGGAGCATGCCAATGGTGGGGCACATCCCGACTCTGGATCAGATTCCCGAGGGCTACCGCCTTCCGCCGGATGTTTCCTCGGTATGTTTCTGTTTGTATTATATCTCGTATTCGTCCATATAAGTGTATATGTCCGACTTCTTCTGAGCATTTTCTTTTTCTTTTGTTGTTAGATTACTCTGTCCGCGGCCGATTATAATCGTGGAGCGACCAAGATGGCGGGACTGATGGCTCTGGTGTCGGACCTGTCCGAGAGGCTATTCCACAAGGCTTCTTTGGCGGCCTCGACAGTGGCCTCGGCGGTGACCCCTACTTGCGGAGCCAAGAGATCGAGGAGGGATGGCAGCCCCCGTGGCGGTGATGGCGGAGGTGCCGGCGGCTCGGGCGATTTGATGGCGTGATCCCCTCCTTTTCTCTTTATTTGATTTCTGATGATTTGTATATATTGGCCGGGTGGGCCCAGACAATTTTTCTTTTCTTTTGGTACCTGTTAGGAACAAAGTAGGTAGCACAAAACAATGGTTTTTCTTAACCCCTAATCCTAGGTTTAATTAGTTAATTAATTAACTTTCTCGACTTTCCATGTTTTTGGAAATGGAATGGAATGGCCTTTAGGCCACAATTTTGAGCTTGAATCTTGGTGTTTTTACTGCATGTTATGAACTGTACACATAGGTTTTTCGAGACTTGCTTCGTCAAGTCGGGGCTAGATTGTTGTTTGAGCAGAACTGTTGCTGTTTTGCCGTAGCAATATCTCGCGCGAGATAAGGTGTCTCGCACGAGACACGCTAGTCAGGCAGAGATCTCTTCTTTTCCGAATAGGATTTTGTCAGTTTTCCCTATAAAATCATCCTGTAGTCCGGCCAGATACCTCATTCTAGCCTTACAAACTCTAGAGATATTCTATTAGGGTGAAATTCTTGTCTTCTTCTTCAACCCTACGATCCATGGCTTCCAAGGAGATTGCCCCAACGTCCATGATTGTCGATGATTTTTCTCTGTCGTCTGAAGTGATTGCATCTTTCAAGCAAGCATTAAGGGATTTTGTGAGGTCATTTCGCAACCGATCTCGCAATAAGTTTATTGCAGAATTCGGATTCAGAATCCTTTTTACCTTGAAGAACCTCCAATCGGATTGGAATCTCTTGCAGGGTGCTGTTCGATTTTGGGATCCCTCTATTCATCTTTTCAATTTTTCTTTGAATGAGATGGTGCCTACTGTGGAGGAATTTGCCATTATCTTGGATATGCCTTTGACTGGTGAGATTGATGTTCCTAAGTACAATAGGAATCATTCGGAAGCTTTGAATGAATTGTTAGGGATCCCCCTTGATACTTGCTATGAGTTGGTTCACCGCAAGTGGGTTGATTGCTCTTCTCTTCCGGGATGCTTCAGCGGTGATTCAGATGATGACGCTTTTCATGTCTATAAACGGAACTTTCTGGCTCTTTTTCTTTTCGGAGATGTTCTATTTACATGTAGGGACGGCTTGGTCGACTCCCAACTTGTGGAAATTGTTCTGCAGGCTAGAAAACGTTCTAGGAACATTATTCCGCTAATCTTGGGTGAGACCCTGCATGGTCTTGACGAGCTGCATAGGACCGGTGTCATGACTCAAGGGAGTCCTCTTCTGTTGACTATTTGGCTTAGGGAGCATCTCAAGTTGGTGGGTCCCCCATTGGAATATTCCCCTTTCACATATCATACGCGAAAGTTATTGATCAAGGATCTTTCAGTGGATGAATGGGCTGGGTTGTTTGCGAAGACCGAAATTGCTGACATTTTTTGGTGTCCACCTTATTGGAGGTTGAACAAGTATGTTGCCAATACTAAGGGTTTTGACAGGGTTGTTCTTCCGGGTTTGCGAGATTCCTCCTTTTATTTTCCCAAGCGGGTGCTCCGTCGCCTTGGTCGCCAGCTAGACACTTATCTCTTCGAAGGAGCTTCTCGTGAAGTGTCTTATATTGATGTAGAGTTTGCGCAGGCGCTAGCTCAAGCATGGGGTGAAGGAACTAGTCGGGATCGCTAGTCGAACCTTCGGACTTTTAATGCAAGTATATTCTTATCTGATAAGTACTTGGATTGGTTCCTTCATACCGGTCACCCGAGTGCAGAGAAGATTGACGATCTGCGGCTTTCACTGCTAGGAGATTCTTTTGTAGCTAGCAGTATTTTGTGAAGGAGTGAGGCTCAGTCTGATCCTGCTAATGTGCGAACTGATCCAACTCAGGATTTTCTCGATGGGGATTGGTACGAGAGGCGAAGCAAGGGGATGCCTGGAAAGACGCAAGCTTTAGATAGACCCCATGTCTTCAAGAGGCTCTCGGGATCTGTTTTTGATCGCCTTGACTCTGTTTTTGATCGCCTCGAAGGATGCTCTGCTTCGCGGGGCTCAAAGTGTTGGGTTTTACGGGTCCATGCGCAGCGGAATTAAGCATTAAAAACATAAAACCCAAGAAGCCCTAGGATCCGTTCTATACAATTAATTTGAATACCTATGAGATAGAATTAAACCAACCTTGAAACGCTTTCCGGTCTTGAGCTATCGAACGATTTGATTATGTGATATCGAATCACAAACTTTGTTCTTCAACTTGCTTGAACTCTAGGCCTTGATCGATGAACGAGCGAAGACCCTCTTTCGGTATCCACACCTTTGAATGAATTCAAGAACAACTTCTTGATGATTGCTAGATCTAAACCTTGAAGAATATTGAGAGTATTTAATTATGAATTTTGCTTGAAAAATTTCGGCTGACCTTTTAGGTCCGATGTAACCCTTGTATTTATACTACAATAGTAGGAATACCTCTCCTAATCGTATTAGGAGAGACAGGCTTATCAAAAACGCGTACGGGCTGATATGTCGCGCGGTATATTAAGCCATTGGCTTAATATGTCGCGCGGTATATATAGCCGGATACGTAAACTCTCAACTATTCTTCCTCCGGTTTAACCAATTCATTCTAGTTGTGTGTGACCCAATAGGATTACATTATGTTGGCAATGAGTTCGATCATATCGAACCTCATAAGACATAAGCGGACTCTAGCAAGCCATTATGTCTACCCAAATAATGCAACGTAAGAGTTCACGTTTCCAATGGTGTACTTCCATTTATCCCTTTGTCTCACGATGTTATATTTGAACACAAGTCATGGTCCTTGTCAACTTGTTATTGTTCAATGCTTTCTCGATTCTTGAGTATAATAATAATTCCAATCATATTGGGGTACGGCCATACACTTTCATCATTATCACTCATCGAGGGGCCCAAGCATAACATCTCTCTTCCGAGGGACAAATTCCTTCTTGACTTATCATCCTTCCCATCATGAATCCGATCATGCCAATGATAGTCTTTATAGATATCGTGTTAAGATATCGTTTGACTAAAATCAAACATGACTTTCATCATATGTAAGGTTACGATAATCTTAGGTCTAGGAAATAAATGAAGTAACTGTATGAGATTTAAGTATGACATTTGACCATGACATAAATCTCATGCGGGTCATGTCCAGTCACTTGTTCTCTAACAAGTACCCATAATTTCAATGTGCATCTCTTATGCATATAATCATCACATGATTATCCATTGACAATTATACTAATTTATTCTCTTAATAATTAGGGACAGAGATTATTATAATCAAATATACAAAACATATAATAATCAAATAATAAACATCTCATATAATAATAAATAATGTCAACACATAAGTCTATCAATCATAGGCCTAGGGCATAACACCAACAGTCTCCCACTTGCACTAGGCCCAATCTACCATGTATCGAATACCCATGGACCTAACATGACCATCATGTTTAGCTTGCGAGAGAGCCTTAGTTAATGGGTCCGCCACGTTGTCATCAGTGTCTACTCTGCATATCTTAACGTCTTCCCTTTCACATATCTCACGGATAATGTGGAAACGTCGAAGTATGTGTTTGGATCTCTGGTGTGATCTTGGTTCCTTTGCTTGTGCAATGGCACCATTGTTATCACAAGAAAGTTCAATAGGATCTCTGATGCTTGGAACGACTTCCAAATCACTAATGAACTTCTTGATCCAAACCGCTTCCTTAGCCGCATCGGATGCCGCTATGTACTCGCCTTCGGTTGTAGAATCGCCGACGGTACTTTGCTTGGAACTTTTCCAACTCACGGTTCCTCCATTAAGCGTAAACAAAAGTCCAGATCGCGATCCGAAATCATCTTTGTCGGTTTGGAAGCTAGCATCTCGTGTAGCCTTTTACTACAATATCTTCTTCCATTCCTCCAAAGACCAAGAATACATCCTTAGTTCTTCGTAAGTACTTAAGGATATTCTTGACCGCTATCCAATGTGGTTCGCCGGGATCCGATTGGTACCTACTCGTCATGCTTAGAGCACACGAGATGTCGGGTCTAGTACATAACATAGCATACATGATAGACCCAATTGCCGAAGCATATGGAATACCATTCATTCTCTTTCGCTCATCATTAGTCTTAGGACTTTGATTCTTGCTAAGAGATATACCATGCAACATTGGCAAGTTTCCTCTTTTAGAATTTTCCATTTGGAATCTTCTAAGGACTTTGTCAATGTAAGTATTTTGACTTAAACCAATCATCCTCTTAGATCTATCTCTATAAATCTTGATACCAAGGATATATGCGGCTTCGCCCATATCTTTCATTGAAAAGCACTTTCCCAACCAAGACTTGACAGTCTCTAGTGCAGGAACGTCATTTCCAATGAGTAAGATATCGTCGACATACAACACTAAAAATAATGCCACGCTCCCACTAATTTTCTTGTATACACAAGGTTCATCTTCGTTCTTGATAAAACCAAACTCCTTGATTGCTTCATCAAAACGTAGATTCCAACTCCTTGAAGCTTGCTTTAATCCATAAATGGATTTACTCGCAACTTACACACCTTGTTAGAATTTTCTCGGATCGACAAAACCTTCGAGTTGTATCATGTATACATCCTCAAGTAACTTCCCATTAAGGAAAGCCGTTTTGACATCCATTTGCCATATCTCATAGTCATAATATGCGGCTATGGCAAGTAAAATTCTAATAGACTTAAGCATAGCTACAGGCGAAAAGGTTTCATCATAGTCAATGCCATGAGTCTGCCTATATCCCTTAGCTACTAGCCTAGCCTTATAGGTGTGCACCTTCCCATCCATGTCGGTCTTCTTCTTGAAAACCCATTTGCACCCTATGGTTTTTACACCTTCGGGTGGATCAATCAAGTTCCAAACTTGATTATCAGCCATGGATTGTAATTCGAACTTCATGGCTTCTTGCCATTTTTCCGAATCCGGAGCGGACATCGCTTCTTGATAGCAAGTGGGTTCATCATTTTCGATTAACTCCACTTCATCACTTTCCGTAACGAGAAATCCATATCTCTCGGGTTCGGATCGTGATCTACCACTTCGGCGAGGAACTTGTGCATCTTGTACCGGTTCCACAACGGTTTGTGAACTTGATTCAGTTTCTACCATTGGTTCAATGTTGTTTTCGGGTTCTCGAACTTCTTCGAGATCTATTTTACTCCCACTGGTTCCTTTGCGAAGAAACTCTTTTTCTAAGAAAGTACCATTTCGAGCAACAAACACTTTGTTCTCGTTTCGGTTGTAGAAATAGTATCCTTTGGTTTCCTTAGGATATCCCACGAAAACACATTTATCAGATTTAGGTGCTAGCTTGTCGGAAGTTAACTTCTTGACATATGCATCGCAACCCCAAATCTTCATGAAAGACAAACTAGGTTTTCTTCCATGCCACATCTCATATGGGGTCTTTTGAACCGATTTGGTAGGAACTCGTTTATAGTGAAAGCAAGCAGTTTCTAGTGTATGTCCCCAAAAGGATAAAGGAAGCTCAACTTGACTCATCATAGAACGAACCATGTCCAACAAAGTTCTATTCCTCCTTTCAGACACACCATTCCATTGTGGTGTTCCGGCTGGAGAGAGTTCAAAGCGATTCCACAACTCTTAAGATGATCACAAATTCTTGGCTCAAATATTCACCACCTCGATCGGATCGAAGTACCTTAATAGTTTTGCCAAGTTGATTTTGCACCTCATTTTGAATTATTCGAAATATCTCAAACGATTCACTTTTATGTTTCATTAGATAAACATATCCAAATCTACTATAATCATCAGTGAATGTTATGAAGTACCGAAATCCTCCCCTAGCATCGCTACTCATAGGCCCACATACATCGGTATGTATGAGTCCTAATAAGTCGCCCGCCCTTTCACCGGTTTTGGTAAATGGGTCCTTGGTCATCTTGCCAAGTAAACAAGACTCGCATGTCTCATATGATTCATAATCATGTGAGTCCAAAAATCCATCCTTGTGGAGTTTAGAAATGCGTTTCTCGTTTATGTGGCCAAGACGACAATGCCATAAGTAAGTGTGGTTTACATCATTGGGTTTAGATTTCTTGTTAATGTTATAGACATCATTATCACGATTTTCAATATCAAGAACATAAAGGCCATTGAAGGAAAAAGAAGTACAATAATGCATATCACTCTTGTGAATAGAAAATTTCTTATCACATATAAGAAAATTAAAACCTTCATTATCCAAACATGAAATCGAAATAATATTCCTACTTAAAGCTGGAACGTAATAACAATTGTTCAAAACAAGTATTAGTCCACTAGGTAAAGTAACTTCATAAGTTCCTACGGCTAATGCAGCAACTCTTGCTCCATTCCCCACACGTAGGTCCACTTCACCTTCCTTAAGCATCCTTCGTTTCTTAGACCCCGCACATTTAAACAAATGTGAGTTCCACATCCGGTATCCAATACCCAAGAACTAGAAGTAGATAGGAATATATCTATAACAAAGATACCCGAAGTTGAAACAACTCCTTTGCTCTTCTTCTGCTTCCTTGTATTTTGCGAGTTTCTCCTCCAATGTCCAATCTCATTGCAATGGAAGCATTGCGTCCTCTTGGGACTTAGGCTTAGCCTCTTTAAGCTTGGAAGCCTCTTTGGGCTTGGCAACCTTTGCCTTAGGATTAGCAACCTTTGCTTTTCCTTTACCCTTGAACCCTTTCCCTTGTTAACCATTAGCACTTGATCGGTTTTCTTCTCGACAATACCGGTTTCCGCGGTAGTCAACATTTGAACTAACTCGGAAAGGTTTCTATTCATTCCACCCATGTTATAGTGCATTATGAAATGACTAAAACTTTTAGGTAATGAATTCAATATTATGTCGGTAGCCAACTCTTGGCTAATTGGAAAACCGAGCCTTTCAAGGTGCTCAATGTGGCCCTTTAACTTGAGAGCATGGGGACCAACAACTTGTCCTTCACTCATCTTGCATGAGGTCAAGGCTGCAACTGTGTTGTACCTTTCTTGCCTAGCTTGAATTTGGAACATTTCCATCTGCCGATTGTTTAAGTCGACTGTACCCAAGTGCTCAAGATTCATCTGAAGACTCTTGCACATGGCGGAGAGCATAAGGCAACTAACATCTGTAGAGTCACGCTTGTGCTTCAGATATTGTTCCCTTATTGCCCTAGCAGCATTGGCAGCAGGTTCAGGTGGAATAGGTTCAGTGAGAACGTACAGTTTCTCCTCTTGTTTGAGAACAATTCTCAAACTACGGATCCAATCCATATAGTTTTTACCATTCTCTTCCAACTTTTCCTTCTCAAGGACAGATCGCAGTGAAAAGTGATTATTGTTTGATGCCATTTATTCTACAAAAAGATATACATAAAATATGAACACATATAAGTAAACATATCATATGAGAAGTATAGTGCATTTAAATAAATGCTCCCACTAAATTATACACCTTCAAATGCAAATAAGCATAATATACATTTAATGGGCTAAGATCCAACTTTAATTCAATTTCAAGTTTGCTATGGCAAACCGCTCAAAATTAAATTAATTAGGTAGAAAACATCAATCATATCACAAATATGACTCTTAGATCTTTTATGAGATCAATTCAAGACATCATATGTCTAGGCATATTTTAATCTCATCTTATGCCTTGGGTCCAAAACCATTTTGATAACCCAATTAAGTTCATTCACTTTAAAACGTATAGGAACCACCATTTCCTCATCTTGCTCGCATTCGAATAGAATCAAAGCACCTTGCTATGGCAAGCCCACCCAAAACTATCCGAATGGTCTCAAGTGTTTTTAATCATGAATTGGCATAAAGAACTTAAAAGTTAAATGAAGGTTCTTTAAAGGTAGATTATAAGCATGTCAGAAAGATAGTCAAAATCATGCACCAGGTAAGTTCCCAGAAAGATAGATGAGCCACAAGGACTTCTTAAGTACCAACTCTTCCTTTGACAGAACTCTCCTAGACATGCATAATTAGAAATCAACTCTGATTAGGCAACATAATTCCTACCTTTTATAAACAATCAGTTTCCTTTTAAATTTCGCGTATTTTATGACTTGTTTCCATAAACAATCATAAGATCCAAAATTTACAATGTCTAAATCTATGCATATTAGGAAACTAAATATCATGTTTCAACTAAACATCTAATTTTAAAAAAAAAAAATTCTTAACATGTAAGAACAAATAAAACATGTATCGCAATAATTATTAAAATCATATTTTAATCAATTAATCATGCATATTAGTGAATCAATCTAGCATGGACTTATAAACTCAATTTTATAACATCCAGTTTTTCATATACATTGCAATAATTATTAAAATCACATTTTAATCAATTAATCATGTATATCAATGAATCAATCTATCGCGGACTTATAAACTCAATTTTATAACATCCAGATTTTCATATCAACATATCAGATTGTAAACACAATCACAGAATAGCAGAAAAATTGAACAAACTGATTCTGCCCAGTTTTGGCTTATTATGTCGCGTGACAACATCAGCCAGAGGCTTGATATGTCGCGCGACCTAACAGGCCAATTAACCTGAATTCCACATGGCTCAATATGTCGCGCGACCAAAGTAGCCAGGTTACAGGAATTTCCAGATTCGAACCAATACAGATTACATGTAATTAAATCACGTAAAACATCCTTTTTACAGATTTAATTCAAAGATAATTCGAAAACGATTTTCACATTGTTTCACATAAACAATTAAAAATTCTATCGCAAACAAAACATGCAATAAGCATATAAACAATTTATATCTTAAATCTAGCATGTTAATTCAAACTTAATCATACGAACGGGGCTCTGATACCACTGTTGGGTTTTACGGGTCCATGCGCAGCGGAATTAAGCATTAAAAACATAAAACCCAAGAAGCCCTAGGATCCGTTCTATACAATTAATTTGAATACCTATGAGATAGAATTAAACCAACCTTGAAACGCTTTCCGGTCTTGAGCTATCGAACGATTTGATTATGTGATATCGAATCACAAACTTCGTTCTTCAACTTGCTTGAACTCTAGGCCTTGATCGATGAACGAGCGAAGACCCTCTTTCGGTATCCACACCTTTGAATGAATTCAAGAACAACTTCTTGATGATTGCTAGATCTAAACCTTGAAGAATATTGAGAGTATTTAATTATGAATTTTGCTTGAAAAATTTCGGCTGACCTTTTAGGTCTGACAGAACCCTTGTATTTATACTACAATAGTAGGAATACCTCTCCTAATCGTATTAGGAGAGACAGGCTGTCAAAAACGCGTACAGGCCTGATATGTCGCGCGGTATATTAAGCCATTGGCTTAATATGTCGCGCGGTATATATAGCCAGATACAGAAACTCTCAACTATTCTTCCTCCGGTTTAACCAATTCATTCTAGTTGTGTGTGACCCAATAGGATTACATTATGTTGGCAATGAGTTCGATCATATCGAACCTCATAAGACATAAGCGGACTCTAGCAAGCCATTATGTCTACCCAAATAATGCAACGTAAGAGTTCACGTTTCCAATGGTGTACTTCCATTTATCCCTTTGTCTCACGATGTTATATTTGAACACAAGTCATGGTCCTTGTCAACTTGTTATTGTTCAATGCTTTCTCGATTCTTGAGTATAATAATAATTCCAATCATATTGGGGTACGGCCATACACTTTCATCATTATCACTCATCGAGGGGCCCAAGCATAACATCTCTCTTCCGAGGGACAAATTCCTTCTTGACTTATCATCCTTCCCATCATGAATCCGATCATGCCAATGATAGTCTTTATAGATATCGTGTTAAGATATCGTTTGACTAAAATCAAACATGACTTTCATCATATGTAAGGTTACGATAATCTTAGGTCTAGGAAATAAATGAAGTAACCGTATGAGATTTAAGTATGACATTTGACCATGACATAAATCTCATGCGGGTCATGTCCAGTCACTTGTTCTCTAACAAGTACCCATAATTTCAATGTGCATCTCTTATGCATATAATCATCACATGATTATCCATTGACAATTATACTAATTTATTCTCTTAATAATTAGGGACAGAGATTATTATAATCAAATATACAAAACATATAATAATCAAATAATAAACATCTCATATAATAATAAATAATGTCAACACATAAGTCTATCAATCATAGGCCTAGGGCATAACACCAACACAAAGCGCAAGGAGGATCACGACGACGGTGGAGATCATGTCCGCCGGCCTACCAAGTCAATGAAAGGCTAAATCTTTAGGAGTACCAAGAGATTGCTTTGATAGATCAATTGTTTTGCTTTTATTAGTATATTTTTTTTCGAGATTGTTAGCTTAGCAAATTAGTCGTTGTGGTTAGGATTTCCCTTTTGTCATTAATGAAAATGCATTCGATTAATAAAGGACAAAAGTAGATTCATTTATTTGACTAGACCGAACCCGAAGACTGCCTACGTTCCTCTTTTACAGCAATTAAATAAGAGGCTCAGGTCTAACGTAGTTCATTTTTGAGAAAAGGACAAAATACGGCTCCGTGCCGAGGGGTAATCTCGCGCGAGATAAGCCTCTTTTTTTTTTTTTTTATATATATATATGCACACCCCTTTCTTTTGCCTAGACCGCCCTTTCGGGTTTTCAATCTAGCGGGCTTCTTTTCTTGTGCTAGCTCTAATTTTTGCCTAGGCCGTACTTTCCGGGATTTTCAACCTAGCGAGCGATTCCTTTTGAGGAGGGCAAGTCACGCGAAGTACTTCTTGAGCTTGTCCATGTTGACCGGCTTCGGTAGTTGATCTCCGTCTAAGTCCACCAGCTGAAGGGCTCCCCCAGAGAATATCTTCTTCACAATGTAGGGTCCTATCCATCTTGGTCCCCACTTGCCTAGCGGGTTGAAAGGTCCAGGACGGTACTCACGGAGAACCAGGTCACCTACTCTGATGTTCCTCATCTTGACCTTTTTGTTGAAAGCTCTTGCCATTCTTCTTTGGTAAGCTTGAGTATGTTCGGCTGCTTTCAACCTTCTTTCGTCCAATAGGGCCAACTCTTCGTATCTACTTCCTAGCCAGTCGACCTCGTTCACTTGGTTTTCTAGGAGAACCCGTAGTGACGGTATTTCCAATTCTATCGATAAGACAGCCTCCATTCTGAATGTGAGGGCGTAGGGAGTCTCTCCTGTAGCTGTTCGGACCGAAGTGCGGTATCCCCATAGTGCGAATGGTAGCTTGTCGGGCCAATCTTTTCCGGTGACTGCCATTTTTCTGATGATAGTCTCGATCGTTTTGTTCGCGGCTTCAACTGCTCCGTTCGTTTGAGGCCTGTAAGGAGACGACTTGTGCCTTGTGATTTTGTATTCGGTTAGTAGGCGATCGGTTTCCTTCTCGAAGTGGGACCCATTATCGGATATCATCTCTTGCGGAACCCCATACCGGCAGATGATGTTGTGCTTGATGAATTATGCAACCTTTCTGGCATTCAGAACTTTGTAGGAGGCGGCCTCAACCCACTTAGTGAAGTAGTCGATGGCTACTAGGACGAAGCAGTGTCCGTTGGCTCCTATGGGTGTGACCTTTCCAATCACGTCTATCCCCCATGTAGAGAACGGCCAAGGAGAAGTCATAGGGTACAGCAAGGAAGGCGGTGCATGCTGAAGATTGGCGTGTATCTGACACTTGTGGCACTTCTTGACCATTTTGGTACAGTCGGCTTCCATGGTCAGCCAAAAGTACCCTTGTCTAATGATCTTTTTGGCGAGCATATTTCCGCTCATGTGGGTTCCACATATGCCCTGATGAACATGGTCCATTATTTCCTGGGCCTCTTCCTCGGTGGCACAAAGAAGGTTCCCTTGGGAATGCTTCTTGAATAGGCGGCCAGCGGTGATGACATAATTAGCCGCCAACCTCTTAAGGGCGATCTGAGTCTTCGGGTCTGTCTCAGGTGGGATGGTTCCATCTAGGATGAAATGCCAAATGTCATGGTACCATGGTTTCTCTTCGGAGTTCCCAACAGTGGCACATTCGGATAACCATTTGTCTTTGCAGTCGTGGAGATCTATAACGGCGCAGTATGCAGGAGTTGCGCGTCGTGTTATTTTGAAGGGTTTGACTGCTTTTCCTTTAGGGATTTCGACCAATGAGGCAAGTGTGGCCAATGCGTCCGCAAACCGATTTTTGTCTCTGGGGAGGTAGTGGAATGAGACATCTTGGAATTGTTGCGCCAACTCTTGGAGATGGGCACTGTATCTTTGAAGGGTTGGATCTTGGACCCTCCACTTCTTCAATGTCTGATTGATGATCAATTGGGAATCCCCGAATACCTCGAGTTCAGTCACGTTGCATTCTAGAGCTGCCTCAAGTCCCGCTATGCAAGCCTCGTATTCTGTGGTGTTGTTGGTGGCGTCAAAGTCAAGACGTATTGCCAGTGGAGTGTAGATGTCGTTAGGGTCTACTAATAACATTCCAATGCCGAACCCTCTCATGTTGGCTGCGCCATCGAAAAATAATTGCCACTTATTTTCTTCTTCTATACTCATGATGTCCTCATCAGGGAATCGCGGGTCTTCCCCCTTCACTTCGTCACAAGGAAATTCGGCCAACTGATCTGCGGATACACTCCCCCTGACGGATTTCTGAGTGACGTAAGTGATATCATATCCTGCGAGCATGAAGTACCATTTGGCCAGTTGATAAGTGACTATTATATAGTCATTTATCCTTATTTTTATATACTTTTTATGGCATAAAACATCATTTTTCATTTCATTTCTTATACTTTTTAGTTTCTTTTCCTTATTTTCTAGATTTTACGCTTTTGGTATATTTCTTGCCTTTTTAGACAGGTTTTAGGTTCATTTTTATCAAAAGGATACTTGGACACTTCAAGGCAAAAGACATGGGAGAGCACCAACCAAATCAAGCACACAAAGTTAAAATTCAGACAGAGCGGCCGTGCAGCAGAGATGGAGCGGCCGTGCACTTGGCATTTTTCAGGCCATTTTTGGCCCTAAAATATGGAGTGGCCGTGTCTTGAAGAAGGAGCGCCCGTGTCATCAGGCGGAGCGGCCGTGCAGATTATTTAGGAGCGGCCGTGCAAGGTGTCAAGACTTAAATTCAAAACTGGCGCCAAGGGTCACACGGCCGTGCAACTTCCTTGACACGGCCGTGCAAAACGTGGCTGGCGACGTAAAGGCACCTTTTGGTTGCACCCGATTGAAGAGTTCCCTCCTTTTTATAAATAGGACCCTAGAGATCAGTCTTAAACACGAATCATTAGAGAGAAATGCGATATTTGATAGATAGAAAACACAAAATACTTGTGATAGCAATTTCCAAGGAGATTTGAAGATCAAGTCATTACTTTGTTCTTGAAGTTACTTTGGAAGAAGATCAATAAAAGTGAAGCATTATTTCCAGCATTTGTCCATCATAAGTCTCTCTTACTCAATCTCTTATTTTAATTGCTTTTATATTATAAATGGCTTGTGAGTAATCCCCCATATTCTTGGGGTTGGAAACTCAAAAACATGCTTATTCATCATCTAAAAAATGATTAGTCTTGTCTTCTTTCTTCATCTAAAACAATTTCTTTATATTATTCTCTAAATGCCTTACTTATTGGCGATATCCAATTTGTATGATTCGGTCAATCGAGAGAAGTACCTAGCGGAGAATCTCAATTGACGGAACCATATAAGGAAACTAGGTTCATTGATCACGAGAGTAGTTCAATGGCCTAGGGATGTTCTTTTAATGGAAAGTATGTTGAACTTCCGTCCTTAATGGATTCTTACTAATTATGGTCAGCTAGAGATAAGCCGGAATGCCCGTTTGTGACGGGCGGGGTCAAACATAAACGGATTTCTCAAACGGTTAGAACATAATTAGTGAAGAATACAAACGCTATTGTCCTAGCCCGAAATAGCGTAGGCCTAACATACCATCCTTGCTTTTTATGAAAACCTTTTATTTCTAAGACAATGACAATTTGATGAATAAGATTATGTGTATGATTTCCAATCCCGAGAATGCTTCGTTTTATAAGAATTCAATTAAAGTATTTTACGTCTATGCTCTCTCTATTATTCTAAAAACAAATTTTATCTACCCCCAATCCTTTTTATATTTTCTAAAGACAAAAATATCCCTTAAGTAAACCCTGTCTCTGTGGGATCGACTCGTACTTGCACCCGCTATATTACAATAGCCCGTGCGCTTGCGGATATAAAATAAACCGTTAGGTTTCGACCGAACAAGTTTTGGCGCCGTTGCGGGGACAACGGTTTACTTTTTATTTTTGTCTTTACTACAAATTTTTAGTTTTTGTTTTTACTATTTTGCTTTCCTATCCTATAATGCATTGCGTTTAATTTCCCTTCAAGTGTTTTCTTGTAGTTTATGAAACGGTCTCGGACATTTGTTCACAACTTTGATCCGGAACCCGAAAGAAGCTTTCACGAAAGATTAAGAAGATTTAGAGAAACTCTACAAAAACACATGGACGGAGAACCGCAAACACTGCTAGGACCCTACGGGACTTTGTTAACCCAAGTACCCAGGGAACTAGATCCCTATTGTTGTGCCGAATGCCGGAGCGGCAAACTTCGAAATAAAGCCGCAATTATTGCACATGGTTATGAATAACCAATACGGCGGCCTTGCCTTCGAAGACCCCCATCTACACATCCAAACATTTCTTGAATATTGTGATACTACACGTATTCAAGGTGTTACGGTGGAAGCAATCCGGATGCGCCTTTTTCCATTTTCTCTCAAGGATAAGGCGAAACAATGGTTGAATTCGGTCCCAGAATTCATTGACAACATGGGACCAAATTCAAGAAGCATTCCTTGGTCGATTTTTCCCGCCAAGCAAGGCGCCGAGATACGAACAAAGATCACTAACTTCTGTCAAACGAGATAGTGAAACTTTGTATGATGCATGGGAACGGTACAAGGAACTTCTCGAATGTGCCCCCACCACGGGCTTGAAAAGTGGTTGATTGTTCACACCTTCTACAACGGTCTCATTTTTAAAACAAGAGAGACCATTGATGCATTGCGAGGAGGAGCTTTGATGAACAAAGGAGTAGATGAGGCGTACGACCTCATCGAAAATATTGCATTGAACCATTACCAATGGTCAAGCGAGAGGAGCGGCAACAAGGTACACCGGTAAATATAATGTTGATGCGGTTACTCTTCTCTCCTCTAAAGTTGACATGCTTTTGAAGAAGTTTGAAAATCTTAATGTCAATCCCATTGCTAGTGTAAATGTTTTGTGCGAACTATGTGGGTCTAACTCACATAGTACGGATAGCTGCGAGTTGCTTGACGTTACTTCTAACGATCAAGTGAACTTCGTTAATTCTTTTGGGCAAAAAGGGGGATGTATTCTAATACATACAATCCCAGTGGAGGAATCACCCCAATTTTTCCTATAAGAATAACAACGTTCTTAACCCGCAATCATCTACACAACCTCAGGGATTTGCACCTAAGAATTTCAACAACAATGCAAGTACTTTTCCCCTAAGTCTAAATTAGATCTTATAATGGATTTTGTAGTGGAAAATAAAAACTCCCAAGAAAAGATCAATAATGAGTTTAGGGAATGTTTTAAATTGCTAAATGCTAGGTTTGATAACTTGGCAGCGCATAATAAGATGCTAGAAACCCAACAAGCTCAACAGGCTACCCCATTGAATAGACCACAAGGGAGTCTTCCCGGTCAACCTCAAAGGCCAAATGAGCAAGTTAATGTGGTAGAAACTAGGGATGAGCAAGAAAAGAAGAATGAATGCCCTAGAAATAATCACAGTCCAATCCCTCCGATGATTGAGACTAGTTTGGGGACGGAATCCCCTAGAGAAAAAGGCAAGGATTATGATGAATTCCTTGATAACTTGGATGCCATTAATGTTAACATTCCTTATTTTAGAAAGGATGAAGATATGCCTTTAGCCGTTAAACCTTTAAAAAAATTAATAGAAGAAAAAGAAAGGCTAAAAAGAAAATGAGAATGTTATGTTAGCGGAGGAGGTGAGCGCCGTTTTGCAAAATAAAGACCCTCCAAAATTAAAGGATCCGGGTACATTCACCATTCCTTGTTGTGTTGGCAGGAGAATAAACATAGATAACGCTGTCCTTGACTTAGGAGCAAGCGTCAGTATAATGCCATTATCGGTTAGCGAGAAGCTTGGTATAGGGGAACTCAGACCCACAACCATAACTCTCCAATTGGCAGACCGATCCGTTCAATACCCCGTTGGTATTATGGAAAATTTGCCTTGTCGAGTAGGGAACTTAATCATCCACTGTCGACTTTGTTATCTTGGATATGGCGGAAGACCATTATATTCCCGTCATTTTAGGAAGGCCATTTCTTGCCCTTTGCGGGGGCAATCATAGATGTGAAAAATGGCACATTTTCCCTAAATATAGGGAAAGAAAGGGTCGAATTTAGTATGCATGGGCCGGTTCTCGAAGATCCCTATTTAGAGGCCTATACTCCTAGTGAAGAAGATTGGACCCCAATTGAAGAGACCTACACCCTAAGCGAAGAAAATTGGATTCCTAGTGAAGAAGATTTAATGGGTGAGGAAACAAAATCAAAGGAAGAAATAAAAAATGATCCTATAAAAAATGAACCTTTGATTTGTAATGATATTTTAGATATTTACGCTTGTCCCAAGACTAACAATGCGGTGAAAAAGTCAAAAAGAACAAAGACGGAGGTCACTTCGAGTTTTCGAAAGTGCAAAGACTATAGGTCACTTGTTCTACCCAAGAAATCGGGATGGAAGAAATGTCTACCGCAGAAGATACTCATTACCGGAAGGATTGCAATGGCAAGTTGTCAATGACAAAAGGCCAACCAAATATCATGCATCTCCTACTACCGGGAAGGGGTCAAGATAAGGACCTAAAACAAGCATCATCGGGATGGTAACCGATGGATTATTTTTGTTTTATTTTCATTTTATTTTATTTTATTTTTTTATCATATTTGTTTGTGCTAACTTTATTTTTAGGGAAAAAGATTTAAAAAGTGGTGAAGTTCGGTTCGCACGGCCGTGCGGCTCATACGGAGCGGCCGTGCGGTTCATATCGAGTTGGGATGTGTTGACTCGGTGAAAGGGACACGGCCGTGCAAGTTCCTTAACACGGCCGTGCAAAACGTCACAGGGAGTTGCGTCGGTTCGGTCAAAAGACGCACCTTTCCCCCTCCTCCCTCATTTACTCCATCTTCAACCCTTCTCCATCAAAACCTCCGCCCAACACACCTTAAATACCCATCTTTCTACCATTCTAACCCACATTATAACCCTCAATCATCCTCAAATCCATCACTCAACCATTTCTCCACCACCAAAATCAGTCCAAAAACCCTCCTAAAACCCGATTCGAAAATACCAAAACCCTTCACCCATTTCATAAAATTCGAAGGGATTGCTCAAGATTAAGGTTAAGGAGGAAGCTCTTGGACATTTCGGTGGCTGGGCATCAAAGGTTTCGGGTTTATTCAGCAATTTCTTCGGGTAAGAACTCCTTCACCTCTCTTGTCTTTCAAATTTTACTGAGTTTTGAGATAATGGCTACAAAAGGGAAAGGAAAGGCTGCAGAGAGAGTAACAAAGAAGTCTCGAAAAGAGCAAGGTTCTTCCTCCAACCTAAATCCTACTCTCAACACTTTGGGAATTGATTTTAGGACTCCAAGGGAAACGGCACGTTTTGTTGCCTTGAGTTCAAAAAGGATTAGGCCAACCCAATTTCTGATAGGCTTGCCTTGAGAGCATTAGGACTTTATGGGGATGCTCTTACTCTTTTTATGGGAATGAGATCGATAGCTTCCTTCAAAGGCATGAGAAAACCTATGAGGTCCTTACCTTAGAATTTTTGAGTACTTTAAAGGTGAAAATTGTGGAGGAAAATTGTAGAATGACGGGGAGAGTTTTTAATCAATTTCATTTGGACTTTCGCCTTGGTGGTAGAGAGCTTCATTTAACAGGAAATTTGAGATTAGTAGAATTTTGGGGTTATCTTTCCAAACGGAGTCTTTTCCCGACTTGCCCATTGAATACAATGAGGCTTTGTTTTTGGAACCAAATTACCGGCCTTCCATCCTATACTTCCCGAAGTGCCAAAGCTTCTTCTATCATTCACCCATCCCTCCGCCTCATTCATAGGATGTTCGCTTGTACCATCTTTGCTAGGGAAGATAAGGGAACCGTGAATAGAAAGGAGTTGTTTGTTTTATGGTGTTTTGTTTGGGAGCGAAGAAGGATGAACCTTTGTAATTTCTTCTTTGAGTTGATTGGTGACATAGTTTCTCCCACCTTTAATGGAGAAATTCATATGGGAGGTATAGTTACTCTTTTTGCCAAACACTTCAATTTTGAAATTCCAAATGAGTGGGTTGAGGTGAGAGGATCAACCAAAGCTGGATATTCCAACTCTTCGAACTATGCAACTCATTTCGGTGAGGGGAATAATGAGTATAATTGGTTAGTAGGAGCGGATAAAACGCCCTACATTGTACTCCCAAGCAATAATCTCCCCACCATCCGGATAAGAGAGCCCGAGACTTGGATTTTCCCAAATGCTATTGAAGAAGAAGGTCAAGAAGAAGAAGAAGAGATTCAAGCCCCATTGCCACCCGACTTCTACCAAAGGTTCGATCAAATGTTTGTCCAACAAGGTCAATTACTTGAGCAAAATGCTCAAATCCTTCAACAACTCGGCCAAATGGATGGTCGTATTCAATATGCTCAAGGAAGGATTGACGACATTTACAACTATGGGGCAAACTATTGGGACAACTTTCCACCACCACCACCACCATTTTAGTAAGTTTTTCCCTTTACCCTCCCGGGATTTGGCATTGTTCCTTGAAACATTGAGGACAATGTTCATTTCAAGTGTGGGGGGGTAAATCTATCTTTTTACTTTTCGCTTTATTTTTCGCTTTCTAGTTTTTAAAAAAAAAAAATTTTTTTGCTTTCTAGGATAAATTTAATCGTTTTCTAGTATAAATTTTTCTTTTTTAACTTAGTTGCATTTTTTCTCTTTTATGCTTGTATAATAGTATATAAAAAAAAAAAAAAAAAAAAAAAAATCCCTATGATGATCAAAAATCATTATCATTATGCTTGCCAATTGCCCTAATATAAATGCCTTTATCTTTCCCCTCATATTTTCTATACACTTAGAAATTTATAAAAAAGGAAAAGTATAAGGGATCTTTTTAGGAAATAATTGAAAGCCTCATAAGTTGGTATAGCACAATATAGAATCTCATCAAGGAAAATGCATTTGATTAGAAAGGAATCCTTTTATGCTTGGTTATATATGCAAATTTTTGAATATATTCCTTTAAGATTGTACATTTTTTATCTTTATTAGATATTTATTCCCTTTTTAAGAAGCACCTTTTTGTTTGCATCCCTTGAATCACACCCTTTCATAAATTCCATCCTTCCATTTTCAAATCAAGTCAAAGAAAAACACTTTTATCTTATTAATAAAAGAGTGACAATGGTCACCAAAAGCAAAAAGAAAATTATCTCCTAAGTAACTCGGGGCACGGCGTTATTTGCGACGATGCTTCCTTGCCAAAACGGGAATAATATCCAAAAAGTATTCTTGATCTAAGTATTAGGAACATGGGGCTCGCGACCACAATGTCTCCTACTTGAAAGGATCAAGAATAACTTAGGTCTTTGCAAAAATATAACACGTACAAAAATAAAGATAAATTTGTTTGACTTTGACGAGATTTTTCCACTACCATCACCCATTCTTCACCCTTGTGATTCAAGAATGTAATGCAATTCTTCGGAACTTCTAAATTGTGAATAAATGTCTATACCTTTTCTTGTACATCTTAAAGAAATAAAATTCATCTTTTCTAAAAAATCACTCTAAAAAGTGATGGCTTTTTCTACCAAGAAAATTCTTCCTTCTAGCATGCTTTACTTGATCAAAATTCTATATATGCTATACTAGGTTATTGTCTTGCATTTTATCTCTTTAAAATATCCCTAAAATACTTCTTCCCAAAATAAAATTTTTAAAGATATTCAAAATATGATTGGATAGATAAAAGGCATTATCTACAAGGCATTCAAGGGCTTGCTACTTTATTTACGAGGGATCAATCATAATTTTTCTCCCTCCCCATATTTCATTATAAGTTTGCTTGGGGACAAGCAAAGGTTTAAGTGTGGGGGAGTTTGATAAGTGACTATTATATAGTCATTTATCCTTATTTTTATATACTTTTTATGGCATAAAACATCATTTTTCATTTCATTTCTTATACTTTTTAGTTTCTTTTCCTTATTTTCTAGATTTTACGCTTTTGGTATATTTCTTGCCTTTTTAGACAGGTTTTAGGTTCATTTTTATCAAAAGGATACTTGGACACTTCAAGGCAAAAGACATGGGAGAGCACCAACCAAATCAAGCACACAAAGTTAAAATTCGAGACAGAGCGGCCGTGCGGCGAGAGATGGAGCGGCCGTGCACTTGGCATTTTTCGGGCCATTTTTGGCCCTAAAATATGGAGTGGCCGTGTCTTGAAGAAGGAGCGCCCGTGTCATCGGGCGGAGCGGCCGTGCGGCTTATTTAGGAGCGGCCGTGCAAGGTGTCAAGACTTAAATTCAAAGCGGCGCCAAGGGTCACACGGCCGTGCAACTTCCTTGACACGGCCGTGCAAAACGTGACTGATGACGTAAAGGCACCTTTTGGTTGCACCCGATTGAAGAGTTCCCTCCTTTTTATAAATAGGACCCTAGAGATCAGTCTTAAACACGAATCATTAGAGAGAAATACTGATATTTGATAGATAGAAAACACAAAATACTTGTGATAGCAATTTCCAAGGAGATTTGAAGATCAAGTCATTACTTTGTTCTTGAAGTTACTTTGGAAGAAGATCAATAAAAGTGAAGCATTATTTCCAGCATTTGTCCATCATAAGTCTCTCTTACTCAATCTCTTATTTTAATTGCTTTTATATTATAAATGGCTTGTGAGTAATCCCCCATATTCTTGGGGTTGGAAACTCAAAAACATGCTTATTCATCATCTAAAAAATGATTAGTCTTGTCTTCTTTCTTCATCTAAAACAATTTCTTTATATTATTCTCTAAATGCCTTACTTATTGGCGATATCCAATTTGTATGATTCGATCAATTGAGAGAAGTACCTAGCGGAGAATCTCAATTGACGGAACCATATAAGGAAACTAGGTTCATTGATCACGAGAGTAGTTCAATGGCCTAGGGATGTTCTTTTAATGGAAAGTATGTTGAACTTCCGTCCTTAATGGATTCTTACTAATTATGGTCAGCTAGAGATAAGCCGGAATGCCCGTTTGTGACAGGGCGGGGTCAAACCTAAACGGATTTCTCAAACAGTTAGAACATAATTAGTGAAGAATACAAACGCTATTGTCCTAGCCCGAAATAGCGTAGGCCTAACATACCATCCTTGCTTTTTATGAAAACCTTTTATTTCTAAGACAATGACAATTTGATGAATAAGATTATGTGTATGATTTCCAATCCCGAGAATGCTTCGTTTTATAAGAATTCAATTAAAGTATTTTCTGTCTATGCTCTCTCTATTATTCTAAAAACAAATTTTATCTACCCCCCAATCCTTTTTATATTTTCTAAAGACAAAAATATCCCTTAAGTAAACCCTGTCTCTGTGGGATCGACTCGTACTTGCACCCGCTATATTACAATAGCCCGTGCGCTTGCGGATATAAAATAAACCGTTAGGTTTCGACCGAACACCAGTCTCGAAGACAAATTTGATTTGTCTAGGATATATTTTAGTGGATCCATTTTTGCAATGAGACGGACCGGGAAGGCTTCCATATAGTGCTTCAGCCTTTGTGATACCCAAACAAGAGCAGCACAGGATTTGTCGAGTGGAGAGTAGTTGATTTCGCTGCCTTGGAATCTGCGGCTGACGAAATAGATGGCATTCTCTGTGTGGGAGGCTGGCTGTTCTTGAGCGAGAATAGCCCCTAATGCGTTGTCTGTAACCGTGAGGTATAACTTCAAGGGCTTCTCCTTGTGCGGTGGAACCAGAATAGGTGGGGAAGTCAAGTAGCGCTTAACTTCCTCGAATGCTTCTTGACATTCTTCGGTCCATTCTTGAGGTGCGTTTTTCTTAAGTAACTTGAAGATAGGATCGCACATCGTAGTCAGTTGATTGATGAATCGACTGATATATTGAAGCCTGCCCATGAATCCCTTTACTTCTTTCTATGTTCTGGGTGGAGGCATGTCTCGTAATGGCTTTTATCTTGGCGGGATTCTGCTTCTATGCCACGCTCTGTGACCATGTACCCTAAGACTTTCCCTTTGAACACTCCGAATGAGCATTTGGCGGGGTTGAGCCTCATCTTGTCTTTGTCTCAGTCGATTGAAGAATTTTCTGAGATCTCTGAAGTGTTGACCATCTGTCCCTTTTGAGTGAATAATCATGTCGTCCACATATACCTCTATTTCTTTGTGGATCATGTCATGGAATAGTGTCGTGACTGCTCTTTGGTATGTAGCCCCAGCATTCTTGAGACCAAACGGCATGATCGTGTAGCAGAACGTTCCCCAAGGCGTGGTGAATGCTTTGTTTGTGCTGATCTTCCTCTGCCATGAGGATTTGGTTATACCCTGCGAAACCGTCGACGAATGAGCGGACTTCGTATGCAGCTGTGGCATCGACCAACATGTCTATGTTCGGTAACGGGAAGTCATCTTTGGGGGATGCCTTGTTCAAGTCTCTGAAATCAACACAGACCCGTATTTTCCCGTTCGACTTGGCTACTTGCACTGTGTTTGCTAACCATTCCGGATATTCAATCACTTTGATGAACCCTACATTTAAGAGCTTCATGATTTCCTCTTTCACTTGCATTGACCATTCCGGCTTGATTCTGCGTAGTTTCTGTTTGACTGGCTTGGCGTTGGGTAGCAGCGGTATCTTGTGATCTACAACTGACTTCAACCCAGGCATATCTTTGTAGGACCAAGCGAAGACGTCGACATATTCTCTGAGGAGCTGTATCAAGGTTTCTCTGTCTTCCCTCTTGAAGAAGCTGCCGATCTTTGTTTCTCTGGGGTCTTCCGTTGTCCCAAGATTAACCGTTTGCATTTCCTCGTCGTCAACGGGGCCATTCTTTCCACAACGACCTACTTGCTTAGCTAATTCTTTTAAGATTCGTTCGTTTTCTTGATCTATCTCATCGTATGATTCATTATTAACGTGTTCGTTATATTGATTATTATTAGTTAATTCATCATTCACGATGTTAGCAATCTCAGGGTACTCGGAAAGATCAAAGTTTTCATTAAGGAAGTAAGGGAATACATGTTCAGCCACTGCCTCGATTTCCTCTTGAGTGAGTTCATCGGAGGTGGAGCCTGCTTCTAATGTAAAAGCTACGGGGCCTATCTTCCTGCGGGGATGGGGAGTGTAACCAATCTCTTTGATCATGAAGTCTTCATCAACAACTGGTCCTCCGGTGACGTGCCGGTTTAGAATTGGCTCATCACATTTACGTATCGAGTCTTGTGTAGTCGGTAGTTGGAGCGTCCCCCTTGGATATTGCATGGATCGGTTGTCTTCTAACCGGATGGTCTTGGAACTGTCGCAGCATGTCTTCTCCCAACACAAAGTCCCATTCACTTGTCATTTCTGTCTTCGTGACCCACAAATCATTAGAGATTAGTGGGACGGATTCTGTTTCGCTTGGAGAAGCATTACAGTCGCTAAAGATTTCAAAGCCCGGTTGGCGCTTTCCTTTATCGTCAGTCCACGGTTCTGAAAAGATAAAGTAGGGAATACTTTCCCCTTCTCGAACAAAGTAGCCATTGAGTGTCTTTCGATATGGCTCGAGGTTGCCATTCTTGGGCTTTAGGTCGTCGCAACCTTTGTAGGTGGTTCCTTCCCACTTGATTTGAGCAAAGCCCCACTCTTCTTCGTCATCTTCATCGTGGATGGAGATGATGTATCCTAGGCCATGCTTTGTGTGAGGCTGGGGGACCGGTGGTGGTTCCGTTATCCCTTGTAAGTGCTTTCCAAACCCCAGTCCAGGAAAGTACCCTTTTGCTAGCATCATTCTCCAGACAGGAAGGCTTCCGGAAAACCAAAGTGCCTTGGAGTAGTCATTTTTGTTGCAAGTTTCTATGACATTTATAGTGCTTTCTTTCTCAATCTCAAAGCCACTGAACAGGAAATCAGAAGTACTATGTTGTACTTCGAGGATAGGACTAGCAGTAACCATTTCTCCGTGTATGGTGACTATCGTGTTGTTGTGTCTGAACTTGATGCATTGGTGCAGGGAGGAGGGTACACCCCCTATGTCATGTAGCCAAGGGCAACCAAGCAGTAAGTTGAAGGATGCTGGGATGTCGATGACTTGGAATTCGATGCTCATAGTGACTTGCCCCATTTCTACAGGTATCACGACTGATCCCAGAGCAGTTCTAGCAGTACAATTGTACCCCCTTACAGTATGCCTGGATGGCTTGAGGTCTTTGTGGGTGAGGCCTAAGGATGATAAGGCTTTCTTTGGGAGGACATTGATTGCAGAACCATTGTCGACCAAAATGCGTGGCATTCGGTACCCATTCACCTTAGCAGTTATGTAGAGGGCCTCATGATGATTGTTCCCATAGGACGGGAGGTCCAAGTCAGTGAAAGTGATGACGTTACCAAATTGCACTTGGCCAATCATTTGAGTGAGCTCTTCGGGTGTTGCTTCCGAGGAAATGGTCATTTGAGCCAATGCCTTTTTCAACATTTCGCGGTGCTTGTGAGATGCTCCTATGAGATCCCAAACTGAGATGTTTGCTTGTGTCTTCTTTAACTGAGTTAAGAGAGGATCCTCCGGTTCGCTTGGCGATGAGGCTTTGGCGTGTTTTGGAGGATTTTCATCCCTTGGGTCTTTGTTGGTGATCACACGACCGGATCGTGTGAGTAGGTTGACTGTTTTAGACCCTTTTTCCTTTTGTTCTAAGATTTCCTCCCAAGACATCATATAACAGAAAGAAGATTTATTAAATTCAAGAGGGCTCTCGTCCACAATTGTGGCTAGACGAGTAGGGTCCTCGAAGCTACTTTCTATCTCTATCAGATTGACCTCATTGTTTGGCAAAGGATTAGTAACAACATTAGGTAATCCTATCTCTTTATCGTCAAACAAATCTTGGATGACATCTTTCAAGTGGAAGCAGGAGTTGGTGTCGTGACCGGTGAAGTTGTGGTACTTGCAGAAGAGGTGATGAGCATGGTTGGCAGGAAGGTCTTTCTTTGGAGGCCCACCTTCTCTTGGTTTGATTTTCCCGTTCTTGACAAGCACTTCGAAGAGTTCTTCTTGGGTGATTCCTTCAAGCTTGTCATAATGTCTATCCTTCTTCTTTTGTGGCGGAGGTACTGCAGAGTATTTACCATTTCTGAGATGATTGAAGACAATGGCATTGACAGATGCATCCTTGGGATTGGAAGAGGAAGAAGAGCTCTTGTTGTAACGGAATCCACTTTCTTTCTTGACTTCCCTTTTCTGTTTGATGAGGTCATCTAACTGAATGCCCGACTTGTGAAGTTCGGCGAAGCTAGGAAAATAGTTTCCGGCTAGCTTATCTTGATATTCCTCTCTAAGGCATTGTATGAGGATGTGAATTTGCTCGTCTAGGCTGGGCCTATCAACAATTTCGGTTAGTTTGGTTCTCCACCTTTTGACAAAATCTGTGAAGGATTCGTTCGGAAGCTGCTTGGTTTGCTCAAGATCCCTTCTAGTGGTGCGATAAGTGGAGTTGTCTTCGTATTGCTTTTGGAAAGTACAACTAGCGAGTGGCCAGTCGAGTCTCGTAGAGAGTGGAAGGGTCATATACCAATCTCTCGCGGCACCATCGAGAGTTTGGGGAAAGCATTGGGCTAACAGTTGTCATCAACACCCATAGGCAAGCATGGCCCAAGAGTAGGTCTCCAAATGTGATTTGGGACAGTGGTGCCATTGAATTTTGCAATGTCGGGTGTCTTGTACTTTCTAGGAAGCTTTGACATGGAACCGACGAAGGGTATCGTAATCAATAGAGAGCGAGGCTCCCTTACTCACATCGAGGGATGCAAGTTTCTTTTCTAGCATGGCCATGGTAAGGGGTTCATTCTTGCTTTCCCCCTTGCTTTCTTTCTTGGATGTGTAGCTTTCATTGTCAGATGAGGAAGATGACGAGCTAGACTCGTACCTCTTTTTCTTGCCTTTGCTTTTGCGGCGACCCTTGGCCCTTTTGGTGTATGACTCCTCTTCTCCGGAGGAAGAATCATTTTTCTTCTTCTTTTCTTTGTTGGCTAGTGCAGCCCTAAGCTCTTGAATTTCTTCCACGAGAGTGTGGATTTGGGAAGCTTGCACTTCTAGGCGATCATTGGCTTCTTCCAGAAGTTTGTGGTTGTTTTCAGACGAGTTTCGTTACCCGGAATGTTGTCGACGTCGGACATTGTTTTGGGAGTCTTGGATTTGAGTAGCTTCGGAAAACCGACAAGAGATGCAGATATCGTGGATCTAGCCCCAACGAGTCGGAAGTGCTCAAAATGGCTCAGGCTCAAATTCAGCAAACAGAAGCATTATCCCGCGCGAGATATGTTGTCCCGCGCGAGATAACCACACGGAAAGTCGATTTTTATTTAGACCTAATTTTTGGTCGGAACGGAAAGTCCGTTTTGAGGGGTTTCTAAGGCCTTTATCAGAACTTAACGACTAAGCAATCAATCCGATTTTTGTAAAACAAAGCCATGTAAGATCGTTTTTCGAAGGGTTATACATATATGTATTTTTCAAAGGGACATCCGAAAGGGTCATTCCGAAGGGACTTTTTCCGAAGGGACTTTTCTGAATCCTTCTTTATTGTCAATTTTGCATGGCTTTGTTTTGGTCAAAAACAAGAAAAGATCATCTAGTCAAAACCGACCGGTCACGGAGTGATCCTAAAAAGGTCAATCTACATGAGAATGTGGCGATGCAGGGCTGGAAGGCTAGGCTCCCCGCGATATGACAATCTAAGTGGATTGAATACGCGGAGTGGGATTGTCCAACTTCGGAGAGACCGGCGACTAGGTGGTTACCGTCATCCGTCCTTAGTGTGGGTCCTGGGTTTATAGAGGGTATGCAGTGCAATGACAGTTATAATATGAGTGCGCGTGTGTGATAGTCAATCTAGGTGATAGAGTAAAATAGAGAGTTTTTTTTTTTGAAAAATCAAAAGGAAAACAGATAGTGGCCGCACCAAGTGGTTGCCTACGTTTCTTCCAAATTAGGAAGACTCAGGCCATCGTAGTTCCACATAAAGAGAGAGAAAGAGAGATAAATAATTCAATTTACAACTCCCGAATCCCCAATGGACCGGACTTTAATTAAATAAAACCCAATCGCACGCAGTTTATAAATAATAATCAATTATTTAAAGGAAACGAAGGTTCGAGTTCTACACCTTAAGGGAGGCCTTAAGATGCGGGAACTCTGCAGATAATGGATGCTGGGATCCCCTTTGCATGTTCGGCTCTCGTCTTGGACTATGAGACAAACGGGAGAAACCAGAAAACAACCAGATTGTCGAAGCAATATCTCGCGCGAGATATGATACCTCGCGGCGAGATATGCCTCATCTGAGGGCAACAAATTCGATTTTACCAAATTTTTTTTTTTGAAAACCTCTCTTTAAATTTTGACGCAAGTTTAAGCCTCTTAATTTTAAGTCCCCAGCGGAGTCGCCACTGTAGCGTTGTGAGGAAAAAGAGAGGGATTTTTTCCCTATCCTTTTCGTTTTTGAGTCGCCACCTATATTATTCGATTGGAGAAAATAGGAAAACCATTTTGAAAGAGATTTGGGTTCGGGGCTTAGGTTATGAAATGGGTAGGTTAAGGAGCATCCATTTCACCCAATCCGGAGATCGGTCTTGCTAAAGAAAAGAGAGGTTTTCAAAAGAAGAGAAAAAATATTTTAAATATTATAAACAAAGGTCCATTTAACGGGGTTAAACGGAATGTAGGATCGATTGCTTCGAGACCGTCTCCATGATTTGGAGAGGCTCTAGGCCGATCCTAGATTCTATGGACTTATACCACTCTAACAATCAATTAGAAGGGGATTTAGGGGGTTACCTTGCGTGAGGTGATTTGGGCAGAGTTTCGACTCAAGTTTAGAGTCGGCTCTTGACGCGGACAGAGCTTCGCCTCGATCCTTGACTTGGAGCTTGATGTTTGTTTATCAACAAGGTTGACAAACAAACTATGAGGTGAGTTTTTAGGGTGATTTTGTAGGATTCTTTCAAGGAGAGAAACCAACAAAATGTGTGTGTTGTGAAAATTTCTGGACCTCTTGAACCTTGGAAGTCACCAAGTATTTATAGGGGTTGGGGAAGTGTTGAAGATGAGATCAAACACTTCAAGATGATTCCAGACTCCAAATTCTATTGGTTGGCCGTAGAGATAAAGTTTTATCCCGAAAAGAGGTTGAAATCGACGAGGGAACCGCTGCCCGCAATCTGCAGAGGGGGATATCTCGCGCGAGACACGCCATCTCGCGGCGAGATATTGCTCCTGTGGATAGTTTTGTCCTTTTCTCGTTATCTCGTATGCAGTTTAGTCCCAAACTAACGGTGGTTAGTCAAAACTTAACGAAACATGACGAAATGGTGGATTTCTACCTCTTGACTCAAAGCGAGACTTAGAGTGGTATAAGTATGTTCCGATGTGTTCAGAATGGGGTGTCTACAGCTACTCGAACGGGCTAGAATCTTAGCAGAATTGCTGGAGATGGAGGATGATCCATCTCAGGAGGACAGGAGATCGCAGAGAGCTGCCCCTTCCCAGGTCTCTCATAGGCAGCCAAGCGAGAATGGCAGGCAGAATGGGAATGCAACGACAAATGAGGAGCGATAAATCGTTGAGCGATCTATCCGTTCACACATGCCTTTTCCCAATGACGACATGCGAAGTCATCTCAACCATTATAGGGAGCAGGAGGCAGAGTCTAACTCTAGGTCGCCAGCCATGACGGAGAGGTCACGTTCGTTTCATGAGAGAAATGGGCGCAGGTCGCCAGTGAGGTCAGTGAGGTCACACTCTCACAGGGACATACGGGGTAGAGAAATAACTCCTCCTAGGAGTGAAAGGCACTGGGCCTACTCTAGGGGAGAGCCCTATCAGGCAGAGCGACAGAAATCCAATAACATCTCACCCTCAAGAAACGACAACCCAGATGCTAGGGAATGGTTACAGTGGAAGAAGAGATTAGAACAATGGGAGGCCGACAGAAAGGAAGATACTGGAATGCGCGAACAAAAAGACTTTACTCTTCGCCCTTTGTCCAGGGAATTACTCGAGCGACGACCTCCTAAAGGCTTCAAGTTGCCCACTCTTGACAAATATTCGGGTGCGACCAATGCACAGAGCCATATGCAGCATTTGGAGGCTACCATGTGCTTCGTCTCCACCGAGGATGATATGATGTGCAAGGCACTAACCAACACTCTTACAGGGGCAGCTCTGACTTGGTTTTGTGGTTTGTCGCCGGGTTGTATTACCACATGGGAGTACATGAGGAGGAAGTTCCTAGATTGCTTCTCGACAGCGGGGGCTAGAAAGAAGACGGTCACCGACTTGAACAATTTGACTCAGGGCAAAACCGAGATGTTTGTGAAAGGAGATCGGCCTGCCGGAGATGAACGAGCTGCAGGAGGTATACCAGATCCGAGGCAGCCAAGATTAAATTTGGGATAGTTAAGATTCTATGGTCCGAGCAGAATCGTTACGTTTGATCGAACCAACATGTGAGACCCAAGTCTTTCGACCAATCGTAACTAGGGGACCACCTATGAGGAAATTACAGCTACCATCGTCAAAGCAAATTTTATTTTTTACTACTTTTAGGTTTTAAATTCAGTTGCAGTTTCAATCTTTAGTTTTCTATGTAATCGTTTGACTAATTCAATAAAGATACGATTCCATTCAAACCAAGTTGTGCTATGCTTCCTTAACAGACTCGACCGACGTCCTAGGTCGACCTCGTTCTTAAACAGGTCCGACCGAAGATTTAGGGTAGTCTCGTTCCATAACAGACTCGACCGACGTCCTAGGTCGATCTAATTCTTAAACAGGTCCGACCGAGGATTTAGGGCAGTCTCCTTCCTTAACAGACTCAACCAACATCCTAGGTCGACCTCATTCTTAAACAGGCCTGACCGAAGATTTAGGGCAGTCTCATTTCTTAACAGACTCGACTGACGTCCTAGGTCGACCTCGTTCTTAAATAGGTCTGACCGAAGATTTAGGGCAGTCTCGTTCCTTAACAGACTCGACCTACGTCCTAGGTCGATCTCGTTCTTAAACAGGTCCAATCGAGGATTTAGGACAGTCTCATTCCTTAAAAGACTCGACCGACGTCCTATGTCGACCTCGTTCTTAAAACAGTTCCGATTGAAGATTTAGGGCAGTCTCGTTCCTTAACAGACTCGACCGACGTCCTAGGTCGAACTCGTTCTTAAACAGGTCCGACCGAAGATTTAGGACAGTCTCGTTCCTTAACAAACTCGACCGACCTCCTAGGTCGATCTCGTTCTTAAACAGGTCCGACCGAGGATTTAGGGCAGTCTCGTTCCTTAACAGAATCGACCGATGTCCTAAGTCGACCTCGTTCTTAAACAGATTCGACCGAAGATTTAGGCCAGTCTCGTTCCTTAACAGACTTGACCGATGTCCTAGGTCAACCACGTTCTTAAACAGGTCCGACCAAAGATTTAGGGCAGTCTTGTTCCTTAACAGACTCGACCGACGTCCTAGGTCGACCTCGTTCTTAAACAGGTCCGATCGAAGATTTAGGGCAGTCTCGTTCCTCAACAGATTCGACTCTTATTCTATCTCATTCTCAAAAACAAGCTCGACTATAATCATGGGTCAGCTTCGTTAAAATCATCAATTGATCTCCATCAAAGACTCTGGCCAATCATCAATTCAATCAGGCTCAACATTCAAACAAATACATGAATCAAAGCAAAGGGATTCAAGTGTGGTCAGCTACGATCAAATAAATAAAAGTCCCCCAAAAAATGGGTCAGGACTTAGGCGATCAAAAAGTATTACGAGTTAAGCTGCCTCCCAAAAGTTGGGCTAAGGCAAGGACTACATAAGTAAAAACAAAAAATTGTTATGGAACGTGTTTCATTACATCAAGCATATGTCAAACAGCTGGCCCGTCATCACCTAAATCTTGTTGGTCATTGGCGACCTCCTCTTCTTCGTCTTCCTCCATATCTTCAGCATCCTGGATTTCTTGGAAAAGAACGTTGAAATTTCTTTCAGCCAGGAGAGGAGCGACCCACGGCTCACAACCATCCTCTTGATCCTGCTGGGCAATGAAGGCTAAATCATTTTCGGTGTATGAGACTACAGAGTGGCCACCACGAGCTACGGTGTCATACTGTTCATCAGTCGTCCAACGAGCTAGCTGTTCTAGAGATACATAAGCTGACGGGTCGACAATAGCACGCTGTGCCATATGACGCCGACCTGTATCAAAGAAGATCCTTGCCTTAGCGAGAATAACATTGTAGCAATCTTCACTCTCCTTGAAAGCTTCAACGGCCGCCTCCTTCTAAGTCTTCCGAGCTGATAAGTGGTCCTCGGTCATCTTCAAGATCCGCTCATTGGCCTCCTTAAGTTTCTTGGTTAACTCTTTGTTATCATTCTCCAGGGTTGATTTGTCGGCTTTAACAACGTCGACCTCATCCTTCATCAAGGCATTTTTCTTCGCGGCCTCTTTAAGATCGGCCAGAGCCTTGTCTCTATCAGCTTCAGCATTATCTCTTGACAGCTTCATGGCATCGTACGCTGAATCCAGATCGCCATATTTCTCTTTCCACTCATCAATCTCCTTGACCTTCCGGGCATAGGCACCTGTAGCTATCTTATCCCGCTCGATGGCAGCTCTCCAGCCACTCTTGGCCTGCTCAACAAGAGTCAAAGACTGCATCCACAAATAATAACTGGTTAGCTCGACCAATAGTTACAGTCGAAAGAAATTAACAAATATGGCGACCAAAAGCAATAGAGAAGAGAAATCAAAGAGATAATTAGTACCTCGCAGTGAGATAGGCCGGACCTATCAGTAAATTCTTCAGGAGACAGTCCCTCCTTATCAAAATTAGATTGCAAGTTGGGATCCACAGCCCGTCGAATGATAGCCTGTCCATACCCCAGCTCGGGATAGCGACGGCTCAGACAATCGATCTCAGTAAAGGCAAGCACATCACTGAGCTTTGCCACTTCAGCACGTACAAATTCTGGGCAAACCACAGGGGGGGCTTGAGGAGGAGGATCATTCGAAATGCCAGCTCCATCTAAGCTTTGGCCGAGCTTCGACCTCTTCCTTGTTGTTTTTAGGGGAACGACATAATCATTCTGCTCGTCCTCTCCCAGGTCCAGGTCGATTAAATCAGTGGGTTTGGAGCCATCCAGGTCGCGTATGGGGCTAGCCTCCGAGATTTTCTCCGAGGATATTTCGACCTCTGCCTCCTCTGTTTGATCAGCATCAGGCTCGTCAAGCAGCTTGAAGGGATCCGACCCTTCCACGGGAATCGTTCCAGCACCAACCTTGGGCAGTAATTTTTGACGATCAGGGGTTTCTTTCTCTCTATTGGCCCGAGCATTGGCCTTCCCATGAGCTCTCTTGCTCCTCCTCTGATCAGCTAAACCTGCTATGCGATTCCTGTTTGCCTGTTGCTCAGGGGTAAAAACTACATAGACAATGAAGGGAAACAGTGAGCAAAATATGGTCGAGCTAAGACAATGACGAGTAAACAAAAAGTGCGAGTAAAAGAAGTAAGATAGATGACAGTTTACCACCAACATGCTCTCCACGATCTCTACAGTAATTGGGCGTCTTTTGGCAAAATTGGCATTTATCCTAAACCTACCCAAAGCGTGGGTCACCCAATCTGGATAAATAGGGCCCCTTACTACCAAGGCCAAGGGAGCTGCGTCATTATCCCCTCCCTGCATCATTCCAGCTTGTACGAAGCTATCCTTATCCGTCTAAAGGGCGACCCAGTTTATAGTCCCCCTCTGAGCTACCAATCTCAGCCTATCAATCAAGTCTTTACTCCTGGCAGGAACCCAGTAATCCTCCTCCTTCATCATCTCAGAATTACTCTCGGGCAAAGGGAACTCCTACCCTTTTCTACTCTCCACCAGTATCACGTGGGAGTTCCACCCTGTTACTTTGTCGGGCAAATTTATGAAGAGTTTTGGGGCATTCCTTCTGGCAGGGGTACTAAACCCACGGGTCCTCTTATCATAAGCTACCTTAAAAAATTCCCTAAATACATGGACACACGGTTTATACCCTAAGAACCTGCACACCATGGCGAAGCAGACGAGCACCCTACAGGTGTTAGCTCCCAACTGCATGGGGACGGCTCCCAAACACTCCAGGAACTCACAGAGAAATAGGTCCAGAGGAAGGCGTAGCCCGGCTTCAAATTGACCATAGAAAAAGGCCACTCTAGTAGAGTCCCTAACTTTTTCCTCCCAGCTAAGTCTATAAAATTGTTTGGCCGTTAGGTTAGTTAGGCTGAACTCCTCTTTGTCGATCCCATAATACTGGTACACTATTCTGAGCCTATCTTCCGAGCCCTTCCTCCCAGTTTTTGGCTTGGGGATCACATAGCCCCTTTCATTATGACTTGGGACTACAGACGAACAGAAGGCATCCACAATGTTGGTGGAGGGAGAACTCGTTGTGGCAGAGGTCGCCGCCCTTTCCTGAGTCGACATATCTG
Source organism: Adenophora triphylla var. japonica (assembly GCA_022495995.1). Taxonomy (NCBI): domain Eukaryota; kingdom Viridiplantae; phylum Streptophyta; class Magnoliopsida; order Asterales; family Campanulaceae; genus Adenophora; species Adenophora triphylla. Next base: position 267,773 of record JAFEMH010001827.1, on the reverse strand, counting down.
GAGAGAAACAAGAGGAAACAGGGGAATCAGTCCTATATGCAGACTCAAGGGTCCTAGGAGACCTACTAATGGGCGACCTAGATTCCCCTGGAAACCCCTTTCTATTCCTAAAGAAGGAAGGTTTGTTAGGACCTCTGATGTAAAACAGTACTATATGGTCAAGAAGTTCATGGAAAAGGTGAAAGGACACAATTCTTGGGTCGTCGGTTTCTAAATCACCTAGGGTTTCTCCTATGGGCAAAGCTAGCTCGCCAAAGCGTAAACCCCACCAAGCCAAGATGGACGCACACTCCTCAATGGTTATCTCCTTCCATATTCCACCTAAATGCTTATACACTCTACGATTAACAGAGCAATAGCCATACCAAGCACCAGGTTCGCAGCTAACGCTCGTCTCCAGACGTTAAATTCCCAGTTAGTTTTCACTAACGCTCGTCTCCAGACGTTAAATTCCCAGTTAGTTTTCACTAACGCTCGACTCCAGACGTTAAATTCCCAGTTATTCCTCACTAACGCTCGTCTCCAGACGTTAAATTCAATCCTCAGTTGACGTTTGACATTCAAACGCTCAATCATATCTCCGGACATTCCAGTTACAATTCCGTCTCCAGACGTTAAATTCAATCCTCAGTTGACGTTTGACATTCAAACACTCCATCCTGTCTCCGGACATTCAAGTCACATTTCCGTCTCCTGACGTCAAAATTTCTATCAGTTTTCACCATTGTTCACTTCCCCGGCCGCCAGTCGTAAGCCTGATCGTCCCACTACAACGGCCATCAAGGTAAGCCCGCACAACAATCCCTCTTCGGTCATCACCGTAAGCCCGAACATTCCTTCCCTGCAGGATCCTAAGACTATCCGTCTAAGGAAGAAACGTCAATTAGCCCCTCAGTCCCTAGCTGACCCTGTCAGAACTCTGGATGCTTTTCCCCAGCAATGTGTCAGTCTCTCTCGAGACCACATCACGTTCCTAACCCCGTCGTTAGAACGTTAATCCTTCCGTATTGTTAATAACGCTAGTTTAACACAACCATTCCCATCGTTGCCATCCTATCCCCAGCAGGATGAACCTGGCCGTCATCGTAAGCCCAGCACCCAAGGCACGAATGTCTTCATCTCAGGATAAACGTATCCTCGTTCACTCCGGTTTGAGGTGCCACACGCCCTCGTATGATTCAACAACTCCGGTTTGAGGCGCCACATGCCCTCGTATGTTCCAGCAACTCCGATTTGAGGCGCCACACGCCCTCGTATATTTCAGCAACTCCGGTCTGAGGCGCCATACGCCCTCGAAGGTTACAGAAATCCCAGGTTCAGACGCCTCACAATAGTCTCCATTCAGGTACAGGCACCTCGCAATGGTCTCATTCAGGTTCAGACGCCTTACAATAGTCTCCATTCAGGTACAGGCACCTCGCAATGGTCTCATTCAGGTTTAGACGCCTCCCAACAGTCTCGCTCAGGTCAAGGTCCCCACGCGCGGCTCCTTGCACCTACGAACTACTATCGGCTTGATTCCCGCTCGGGATACGTAGGAATCCTTTCGCTAAGGGTCCAGCCAGCTGACCGCCCAGGTCTTACAAAGTAAGGCATCCCGATTTGGATCCTTATCTTTTTTCAACGACCCCACTTCCTTCGGAAGAGATATCGCTGAGGGGCTAACTGTAAGTACCCAAATCCGGATCGTCAAAATCCGTTAGAAGTTAACCGAAATCCGTTAACTGGCCCGCTCCAGGTTAACCGGAACCCGTTAAGCTCCCCGTTGCCAAGCCAACGAGACGTCCCGGGACTGCCCCGTGCATCCCGACGTCGAAACGTACTTAACACACGTCATCGCACGTGAAAGTACGGCTTTCCCTGAAAAACGCACTTTCCGGCACTTTCCGGGGGCGTTTCGGACATTTTCCGGACTGTTATTTTAAAAACGGACAAAACCGGGACCCGGGCACGAACTCCCACAAGGCTGGTGAGTCATGGGACACTTGGCACGCATGCCACCTCCCTCTAGTCACCTTTCAATCAAAAATCAAGGAGAAAAGACTAAAATACCCCTGGTATGCAGTCCAAGTCCGGCCGGACTCCTTTGCAGACTCTCAGAAATTGCCAGCAAGTCCCTCCAATTTCCAAAGTTTCACAAAACCCCCTGGATTTCAAGCTAAGTCCGGCCGGACTCATGCTGAAATTTCACCTATAAATAGAAGGGCTGTCAAAGCCATTTACAACAACAAAAATTCACTCCATTTTCACCATAGCCACGGCCTAAACTGAGTTCCACTCCCCCCGAGCCTCGGTTTTACCTCGTTTTGCGTGAAAACTCTGTATTTCGTTCAAATACGACCCCCTCCACTCTGAAACACCGTTCTAAACCACTTTTCGTATCCCGTATACACCCCCCGAGCCAAAGGAGTCGACCCTAGCCATAGTTATAACTCCCTCTCCCTAATCTCTTGTTCCGCCTCGGTTTACGCGCCAGTCGCTATAACCGTTTCGGACGAACATCGTTGAAATGTAGACGCCTCCGTCTAACGGGGTCCGATACGTTTTAGCCCCTAGATCCTCTTCTCTTCTCGTAAGAGAAGTAATCTCGGGTGAAAACGGCGTTCCGACCCCGTTCCGTTTAAATTTCTGTCATTTACAATTCCGGATCGATCGATCCGTCGAACGTTATTTAAATTCCTGTCATTTACCATTCCGGACCGTTTGATCCGTCGAACGTCATTTACATTTCTTGCAACTTTACAATTCCGAGTCGTTTGGCTCGTCGATCGTCATTTACAATTCCGAATCGTTTGATTCCGTTGATACCTCACTTTAAATACTGTCATTTACAAAGTCCGACCCGTTTGGATCGTGATAGTATTTACTTTTCAAAGTCCGAGTCGCAACCCGATTCGTTGATTGCATATCATTTAATACGTTTTTTCCCATAAAAATCGTTAACAATGTAATGCCCGGTTCAAAACCGGAGTTCGACCTTCGAACTCTCTTTCAAAATGCGCGAAATGACGATGGCATCCGAACGCTCATCTTTAAACTTAAAAGACGAATTTTGACATTCAAAATCATTTAATACGTTTTTTCCCGTAAAAATCGTTAACAATGTAATGCCCGGTTCAAAATCGGAGTTCGACCTTCGAACTCTCTTTCAAAATGCGCGAAATGACGTTTGGCATCCAAACGCTCATCTTCAAACTCAAAAATCCGACGTTTGACATTCAAACGCTCTTTTCTTAAAAGTCAACATTTGACACTTAAGATAAACAGGTAAAATCAGCATTCGCGCCACTTTTCCTAAAACTACAAAACCGACGTTTGTCATTCAAACGCTCGTCTTTTCAAACAAAGTCACCTAATCAACGTTTGACATTCAAACCAAGATTAAAGCTTGTCATTCAAGCCCCCATTTCAAAATGCAAACACACACACACGCACATGTTTTCGAGAAAGGTAGAAAGACTCGTCATACGAGGCGTTTCGGGTGATCTCGTAATACTCTTCCCGAAACGTAACGTGACCTCCGAACCTAACAATCTTTGGTACCAAACAGTTTTTTACTCGTTTTTGCTACCAATAAAAATGACTCCTTGTTTTTCAAAAAAGCCTTTTCCTAAGTTTTTGCTACCAATAAAAACGACACCACTAAAGCCGTTTCTCAACGTTTGGGCTCAAAATACAAAAACCACCTGGCGACTCCTCTTTCTTCCCGAAAAGCGAGGTCTCAGACACCAACCCTCAGCGAAAGACAACCGCCTTTTCGCTCCGCGCGAAATCCTGGGTAATTTCTCTCGTCCTCGAGGGAAACGAACGGGGAAGAAAATGACGAGGAACGCCAACGTCGGCCGAGCTGAAAGCACCCAGCTCGTCGATCGACGTACCTTGTTGCATAGACAAATGGAAACATTGCAGAGAATTTACGAGACTCAAGCGGCTCTACTGCAATTGGACCCAGAAAACTCCATGTTCGAGTTCATCAGGCCTTCAAAGGCAGGTGGCAACTCTCGTGGAAGGGAGACAGGTGAGCGACGAGATCCTCCCCGTGATCCTGCTGTACCACCTAAGAAGGCCCTCCGAGATGCTCCTCGTCCTCGACCTCGAAATCAGGAAAACGACAAGGTGATAGACCTGAGAAGCCAACTGAATTCTAGGGAACAAGAGGTAGACTCGAGAGATCTAAGAACGAGGCTCAGTCTGTCCAAACGTTTATCCCCTCCTCATCTCGTCATGGCACCTCATCGTCCAGACTCTCCTCGACCTCGGTGAGATTCTCCTAGACCTCGGCGAGACTCTCCCCGTCCTCGTCCGTTTGCAGGGCCGAGGACTCCCCAACCATACAGGATGGTACTTGGTGGCTACGAAGCAGAACCGAGGCAAGACAAAGCACCCTCTAGACGAGGAGAAAATTGTCGAAATGACGAGGAGCACAGCAGGGTGAATGGTCACCCTAGAGATAAGTCCCACCGTAGCTCCCAACGCAGTACTCACTCTAGCACAGAAAGGGGAGTGGAAGCTAGACAATGGCAACTCTTGAAGCAAAGGCTTGATGACATTGAGATGGGAAAGAATATTGATGGAGACGACGATGACTGGTCCACTCGTCCGTTCTCCCAGAGGATAATTGATGCACCACCTAATCCTCACTTTAAGGTCCCGAACTTTGAAAAATATAACGTAACCACTGACGCGAAGGACCACGTGCAAAGTTTTGAATCAACCATGAACCTCCTCACTAAAGCTGATGACATGCTTTGTAAAGCTTTCGCGAGCATTTTCTCCGGAGCAGCCTTGACCTGGTTCCGTGAGCTGAAAAAAGGTTGCATCGATAGCTGGAGAGGCATGAGAAGAATGTTCTTGGACCACTTTGCCACTGCTGGAAGGAGGAAGAAGAGGTTGACTGACCTTGCCAATATCGAACAAGGGAAGAATGAGACCACCCTCAGTTATTACAATCGGTTCCGAACCATGGCATAACAAGTGGAAAAAAGCCTCACATACAGAGAGGTGATTGTTTGTTTTAACTCTGGATTAAGATCCGGACCCCTCATATATGAACTCTCCGCCCGAGAGCCTAAGTCTAAGGCAGATTTATACAACGTGGCTTATGCCATTGCCATGGCGGAGGATAAGAGCAAGAAAAGGGAATCTGACAAGACGGAACCAGAAGCAGCTGGCAATCGCCATGCTTTCAATGGGAATGGTAATGGATCCAAAGGGAAGAATAGAACAAGGAGTACTGAAAAATCTGAAATATTTACCCCTCTTACCAAATTCATCACTGAGATCATGTAGCTAGTAAATCTTCCACCACCTCGTCCGCTGAGCGACAAATCAAAGTTTCCTCGTGACACTTCCAAATTCTGTGATTTTCACAAGGACCATGGTCACAACACTGAAAGGTGCATCGCCCTCAAGCGCATGATCCAAAGGTGGGTTGACGAGGGAAAACTAGACCGCTATGTCATGAAGAAAAAAAGCAAGTGGAAGCGGAAGGGAGAAGAAAGTGAAGATGATAACAAAAGCGAGGATGGGAACAGATGCCAATCATAACCTATGAATTAAACAGATGGTTTCAAAATTATTAAAATCAGAAATAAATATTTTGATGGCGATGATAATCATTTCATTTCTACTTTTATACTATTAAAATCATAAATATAAATTTGTTTCCAATTTACATATTTACATTAGGCAAAAATGAATAAAATGACTACTTTACCCTCCAAACTTATGATCCTTGGCAGAAATCGTGAAAAAAATAACAGGTGCTTGCCAAAGTTAAAATTGAATACTAGGTGTCAAGGTTTCCAGAGATGAGATACTTTTGAACTTAGAGACCCTGGATGAAATTAGGTACACAATTGAGGGGCCAATCTGCACAATTGTCTAATTTAATCTGTCAGTAAGGTAAATTTATCGCTGGACAACTTTACCCTTTCGTGTCAAATTGTAAGGCAGTTAGTTTGCTTCGGAATTCATCGGCGACGGAGAGAGCAGTCGGCGATCGACGACAACCGCAATGAAGAAGGAAGACACGGTGAAGCTAATCAGCGCCGAGGGTTTCGAATTCGTCATCGACAAGGAAGCCGCCATGGTTTCTCAAACCCTTCGTAACATGCTCACTTCTCCAGGTTCCTTTACCTTCATTTCTCACAAGTTATTCAATATAGTTTTCGATTAAACAATTACTTATGTACAAGCAATTGCAATTCGATTTATGAGGTTCGAAAAATTTCGGCCTAATTTTGTGTGATCATTCGTCTAATTTGGTTCCCCAATTGGGTTTGATGAAGGGGGTTTTGCGGAGACGGAGCATAGAGAGGTGACGTTTCCAGAGATAAGCACTGTCATATTAGAGAAGATTTGCCAGTACTTTTACTGGTCTATGCAATACGCCAGGTTCTTCATTTTCTCCCCAATTTCCATTCGCAATTCCATTATATTTCTGTCTATTTTGTATTCCATGCTTATTTGCTTGAATAATTTGACACCAGAGGGAGAAAACTGTACCTTATTTTGATTCTCTTTCATTCCACTCAATGTACTTGTTTGAGAAATGAAATACTAAGTACTCCTTCCATCCCATGATGAATGTCCAATTTTAAGACTGAGGAAATTTAAGATTGTTGAGATTCAAACATTTTTTGGTTGCATAAGCACATATAAACCCTTAATGATACATATTGCAATATTAGTGTTAGTGTGAATTAGATCTTCTTGTTTGATGATGGATGACTCAGCAACTTCTCCAAAATTTGGACATTCATTTTGGGACAAGAATTTTGGATAATTAAACATTCATTTTGGGGCAGAGGGAGTAGTATTCTTGAAACACTGTGAATGTCCTTGTAACTTATTTAAAGCACTCCCTGCATTTTGCTAATTATTCTTGTGTGAGATAAATCAAAAATATAAGACACAGTCCCACTCTTCCCCTTAAGTGTCCTAATTTGCTACCGGGAATTCGTCAGTGCTATACAAAATTTAACACTCAGTTTTACTCTTCTGCGGTGTCGTGGTAATGTTCTACTACCTCCACCCCATAATGAATGTCCAAAAATGTTTCATATTTTTTGGGCATTCATTTTGGGACGTAGGTAGTAAGATACAGTGTCATAAATAAGCTGCAAATATGAATGGATGGGTTAATCAAGATATGTCCTAAGTAAACTATTAGACACCTGCATATGTTTACCATTGAGTTGTAGATGATTTTACCTTTAAGTAGTAGATCACTGTACCATAGTTTTTCCTTTTACAGTTCCGTTTGTCTGGGATGGCTTGAGTGGGGTTGCTAGTTTTAGAATATAAATTTGTGTTCATCCCCACAGTAAGTCAACTTTCCTGAAAGTTAGTGACTTAATAAATCATTTGATATTTTTTGTTTGTATGCATAATTGAAGATAAAAACAACGAGCACTAAGGAGAAAGCTGGTTTATAGTATTAATGGAAGAACTGTTTCACTTTATATCCCCCTTTTCATTTGACTCCACCTATCAACTTTCAAGAATTCAGTGCTACAATCCTTATCTAGGGCAGCCTTCAGTTTTTCTGCCCACTCACTTCCCCACTTTTCAGCCTTTACCATGTCCTGCAGATTTTCCTGAGATGAACTTTAAGCACCATGTCTGAGCTAAGATTGGGAAAGAGTGTGGAGTGTCTTGGTTAAGTAATTTGAAATTTGGAGAGCAAATTTGAAGATTGTTTGGACATTCATTTTGGGATGGGGGAGAATATAAGTAATAGACTGCATTCAACTTAAGTGCATTAATGAAACTTCATATAATTATCATTTATTAGGCTGTGTGAATGCTTAAGCATGTTTGCTGGTATAGACTTGATTAGAGAATTCCGGAAACCATCCTCACCCACCCCAGTCCAGCTGGATCATCCATATAGATATAAATTCTGGTAGACATGCTTCATATATATTTGTGTGTTATGCTTGATTTTTCTATCCGTCCCACAACACCTTGCACCATTTTCCTTGGACACGAAAATAAAAGAGAGCATATATACTCAAAAATATTGTTAATGGGAAAGGGGTTGATATGACAATTGACAGGTGGGGTAGGATTTGCAAGTGGGGTAGGGTAAATAAAAAAAGGAATATATAGTGGACATTTAGGAACAGAGACTTACCAATGGGACACTTGAAAAGAAAATTGGTGCAAGGTGTTTTGGGATGGAGGGAGTATATAGCTAGGGAATTGCTAGGATACTACTTCATGGGTATATTAGCATTTGGCCCACTATTTAAGGACAAAAGAGCCCATCACTGTATGCATTAAAGCAAATATATAAGGTGGGGGAATAGATATGCCAAAGAATTGCTGTCTAAGTCTGGGCAGAGAGCCATGCATTGCTCTTGCTCAGTGCCTATAGACTCTGATCGAAAGCGTATCCCGCTTCAGCGTAGAACCATTATCGGCATGATTTTGTGTACTTGAACATAGTAAGGTTTGTGCCGTGACCTTTGGCATTGAAAACAAGAGTGTACTTGCTTGAGATGGCTGTTAGGGCCCTTTTAGCTTGTTTATGGTCTGAAACTCATGGCTCGTATCGAGTCCACACTACCTTTGCACTCTGCTAAAATGAGTGCCTCAAACACACTCTCAATTTTTTTTTATGCTGCCCCACCTCTACAGTTCATTGGCGGAGCCACTCCATTGATTAATGGGGCAATTGCCCCACTTCAATTTTCTAAATGTATCTATTTAGCACTAGTAAAAATTGAGAAAATTCGTTTTTACCTTTAAAATTAGAACTTTGCCCGTGTATATAATGTAAAAATAACACTATATTATAACCCCCCCCCACCTTTTAACTAAACATAGGTACTACATCATACTATATCATATTCAAAATAATCTTGACCCCCTTTAAAAAAAATCTTGGCTCCGCCACTGCTACAAATGCTCGTATTTGGAAGAGGAATGTATGGTTAAGATTCCGTGGGAACTGGAAATTGAAAAGAGAGGTTTCTCCATTGGGAGCTGTCTGAGCTATATATGGGGATCTGAGAACGTGTTCATGAAGCCATTAGTTGGCATGTGAAGTACGTTTATCTATAGCGTTACTGGAAAGATCAGCCACAAGGTCTTTTCCCCATGACTTTGCTGTTACGATAATTACATCAATATAATTAGTACTTTTGTTGTACATTTACTTTCTTATCCATTCTTTTTTCCATATCTACAACTTAACTAAAAGCACACTGTGGCAGTGGAAAGGAGACTGAGTTCCACATTGAACCTGAGCTGACTCTTGAACTGATGATGGCTGCCAATTATTTGCACACTTGAAAGTGGTCACCTCTTTCCTTCTTCGGCAACCAAAATCTATAGTCAATAATGGTGAGCTCTTAATCACGGCATTATGAACCATATGTCCATGATTATAAATTTTACTTCTTTGTCACACAATGATACTCCCATTTTCTATATTTGTTAGTCCCTTAAAGTGAGTCTCATTACTAAAATGAGGGGTTAAAATCATCCAAATTTCGAAACTAACCCCCCCCCCCCCGGGTGAAAATGATGAGATTGGATAAATGAGGATGAGAGAGAGGGAGGCTGAGTAAAATTTTGTAATAAGTGGACATTTTAAGGGTAACTTTGAACATGCGAATATGTTGATAATATGTTAGAATAGTGAAGAGAGTATTGTTATGAGACGGAGGGACGGAGGGAGTAATTTTGTTGTAATTATCGTTCTCACACTTTGTTTTTTGCTGTTTCAGATTCTATATTGAATGGATAGTTGTACATGAGTGGCAAGGATAAGACTGTAGCTGCATTTAGAACAGAATGTAGTTCATGATCAAAGCATGTAGCTTTTGTTTCTCAAGTTGTACTGAAAAGTCATTTTGCTTCTGATTCAATGTGAGCATTGTAATTGGTTAATATTGTACTTGATGCATTTATATCAGATCATCACTCTCTGATTCCCAAGATCTCAACTCAATTAATCAACAATTTCTGGCTTTAGTTTGCCCTATATTATATTGTTGGTATTTACAATTTGTCCGTCATGATAATGTCATCTAAACATATGAGTGTATGATGTTGTATGATATCATCTATAGTATAAATCAAAGGTGTGTTGCTACAGTTGTATCTACAGTTTCAAGTGGGAATTTTCCCATTTTGTCCTCATTATTTTATTTCTTTCCCATTTTGTCCTTAAAAAAAAAATTTAAGTATCTACAATTCCAAGTGGGGATTTTCCCATTTTGCCCTCACTATTTTATTTCTTTCCCATTTTGCCCTTAAAAAAAAATTTAACTAAAAAAAAAATTATTTATTTTTTTAAAATTAAAAATAAAAAAAAATAAAATCGACTGACACGAGTGCAAACTAGTAGTTGTAATATAACAAAGTGATACTCCCTCCTCCGTCCCTGAAAGTAAGGTTCAGATTTCATTTAGGTACATTCTCAAAAATATTTATTTTTTATACTATAAAATGAATAAAAATTCTTGTTATTCACTTTTTAATTATTTAATTTTGCAAATATATAAAAAAAACATTTAGAAATAAAGTTTTTTTTTTATATAAAAGACGTTCATTTAAAGGGAGGGAAGAAGTAGAAAAGATTGAGACTCTTCATAACAGAGCGCATTCATGGTGGTAGACGTTTACACAACATAGTGCATTCGTGGTGGTGGACCTGACCATAAATACATATCTTAAGAGTCATTTCATCTAATACCTTCTTCTAACCCGAATTCCCAACCATTGCATAAATATCAAGCATCCCAGTTTGCAAAACAGCATCATGATCATAATCCCACTTTATCAATTGACAATGAAAAGATTTCCCAAGCTGGATAGCTCCACAATGTGCACAAATATGAACATGTGGCCGTGGGTGATGATTTGAGTGTGGATTTGTAGAAAAGACCATTTGCCAGCAACTAGAAGGTGGCCAGATTGAAGCTTGGAGAAAGGATTTGATATGATAAAGACGGTTGGAGACGGAGTAGTCAGGCCGGAGAGAGGGAGGGGAAGGGCAGCCGGACAGGGAGAGGGTCTCTAGAGTAAGGTAAGGGAAGGGAAGGGAAGGGAAGGGAAGGGAGATGGTTGTCGAAGGGGAGATGAGAAAGTAGAGAGAGGGGATTGCGCATAGAAAGAGAAAGAGAGAATGCAGGTGGATTTGAGGGGAGGAGAAGTTTGGCCATTTAGAATTATTCTAAGGTTGTTTTGATTTCAGTATAGGGATCATAACATAGAATTCAAAATATAATGTTTTATTGGTATATTTCACCATATCTTAGGAATTTATTGGTAAAACCCTTTTACAAAAATCATACCCTCTCTCTCTAAGAAGGTTCTTACTTTTCTTTTTGGTCTGTACCATATTAAGATTCTTAGTTGCTTTATTTAAGGTTCTAAAAATCGCTAGGCGGATGATAGACGATGGAGTCGGGCCTATCACCTAGGAGACTAGGTCGTGGCCTAGGTGGGGCCGAGAATTTAGATACAAAGGTTATAGAGCATATGAAAATTATAAATATATTCCATCTTACACAACATAAATTAAGGTCGAGCCAAATTCAATCCTGCATGTGTTTCGTTTCATTTTTGATTCTTGTAAAACGACGTCATTTTATAGTAACAAATTTTTTTTTTTAAAATTACTTAGACCGCCTAGGTCTGCATAGGTCCGCCTAACACCTAATTTAGCCTATGGAAAATCGTGACGCTTGGGCCCCGCCTAGTGCCTTGGCGAACACTGTTTTATTCCTTAAAATGGAAAATAGAAAATGGAACTTAATTGCTACACTAACAATAACAACTCAATTACTATTTCTTATCAACTTTTTATATCTTACTTTACTTTTCATACTCACAATATTTATTGGGTATTAATTTCCGTGTGAAGTCAAACTAGAAACGTTATTGTTACTTGTGGGATGGAGAGAGTAATTGATTAATTGAGTAATTAAGTTAATTAATTATCGTCCGTTACATCTAGCCTTTGTTGAAGGATTCTATAACTTTTGTTATGACCTCACCTCAGATTTTCACCTACTTTGATCAGTTAATTTATTACATTTCAGATTCAGTACTCAGAAATGGCTACATCAAAGTTATCTTCTTTCTGTTTCATTTTCTTCATCATCTGCATTAGTTACATTACTGCTGCTTATCTTCTTCCTCCTGATAATCTCAAAAAGGTATTTTTCTCGATCCCACTCTCATGTTAGAAATGAGCTCGACCTATGACTAGTTGCATTTTGTTTTAATCTACACCAATAACGTGGAATATGTTAAAAAGTTTGATTTATCAAATGAGACTGTTTATTCTGGGCGGAGTAATGTTACAGGTTTACATTGTGTACCTCAGAGGATCTGAAGAGGGTAGTGAAGCTCAACACCTCTCTATTCTGCGCAAAGTTGTGGGCAGGTTTGCTACACACGAATGAGACTATTTATAAATCTTTATTTTTATTTAATTTTTGATTTGGTATTGAATTAAGGAAATATTGTGTATGAAGTGAGGCAGGTAGTCGTTTAATATATAGTTATCGGAGTTTCAATGCATTTTCTGCAAAACTTACAGATAGAGAGCGAAATCAACTTTCTAGTAAGTTTTTTTTTTTTTTTGGTATGAATAATTTTCACTGCTAGCTATCTACGATCATCTCGCTAATATATTCATGTGGTTTTTGGTGTTCGTACGTTGTAATTGCAGAGCTTGAGGAGGTGGCATACGTGTCTCCGGATAAAGTATATCATTTGGAGCCTGTACGCACATAATCCTTGTTACGCATCCTCCACTTCTACCATGACTACTGGATCATTTAGCGTCAAGGGACGACGACTGCCCAAGACTTACCTACTGCTTACATAAACGAAAGTAAAACACTGCGACAAGTTTTTTTTTTTTTTCAGAGTAGATTTTCTGTATTTTACCTTGTTCAGAATTTTGCCTAAAAAATGTGAATTTTCCCGCATTGAGTTGAGTTGATTTTTCCGTAAGTTGGTTTCATGTATTTTACTCTCTTCAAATAGCTCTAGCTCAATCGACATTCGATATCCCTTTTAATACGACAGATCAGAGGTTCGAACCCATCAAATACAATTTCTAGTACCGGAATGTTACTCTTATAATAGATTAAGCCATTAATTAATAAAAAATAAAGTGTTTTAACTTATTCAAACAAGTAATGTTTCTAGAAATTTGCATGTTAATGGTCAGAAAGTGGGTGGTGACAGGAATGAAATACGAATTGATTTTCGAATAAATTTATATTGGTCGAAAACATAAAAGAAATGGTAAGCTACCTCCATCCATGTCACAAACTTTAATAGATCCTATTTTTACTTAATTGTACATTGATTTTCTCATCATGCTAACTAACTTACACCTATGTTAAGCTAATTTGACCAGAGTTCAAATTAATTCCATGCACTAATACAATGTTGTACCAAAACAAATAAAGTTGATAAGATTTGATATATTAAACCTCTACATGATTAGCATCAAAAGTGGTCGTGCCGGAGTGGTTATCGGGCATGACTAGAAATCATGTGGGCTTTGCCCGCGCAGGTTCGAATCCTGCCGACCACGGTTTTTGGTTTTAATTGGTTCCATCACATCACATGTGGCAAGGGATCGACTTTATGGGGCTGTAAATCAGCACATGGATTGGAGCCCACTTTGTGTTTTACTTTTGGTGAGTGGTTATCCAACAACAAATTGGAATATTTATTTCATTATCCAAAAAGAGGAAGAGAAAGAGGTTGTGGGGCCCAATTTAAGTCTTCTGGGAGGGATGGAGAGGAAAAGAGAAGATCCGAATAAACAAAGGTTTGTAATTGTGTGGACCAACAACCTCATCTAACTATCTTCTTGTCGCACCAAACATTTTTTTGGTCCCACACTCAAATCTCTTTTGGATAAGTCGATGCCATGTGATGTTTTGGCACTCTTTGATGCTGGATGAGGCCATTTTACTGTTGAAAATTTGGCTTTTTCGGAATAATGGGTCCTCTTTGTGGATTCCATTCAATTTCACCATCAATGCTTTTATACAGTATAAGTATATCATGAAGTAAATTGGTGTTTTGATAAAAATCAAATTATGGGTGAAATTTATAGTTCTATAGTTTCCAACTTTGACATTTAGGAGACTTTAATGTCAATAATGAAATGAATTTTGTTGCCATCCTACTTGGGAATGCGGGAAATAACCCTCCAAATATCCTTTAGATTCATTGTTGGTGGAGTGGGTATTCGATTAAAAAAACTATTGAAAAAATTGATTTGATATTGTAGTATAAAATAATAAACACCAGAATTTTGGGTCAATTTCAAGGGCATTCTGGTAATTAGATATATATTTTACCAGGAGTATTATATATCATTGAAAAGATAATTGGGTCTACTTTTATATGCAAGAAACGGATCATCATTTTGAGTCTTCTACATTCGAATTTGGGCAAGATTTTTGGATTTTCATGTTTCTAGGTCTTTTAATCTACTTATAATTAGTTTCTAGTTTATCCTAACTTGGAGGGACGTTTCAGGGCATATATAAACACATTACTTATTCAATTGTAATAGAGGAGATGGAGAGTTGAGTTATACAAAAATTATTGAGTCTTTTAACTTGGTTTTAGTAAATGAATCTCTTCTAGTTTATCTTATCATTTAGGTTAGTTACCTTTGAGTGGTGATTTTAGCTCTTATTCCTTAGTGAATTCCAAAGGATAATTGAATTAGTTTATTCTTGTGCGTTCACTTGTGTTACCTCCTATGTCTTCTTATCTTTTTCGACATCCGAAGGCAACTACCCATTTGGTTAGTCATATAAAGTGCTTTGTTGTCCCATCCCACATGAGATTGGGAAAGATATTGAAGTGCTTTAAATTAAATAGCACTTCATGGTGTTAGGTGGCTTGAACCCCAAACCAGTCGCGTTTGCTTGCTCGGCTCGACTTTGGGTGTGGGCGTGGCCAAATTAGTTCAGGACAACCTTATTATTTTTAGTCAATGTTTATTTGAGGTTTCCACTTTTGCAGCAGTTTGGTCCCTAATGGGAATTAGTTAAGTTCGTTAGTTTCCTGACGTGACTCTAAATGTTGTTAGGATTAGTAGACTAAAAGTCTATTCAATTAGCTTCAAGAGTTCGTCTCCTGAACATACTGATAGAACAAAAAATGAGTATATGAGGACGATTCCTCTTTCCATCAGTTTTCTGCTCGAAAAATACAGAGCTAGTATTTTTCTCTGCGATAATTATTCTCGTTCCAGATTGTGTGATTCGAGAGTGTGATTTAGGCGAAGTGAGATAGAGCCGTAGTTGAATCCATACTGTGTGTAGACGTTCTTGATACACATTCTGTGATCGTTTTATCACCGGAGGAAATCGCCTGTACCCAAAGTTTGATGAATTGGGGGCTATATTTTCTCTTAGGGAAGTCTTCCTAAGGCGAATCAATCAATCCTGATAAGCTGTTCTATCTCTCTTTGTTTCTGTTTGTTCTCCTAGTACATGTCTTACTGTTTCTATTTGCTATTGGCTTAATAATATTTTTACTATTGTTGCATGATTGCCTCTGATTAATCTATAATCTATTGTTACATTTTTAATATTCCAACAGTCTAAGAGGAAATAGTAATCATATCCTCTTCAACCAATAATAATGTTGCTGCATCTCCATTCAAGTCCCTGGTTGACACTTCAGCTTTTTCATAGAAGTTCGCTGGAAAGAACTTCGAGCGTTGGCACAAACGCATGAAGATCCGATTGTCGATCAAGGGAATGTTTGGTTTGTTGAGCTTAACTTGTCCCAACCTGGACGATAGAGACCATATATTTGTGGTTGATTTTAAACAGTGGAAGGAGCGGGATGATGTTGTTCGTGGATGTATACTTTCGACTATGTCGAATGTGCTCTTCGAAGTCTATTTTCCTTTCACTGCTGCGTCTTTGTAGGAATCAATTAACACAAAGTATAACACTGATGATGTTGGTGTTGAAAAATAATGTGTGGCTAAGTTCTTGAAATATCGTATGGTTGAGGGTAAATCAGTTACTAACCAAATGCACGAATTCCAGATCATATTGCAATCACTTAAGGATGCAACTATAGAAATTCCTGAGAATTTCGCAGTCATGTCCATCATTGAGAATTTTCCTCGTTCTTGGGAGGACTTCGATATGTCTCTCAAGCATCCTATATGAATCTTGTCTCTCAATGAGCTGATGAATGTTATAGCGATACAGGAAGTGAAACATAACAGACCAAGCGTACCTGTTGAGGCTAGTGCTAATGTGATAATTGATAATATTAAGAGCAAATGAAAATATGTGAAATCTGGCTCTAATGATAAGGACAACCATTATAAGCTTAAAACTAAGGAAACCATTCATAAAAAGCCAAAAGCAAAGCAGAACTGTTGGAATTGTGGAATAGTTATACATTTTTCTAGGGACTGTCTGCTCAAGAAAGGAAGAGTGTCACAAGGTTTTATTGTTCAAGCTCAAGTGAATATGATGATCAAACCATCGAAAGGTGGCCCTACTATTGATGTGGTAAGCCTGAAGGTGATGCCTTGACCAACGATATTACAAAGTATATAACCTCTTCTCCTGAAATCTTTACTGTTTATGAATCCAATGAGTGGTTGGTAGTACTGGGGCAAATGTGCACGTTGTTCTGATAGATTGCTATTTGTATCTTACCAGCCTAAACATGGAAAATCAGTGACGATGGAGAACGCTAATGCTGCCAAAGTGCTTGGGATTGGACGCGTGAACCTGCAGTTTTCTTATGGGCGCATTCTTACCTTGCATCATGTGTATCATGTTCTTGATATTCGTCGCAATATTATTCATGGTTTTATGTTTAGTTATGGAAGGATTTAAGTTTTCATTTAAATGTAATAAGCTTATTACATTGGACTTTTGGAGGCATGTGATAGGCTGTAGTTAACCCAAATGAGGAGATACTTAGTGGGCCAGTGTGTGGTGCCTACGTAGTGGGTCGGGCTTCGGGATCGGGTTGTTACAAATGGTATCAGAGCAGAACCCCGGCCTTAAGGCTTGCGAGCTAGCCCAGGGGTACGATCTGGGTATTGATTGACCTTGCCAGGGATGGCAAGGGTTTGAGTGGGGGAGATTGTGATATCTCCCATCCCACATCAGAAATATGTGGGAATTTAGTGTGATATATAGAAGGCTCATGCACTACTACTAAGCATCAAATCATCAATTGGACTTTTGGAGGCATGCGATGGGCTGTGGTTAACCCAAATGAGGAGATGCTTAGTGGCCAGTATGTGGTGCCTACGTAGCGGGTCGGGCTTCGGGCTCGGGTCGTTACACTTTTGTACATGAAGTATTATCATTTGCATATCTCAATATGTATTCTTGAATATGAATTGGTAATTACTCTACATGATCACTAAGTTAAACAACCCATGTTAATGGGGTATAATTTGTAATTTGGCCTTTTAGGCAACTTTGTTCACTACTGAGGATTAGCGGTGCGGTGTTCCAAAATCACTGTTTTGTATTTGTGCTCCTTGTGGGATTTTGGTTTGTTAAGGTCGTTTGACCGCTTACGTGATCATGACTTCGTTAAAATATTCATTTTGTAATGATTTGATCATATTCTTAATTGTTCTGTTTCACTCTTTTGAATAAATCTTGAAAGTCATCGTTCAGTTACTCGCATTACTATTGTCTCATTGAAAAAAGTATTTATTTTGCGGTCGCCTCTTCTTATTAATCGAAGGGGTCCGTATATGAACTTATTGAGCTTTGTTCGCTCACCCTTTCTTTTTATCCTTTCTTACAGGTAAGCATTAGATGGAGGATAGTTTGAGAATTTCTTACCCTTTGAAGTTTAACTTGTTTAATAGTTAAATAGTAATGTAAGACTTTTAAGCTTTGTAAGTTTGACGGTTGAGTTGTAATCCTAGATTGTTTGGATTTAAATAATGATATGAGAATAATTATTGATGTATTCGAGGCGAATTAATTATGTACTATCATGGATTAAGTAACTGTCACGATCCTAAACCTAGGTACCATTTTGGTCACACGTGGAGCACGTGGGGGTGAGGTGCATTGCATCTCATGCTAGGCATTATATGCTAATTGAAGTGATTACATGTTCATTTTGATAATTTTGATGAATTACGTGATTTTAGATGTTAATAAAGTAATTTTAATTATATAATGTCTAAAAGGAATAAATGGGAAATTTTGCGATAAAGATGCAATATTTGGAATTTTAAATAAAAGGGTTATAAAAGTCTTGAGGAGCTTGAGCGTAAATATAATCTTGTGGTGGTTGATTGTAGGATTTGAAACTTGGAGGATCTTAGGTGTAAAATTGTTTATATAAATCCCTTTACAAGCTTCTCCTAGAAGTTAAATTTCTTCCTCAGTTTTCTCTCAGTACTACGTTTCATCCAACCTAGGGTTACCTTAAGAAAATTATAACAAATCAACCGTCAATCTGTTTCTGGTTTTGATTTCATATTATCAATCAGGGAGTCGAGTGGAATAAATATAGCCGATCAAAGCTTCTTTTTATTTTGACATATTTTGGTAAGTTATTATGATTTCTTTCTATAATTGTTCATAATATATAAAGATGATATTATGATGATATAATGTGTTCTTGATAATTTTGGGCAAGTTATTTGGCCTTGGAATGATGAACACATGGTTTGGAAATGAGTAGGGTGAAGGGTGGTAAAATATGGGTTGATAATTGATAAAAGATGGTTTGGTTTAATTGGAAAGTTGATGTAATATTGTAATATGTCATGGAGGGAGTATGTTTATGGTCTATAATATATGTATAGTGAAGTTGGGTTGAGTTGCATAGCTGGGTAGGTTTGAAAAGGGTCCTTTCTTGCCTTGGTAACTGATGTTCAACATCAGTAAGCAATTCTGGGCAAGGGCACGACTCGTGCTCTGGAGCACGAGTCGTGACCCTCAGTTTCATTCGTAGTAAGTAGTCGTGAGAATTGATGCACTCGTGCGGGGGTTGGGCACGAGTCGTGCCATGGGGCACGAGTCGTGCCCAGTGCAGTTCCAAGGTGTCAGTTTCTAGGCCATTTAAACCTAATCAAACTAGTATGGATTTAGTCCCTCTTTAACTATAACTCTAGTACAATATTATTACTTCACCATGGAACCTTAAATGGTCCAAAATGATTTAGGGAAGGGCTTTAAATATTGTCCTGAAAATGGTTGAAAGTCAATTGTGAAACTTTAACCGAAGTTGATAAAAACTTGGTAAATGAATATGGAACCTTTATAGAAAGTGTTCAATATTATGGCATGGATATGTAGGGCTTACTTGATATAATTGTTCCCCTATTTGAGTACATATTCATGGTTATTGGTTTATGTAGTGCATTAAATATATGTTGCACTGCTTCATTGGTTTAAACAGGAGTATTGATACCCTGTGGTTGAATTGTTATTATTCAATAGTGTTTGAATATATGTTGCAATATTGTGATGGTTTAACATGAGTAATAGTACCATGTTATGTATTGATATCCCAAGGTGTGGATTTAATTTCAAGTATCTATTATGTGCTTGAATGTGGTTATATCAGCTGATTACCGGGGGTATAATGGAATATGATCACTTATGAGAAATTGTTCTATAAGGTGCTCAGATTATATTATACTTGTGACCGTTCACCCCACTGTGGCCACAGACTGGGGACAACTTCTGTATCGTGCCGCAAGCCTTACAGATAGCTGTGAGTCTTATATGGTTCTCTGAAACATGGGTCTTATAAGACGTGATTATGCCTAAGCAGTTCACAAATAAGTGGAGTTTCTACTCCCGAAGTAGTACGACTTATTGGTCAGACGGGAAAGGTAAAATGAGGTAGCGTAATGTGTTTACCGCTTTACCAATGTGATTATGAGCAACCTGTTTATGTGTTGCATATTATATGGCATATTGTTGCATTCATAATAGCTTGCTGAGATTTATTCTCACCCCTTCTCCCTTTACTGTTTTTAGATTCCGCTGAGACAGGAGGACCGGACCGGTGAGGCTGAAAAGGAGTTTGGACATCTTTTGGGTTGTCAGGGTATGTTGGTTAGGGAGTTGGGAGTCGTGGTGGTTGTTATTCTTTTGGGAAGTTTTGTATATCAAACTTTTATAAAATATTTTCAGTATGTTGTGTCGTAATTAACCTGGGAGTTGGTTTTGTTTCAAAGTTGGCTTGTGTAAGCCTTTACATTTGTACTGTTTGTAATTAAATAGGTTATAACTTGTTAAAGCAGGTTTATATATCACCTCCAAGTAGAGAGGTTATTTTGATGTTAATTTGGAAAAGGGTTGTTATACTTTTCAAGTTAATCTAAAGAAAAGTTTTTTTTTATGGAGGTAGTTTGGGACCCTCCAGCTTGGGACACGAGTTTATAGGTCCTGGAGTTGGGGAGGCCCCACAGTAACTGACTCAAGGTTGGGACCCACAAAAATGAGACCAAGTTTTGGGACGTTACAACATCAGTTGCCCCAGTTTCAGTCGGGTCTGAAGGCCCAAATATTTTTGAGATAAATACAGAACACAAAACTTTGGTAGTTTATGTTGTACTCAGAGAGCAATGTGTTGCTTTGGCCATACAAAATGAGTTTTTTGTCTCGCCTGTCCCCCGATGACTGCAACTGAGTTAGATAGAGAAGCAAAATTAATTTGGTTAAGGAAAAAGTTTGCCAATCTCAAACGTTAACAATTCCTACCATATGTCCCCCAAAGCTCTTTGCCTAACCCTAATTATTTAATACTCCCTCCATACCACTTCAATTGAGCCATAGCATCTTTGCACGCTTTTTAAGATTTTTTTTTAAATGAGTAAAGATTTGAAAGTGGTAGAAGATTAGAGGAGAGAGAATGTAAAAGTTAAAAATATTTAATAGGAGAGAGAATGAGTGTGAGGAATAGTAAGTTAATGATTGATTTTTTTGTAAATATGTTAAAGTTATAAGGGTATAATGAATGGTTTTTTGTATATATATAAACATTATGAGGGTATAAATGTCCGAAACACTGTTCACTTCTTTCCATTTATGGAATGACTCAATTGAAGTGGGACGTCCCAAAAAGGAAAGTTGCTCAATTGAAGTGGGATGGAGGGAGTAATTTGTATTACTATTCCTACCGAATAAAAATGTGACTATGATCGAGAAGGATATCACTGTGAAGTATCACTGTCTGCATATGAAGAAGCTCGCCAATATGAAGGGATGGTAGGAGGTGTAAATGTATCTTTCTGGAGATATGGAAGTTTGCTGCTCTTTCTCCTGTGGTACTCCTTAGACGCCGGGAGAGTATTGTTATGTTCACCGAGTACTTGGATTGGTACGAGCGGCACCTTGGACAGACTCAAATGATTCTGGAGAGCAGGCGCGATGCAATTTTGGGGAGCAGACGCGAGGCGATTCTGGGGCAGGGTTGCCGTTCCAATTACAAACCTTAGGAGCGCGGAAGCTTGGGTTAACCCTCAGGGTGTCACGGGAGATGCTTTATTTGGCTAAGAGACTAGAGTTGACCGATTGACGGAGAGATGTCCCCTTCTGCAGACTCGCAGGGAAGAGACCCGAGCTGAGGCATGGGCGAATGAAGCTCTGCGAGCTATTGGATTGTTTGACTCGACAGGGAGGACCCCTGATCTCGAAATGAGGGAGACAGAACTCGCTCATGTGGAACGAAAGAAGACTCGTTGGGGACGAGGGAAGAATGGAGAAGGGACAAGCGCGAGTGGCGCGAAATGACCTTATGAAACTCTAAGTATCCATTCATTGTCATTGCAGACACATTAAATGTTTTAAGTTGTCTTTTAGCATGTTGTGAGTTTTAGAGTAGACCGTGCTTGAACTCATCAAGAAGTGTTTTAACTGTAATGATTTGTGATTTGCTTTAAAGCTTTATCGATACGCAAAATCTCTTGCTTGCTTCTTGTCTGAGCCTTGGTGGCATCAATTTTTTGTATTTTGTGTATTCCTTAGACCGAACCAATGAAGGCTGCCTACGTTCCCCTCGGACTGAGGGGCTCAGGTTTCCATGGTTCGACCTTCTTTTGTGAAAGAAGGGGAGACAAAAAATGGGTAGAATGGTGCAACCTTGATTTTTGCCTAGACTGCCCTTTTTTGGGGTTTTCAATCTAGCTGGGTATGTTCTTCAACACCTTTGTATTACTTTTTTATTAATCAATCAGTCAACCAAAAACGTGAAAGAAATGACTTGTAATGTACACTCGCAAGGGCGTATATATTATTTTTTTGAAAAGGTGGGAACTGGTCCCTTTTTCTGTGAATGCTTTATTTGATGTGGGCACAAAAAACATGCTTTTGGATTTGACTCTTTTGAGAGAGTATGAGAACTGAAAAGCTTGTAAAAGTGTATAGAAGCCCTTGTTGACAGAAAATCAGTGTTTAGCTCTATTTTTCCTATTTTGTAGAAAAATAAGACTTGTCGAGACATCTGAAAACTTGATTTGTTCATAATGATCACATGTTTGCTTAAAACCCTTTGTTGATGTTCGGGTTAATCAACAATTAAAGTTGATATGCTTGATTAATCATGAGGAGAAAGTCAACCGGTATCAAGGATCAAATTGGGTCAGGTGTGAGAGAATGTTTGTGTATAGGAGAGGTCATTGGTGAGACTGGGTTTGTGGATTTGTATGTGTTTATGATCGGATCATTTCTGGTTGCCTACGTTCTCCTTAAGACAAGGAGCTGAGGTCACCGTAGTTCGTGGTCTAACCGTGTTTTGGCTTTGGGGCAAGGGCATGAATATTTGTGTGGCCTTTGGCAAAAAGGCTCGGAAGGTTGAATGATGAGGCACGGGCCTTGAGGTGATTCCTTGACAAATCGTATTTGACGGCAGTCTCAATGAATTCATTGCTTCTTTATCGTTGCTCTCACGGGAATAGGAAAAATTTGAGTATCGCTTAAGGACTTATGATGCGCTTTTGCCTTTGCCTTCCTCTATTGAGCTTCTGACTAGCGGTGCTGGGTCCTTGGCTCCTTTTTTTTGAAGCCCTTGCTTGAACTTGCTTGATTCACATGAGGGGGAAGGAAAAGCCCCTAGCTTTTTATTGACACGAGGGCAATCATTTAGTGATGTTGCTGCCATCGTTGACTTGGTCAAGGTGATGGTAGGGATGTGATTTTGGAAAGTGTATGGCTTGATGGAGGCCTTTGTGTGGGGTAAGGTGTATGGGGAGCTATCGATTGACTTTCTCACACCAATTAATCAAAGCATTAATCCTTTGGGGAATTATTTGTTGAGCAATGCAAGTTATCATATAGAACAAAACCTTTTCATTAAATGTAATGTGGGGTGCAAAATAATGTCTCAAGTCTAGCAATAAAAGAAAGAAAACTCGCGTAATTAAAGACTTAACTACAATGTCCGAGGAGGACTTGATTGAATGAGAAAAGTACTAGAACCTACGAGGTTTTACTGTATGCTTTTTTTCTTTTCTTTTTTTTTTTGTTTTAAGAGTGTAGAGGGGGGGGAGTAGAAGACTCGATATTCTTTAGGCGAAGTATCGATGGAGAATTTTCCGATTTGCATCTCTGTAGGCTCTTCAGCAGTCCCCAAATTCACTTTGGTCAAAACCTCCTCGGCAGCTTGTACCCGGTTTTCTTCTCGTTCGACAACATGCTTAAAGATTTGCTTAATGTATTGTTCATTTAATGTGTCTGTGTCTTTATCAAGTGAATCATTATAAACTATTTTTGACTTGTTAGTTAATTTATCATTTGTTAAAGTGGCAATGAGGGGATACTCAGAAAGGTCAAACTTTTATTCAAAGCACAAGGAAGCGTAGTTTTTGTTACAAACGCATAATCTTCAGGCGTAAGGCCATCAGATGACTCGAGAGACTTAAACTTTAAACATGACAGACTCGAGATGTTTTTTTCGAAGCTAGACTCTAAGAGACGAGGGGTTAGACCAAGCTTCCGGACCATTTCTTCTTTTCTGGCTGTGGGTCATGAGAAGGTAACCCAGTTTCTCAGTGGCATCGAGATGCTCATTCCTTGCTCGTGACGAAGGTCCCGGTAGCCATTCTTTGATTTCCTCTTCCGAATTCTTCATTGCGGAAGCCCCAGGTTTTGTCTTCACGTCCCCAATCACCACGGGAAATTGCAGAGGACTCATCCATGCCGAATGCTACCATGTTCACCCTATCGATCTTAAGGAATGGAATTCTGACTGTGCTGGGACCACGGGGGCGTTCCAACTTTCCCTCTTCGATCAACCATTGGACCGCTTGCTAATTTAGTTTGATGCAATCGTCGGTTGTGTGGCCGGGGTAGTTGTGAAAAGCACACCATCTGCTCATATCCAAGTTAGGATGAGGGTCCCTTGGTTGATAATTCTCGAGGGGCTTGAGCATCTTCCGATTCACCAATGCCTCTAACACTTGGCTTAGGGGCATTTCAAGGTTATCAAAGTGCTGAAAACACTGCCATTTATTCCTTAGGGGTGCTTGGTCACGACTTCTCTGGATTTCATTCTGAATGTAGTGGAATGCCTCGGCAGCCCTTTTTCCCTTGTTTGGGGAAAATGTCGGATTAGGCGGGACTGCCCTGTAGTGGTAGGAAGAAGTAGGACTGGCTACCGGTCTCTGCATGCTCAAAGTTTTTTCAAACTTCCAATTCCAATTTTTGTAGAATTCTCCCAATGGCTTGTCATATTTCTTCTTGGTGGCTTGCAGATCATGGAGGTTGGTTTCCCACTCAAGGTTGGCGCGATACTTTTCTACGAATGTATCACTGATTTGATCCCAAGTGGAGAGATTTTCCGCTTTTACATTGAGGAACCACCTTAGTGTCGTAGATTTAAGGGAATGCTGGAAGTGATCCGCCATTTGTTGTGGGGTGGCCCCTTTGGCTCTCATTCCTAAGACGTAGGTGTCGATGTGGGTCTTTGGGCATTCTATCCCATCGAACTTTTCCATTTCCGACATTCTAAATTTTGGAGGGATAGGAACCACCTTGCTCGGGTCTGTGGGCAAAAGCGAGTCCTTCCGAGAGTTGGCCAATTTGCCTTGCATGTCCTTCATTTGTTCGACCAGCCAAGCCATGTGAGGGTCAGTAGGCAGAGGCAGGCTGCCATTTTTTGGGATGGAAACCGAAGATGGAGGTGCATTGGCTGATGGGATCGCCACTCGGGAATCTTGGAGAGGTAGTTGAGTGTATACCATCCCATACCCTTGATTGTTGAAATTGGAGTTGAGGGCGTGGTTGCCCGGACCACCATGGGTTGTGTTTGGGAGCTGGGGAAATGTTTCATTAGCCCAAGTGGCAGTCCAGCGGGTGGTAGGTTCGAATTGTCAGGATATCCGCTTGGGATGTATGTCCCTGGCAAACATTGGGACTTCAGATTATGGCTGTGTAAGTACCCAAATCTGGCTCATGCCTTCCGGTTAAGTTTCCCGGCAATTCCCCGAACTTTCCTAAAGTTCAGGGGCAATTTTGGAACTTTTCCAAACTGTCCAAGTGGGGAAGGACCTGCTAGGAATTAAAATTCCAAGCAGTCCCTCGCTGGAATGAAGCTTCCAGCTGCCACCTTGCATGAATCTAGAAGCAGGCTGAGTCATCGATGGATAACGCCGGACGGCTTCTTTTGCAAAAGGTTAATGCCGCACGGATTCATTAGGAAGCACATTGCAGCCTATAAATAGAGGCCTCCTCTACCCATTTTAACAAGAACAATTAGGCATTGTTACTCTGCCAAAATTACTCCACGAATTTCCAGAGACTTGAACCTCCCAAAAATCACCTCCCTCCTCCATAAATCATCCCAAAACTACTTCTACATTAGGAAAACCCCCAAGGGAGATAGGGAGAACTACCAATGGTAATCTCTCCTTCCTTTTCCCTTTAAATACTCTTATTATCTTGCTCCTTTAATTGCTTGTCATTTACTTTACCTTTACTTGTCATTTATCTTGTTATATTGCTATAAAGTTATCATCTTTACCATGTAAACATCATTTTCCCCCTTTTCCCTACACAAATGATTCATGGGGAATCCCTTCCTAAGGATGAACAAGGGTCCACACGTGGCTTGTTCTAGGGAGGATTCACCACATGATGATGTGAAATAATTCCATTTTAACACATAAAAATGCTATCTTTGCTCTTATAATGTCTTCCCCTTCCCTTGACCTTGCTTCCAAGGATTGTCCACCTCATAAGGTTCTTAAAGGACATAGGAAAGCCTTAAAGGTCTTCCATTTACATTAATTCCTTTAGTTTTTATGATGTTCATAACATTTATTACATAAAAATGCAATCTTTACTTTCCAAAGTCATCCCCCATGTCACTTTTGGTTGGATCACTCTCCGAGGATTGTCTAGTGACCTTTTAAGGCACGAAAGACATAGGATGAGTATAAAGATCCAATCTCTATACCCCTCCCCCTAGTCCCTTTGGTACTTGAAGCATCCTGTGGTGTGGATCGGTGTAAAGACCTCATCTTAGCATCGTTTCCGCCACTAAAAATGCCATAGTCGAAGTCCCTTTAGAAGCGGATGAATCTTGGTCCCTACATCTCCGATCATCACTTGAGACGAGCATAAATGTCCCTACGAAACTCAATCGTCTCAAGATATAGGATTGATGGGCAAAGACTCTTCCTTTCTAAAGAGTCTCATTCTTGGACTATAAAAGGTGTCCCTCTCTCTCGATCACATATGGCCAAGTCCCGAAGAACGTTTTTTTAAGATACACCAAGGCTTTTACGCCTATTATGGTTGATTATTCCAACGGGAGGGTAAAAAGGTCACATAATGATGATCACAAGTCCAAGATGAGCACGGGATAAAAATCCCGAACACATCAAACCCAAGGAATCCTGAGCGATAACCAAATCACATGGTTTATATGTTCGACAGATAACTTCGCACATTCCCTCCTTTTTCAAATCACATCTCACACACGAACGCATAAAACAAGCACAAACTTTAGGCCTAGGAAGACTTGCTTTCGCAAGGCTCCTTGGGTGAACGCGATCCATTCTTCCCAAGGAGTAACTTAATCTCGGGACCCTTATCCTTTTTTTCAAAGTTTTGAGGAAATCAAAATGGCATGGCGACTCCGTTTTTCAATAAAACCGGTGTCTTCAAACTGAGGTGAAACGGTGACCCTATAAAAATGGTTCGATCCGCGATGGGCCCACATTCACAGGCTGCGAGGCTCATATAGAGGCAAAGGATTGAATCCTGGGGGATACCGAGATACATTGGGATTTGGGGGAGCGGGCCCATATGTGTGATGGTGATATTGATCTTGTGGCGCAGAGCCGGGAAATTGGTTGTGCTGAGGTGGGCAGATCGGAGCTGCTTGACTGAGGATCGAGTGAAGCTTTGAGCGGGACCTACTTTGCGTTGCTTGGTTTTCGTAGCTTGGTGGAGGAGGGACCTACTGATAGCTTGGGGAAATCGGGGGAGCAGGCATTTCTTCATCTTCTATGAGGACGAAGGTTTCATCGGGTTGGGGAACGGCGACAGTTCCGCTATGGCGTATGGTGTCTACGATCCAGGCTTGCTGTTCTTCTTGGCGCTTCTTGAGAGTTTCAAAGGCTTGCAGCACCTCCTCCATTGTCTGGAAGTTTCTCAGGGGCGGGGTTCCGTTTCCCTTGCTGTTATCTGTCGACCCTGCCATGGGAGAGTAACAGACTGTTCGGACGGCTGAACCGGAAGGGCTGTCGGACCTTGTGACATCGATACTGAAAAGACGGTACCTGGGTACTCTTAACCACTCTCGATTCGCTAGAGGGGGTGAAGGGTAAATCTTAGACTTGGGAAGGCCTTTTTGGATAAAGGGGGAAAGCTCATGCGACATGCAGTTTCCCTTTTTTTATACTCTTTTTTTGTTGTTTTAATTTACTTAAAACATGTTTTCTCAGAATCCTAGACGGGTTGGAAAAGATTGCTCTTCTTTTTCGCAACTATTCTAGATCCTGGGTCAATGGAAACCATCACTACGGCTATAAGCCCCTCGTTTTGCACCTGTATTTCGACTTCCCAGGGTGGAAAGCCCCGGGCGAGGGTCCTATAGGGCAAGCGGTTTCCACCGGCCAAAAGAAAAACGAACCTAAGGACCGAGTCTGTCATGTTTGTTTTAATGCGTCGGCCGCCATGTGAATAGTGAACGGAGCCAGCACCTGAGTCAAGATCGGGTCAAGAGTTCGGCATGACATCTCTTTACCTTGCTTGCACAAGGGATCTATGACGTTAGGTTTTGACTAGGTCATATTGTCATGGATGACTTATTAAAGGCTTGATGACATGGTGTCATGTGGGCATGGACGTATATCCGGTACGGATCATTGTCTGGGTGTAGCTTTGGAAATCCAGATCAGGTCAAGATTTTAGCATGACCTTTCATTGCTTTGCTTGTGCAAGGGATCTTGATTTCTGGGTTTTGACTCAGATAATGGTCGCCATGGGATATGTATCAAGGCTTTATGACACGGACTGGGTCAAAAACCAACTGAGTCTGGACAGAGTGGACGCAAGCGTGCATGGTTGACACTGGCTAGGATGGATGTTTGGAATGATCCCGTGCGCGCTCGAAAGACATAGGAACACCAATCGAACTGCATCTGAGGCCATCCCGGGTTTGGGGTTGTAGTGTGCAGTGTACAGGATAAGAGTGCGCGTAGTGTGCGGTCACTAAAATTCTTTTTCTGAGGAAAACAGAAAGTTTTGCAGAATTTTTAAATGTATGTACACAGAATGATGATGATGCATTTTTTGTATTTTTTTTTTGATAAAAAAAAAATTAAAGCACATGCACACACACACACACAACAGTTAAAGAAGGGGTAAAATGAAAGTTTGACCCTCAACATTATTTTAAAAATCTTTTTTTTTTGTTTAAAAGTTTTTTAAAAAAACATTCCCCAGCAGAGTCGCCAACTGAAATTACCCGGATCCGGCGCGCGGACCGGACATCTCGCGCTGTCAAGGCCGTGCTGCGTTTTTCTCGAAGAGTCACCACGCTGTTTTAATTACGCCCAAAACATTGAGAAAAGGCAGTTTGTTTTGTTTTTGTTTTATTGTGTGATGAGATTTTTGAGTTCAGAGGTCAGGTTACGCCTCGGGAAGAGAATAGTAGAGCTCACCCGAGTCGCCTCGTATACACGAGTCTTTCGATACCCCTCTTTCTTTAAAAGTTGTGTGTGTGTGTGTGTGCTTTTTAAAAAAATCATTTTGAAAATGATGTCTACATTGTATGCTATGTATTTAAGTATTGAAATTAATTGAAAGAGATTGGGAAGGAGGCCTTACCAATGTTGGTTCGTGTCTATCTTCCGCTGGGGAATGTGTTTGATTGAGTGTGAATAGTGTTCTGGGACGGGTCGGGATTGCCTCGGGATGGACCGGTGACTGCGGACAGAGCTTCGGTATGATTTGGGGTGGACAGGTGTCTGCTGGCAGAGCTTCGGCGTGCCTCGGGATGGTTAGGTGTATTCGGGCAGAGGTTCGGCGTGCCTCGGGATGGCTAGGTGTATTCGGGCAGAGGTTCGGCGTGCCTCGGGATGGCTAGGTGTATTCGGGCAGAGGTTCGGCTGCCTCGAGATGGCTAGGTGTATTCAGGCAGAGGTTCGGCGTGCCTCGGGATGGCTAGGTGTATTCGAGCAGAGGTTCGGCGTGCCTCGGGATGGCTAGGTGTATTTGGCAGATGTTTGGGATGCTTCGGGATGCCTCGGGATGGACCGGCAGGGCTTCGGAATGCTTCGGGAGTGCCTAGGGATGGCTCGGAAACTCCTCGGGATGGACCGGTAGGGCTTCGAGAGGACTTCGAAGCGCCTCGGGATGGCTCGAGATCGCCTCGGGGCAGCTCGGGAGGCCTCGGGAATGGCCGGAGGGGCTCAGGACGCCTTAGACTTGTCCCATCTTGCTGGGGAGGAGGAGAGAAGGGAGGTGTGAAAAAATGAGAGGGGAGCCCTCTACTTATAGGCCTAGAAAAATTGCAAACATGTTCGTGCGGACACTTGTGTAAATCCAATTTTTTGGTTTTCCCGGATTTGAGGGAATATTGTGGACTTTAAGGGGATTTTTTCATCATTATTTTCACCCTGCAAAGTGGTTTGGGCGGACATGTTTGCAAGATGGCCATTTTTTGTAATTCCTGAAAAGTCCATCATTATTTTCACCCTGTAAAGTGGTTCGTGCGGACCACTTTGTCAAATGGATATTTTTTGTGATTTCAAGCTAGTTCTCGTCGAGGGCCTTCCAACCATATATGACATGTCTTAATCGGAGTCCGTATGAAGGAGTTATGACCTCCGAAAGTTCGCCCTTGGTTTTTTTCGTATGCTCGGATGGAGAGCGGTCCGGATTGGAGTACTTACACCTATGTATTCAGAAATCCCAATCCACCCAGAAACTTCAACCCCCGTTCAAACCCTTCACACTATTCACCCAACTCTAACTCGGCCTATTCCCCTAACACCAATCCGCAACCACAACGTGCTCCATATAAAGGACGTCGTCAGTTCTGTCGAAAAGATGGACACTTCATCAATCAATGCCATACCTTTCGCCAAATCTATCCTCAATTAAGTTTCCCTAACCCTAATCCAACCCCACCCCATCAAATTCCAATCCAAGAAATAACACCAATCCTCGCCCTCCAAACCGTGGCCCGCAACCCACCTATCCCATCGCTTATTCTGCCACCACCTCCACACAACCTACACCCGCTTGGCTCTTCGACAGTGGTGCCACTCACCATGTTACTCATGACCTCAATAACCTCTCTCTCCATTCCCCTTATGATGGTGTAAGTGCTCCAATTTGAGCTTGTTAGAATTTTCGTTAGAAAATTAACGAAAGTTATAACATTTCTAACAATTCCTAACTATCCTAACATTTCTAACAAAGTGAGGGTAAAATGGGCATTGTTATTTAAGGTTAAACCTTAAAAAGAATCTTAAAAAGAAAAACAAAAGGAATAAAACCACAAATAGCAATGGCTGGAGACACAAAACTGGCTGTTAATTTGAAATTTCAAAAAGATTATTCCTCTTGTCCAAAGTCAAGCCGCATTTAATGAACAGTGCACGCTGAGGGGATCCATCCGCGCGGATATGTTTGTAATTTCCAGAGGGCTATAAATTGAGCCCTCCAGTCACAAAAATAAGGAGGAATAACACATTTTGCACCGAACCTCTGGCGAAATATAGAGAGAAAACAGTGAGAATTCTTCAAGAATTGTCACCATTTTCTCTCCAATCTTTCCCAACTCATACTCATCCACTCACTCTCATATTAAAGCCCTAAACACTCATACACTCAAGCCAAACACTCAAGAACACAAGGAAGATTGGTAAACCCTCCTCTTCCTAACCCTAAATCTCATCCATGCATGCATCTTCAAACTACAAAATGTAGTTCCTTCATCTTCTTGCTTTAGATCTAAGAAGATCACCATGGAAGACCATCTCCATGGATGATCTTCTACAAAGATCAACATTATTTTTAAGCTTTCTTACTTTCTTGCAAAGAAAACTCATTTTCAAAACCCTAAAAACCATTTTCAAGCATAAAATCTTGATTTCAAAGGATAAAATTCCCCTTCCCAAGAAAATGAAATGCTTAGTCCTAATGTACCCCAAGGATGGTTTGGTATAGTTGATTCACCACTAAAATGTCTAGTGATCACTAACCAAAACCTAGGGAAATGGGGACAAGCATGGATGCAAAACCCCTTTAAAATCATATTTTCTTTCTTGAGAAGTTGCTGTCCAGTAGCAATTTTCTCAGACCTCAGTCCATGGTCTTAATTTTTGGACACAGATGAACTTGGAATTTGGTGTTGACTACAAAACACTTTTTGTAGCCAACATCCAGAGCTTTCCAGACATATTTTTACTTTATTTTTTGGGTGAGTAAAACTCCTCTTTTCAAATTTTCTTTCAGAGGCTAGTTCATCAGCTTCTGGGAATCCAGATCTCATATCTGAGGTTTCCAGAAGGTTTTGACCCCTCAAATCTTCTCCAAAATGGAAAATTCCTTCTGCAAAACTTTATTTAAGGTGTCTAGAACAACTTTCATTCTCTGAGTTTATCCAGATTATGAAGTTTTAAGACCCTTGAATCCCTTTCAAAATCAAAGGTCCACTGCCTTTTTCATTCTGGCAGAAATGGCTCTCAACTTCAAAAGGTCTTTTGAGTACCAAATCTCAACCCAAAAATCTTCCAAAAAATCATGGGATCAGTTTAAAGTCTTAAAAAGATATCCCAATTTTTACTTTTCTGAGTTTCAACTTATTTTGGCCAAAACACACACACACACACACACACACAAATGATTTTCAGCTTGGAAGACTCGTTTTACGAGGCGCGTCGGTGCACACTAACGTCCTTCCCGACGCGTAACATGACCTCCGAACCTAAATCTCTGATCTCGGGCTTTTTTCAAAGTTTTGGCCCTCAAAATTAAAATGGCGTGGCGACTCCGTTTTCGTTGATTTTTTCAAACACAAAAATGGGAAAATTTTCGGATACACATCATCACAGTGGCGACTCCGCTGGGGACTAAGCTTTTTTTTAAAAAATGGTATTTGGTATATTGGTGGAAACCACTAAATTTCCCGTTATCGCCTCCTAACACGAGTCGGGGATAAATTGTGGTCTAACAATCCCACGTACCGGTATCACCGTTTTCAAAAAAAAAAGCTTTTGAGGGTCAAGCTTCCGTCCCGGCTTTGAAAATCATTTTTGTGTGTGTGTTGATTTTTTGCACAGTTTTCATGTTGTTTTGGCCGCCTCGGAGAAAGTCAAAATTTTGACTGTCGGAATAATGTCCCTAACGCCGGAATTTTCGTGCTTACGTGCTTATGTGCTCATAAAAAAAAATCAAAAAAAAAAAGGATTTTCAAAAAAAAAAAGAAAATTTCCAAAAAAAAATCATGCATCATATATTTAAGACACATAAAAAAATCTCTATTTTACTCAGAAAGAGAATATAGACTGCTTGCACACTACGCGCACGTGACCGTACACTGCACACTACGTCCTTAACCCGGGGAAATCCTTGTCGCGGTCCGTTTGGTCTTATTACGCCTCTCGGATGAGCACAGACTACCCAAACATCCCATGGAGCCTCGTGTCGACCATGCACTTGTCCGTGACACACTTTGTCCGAGACCCGGTTGGTTTTTAGTCCGGTCCGTGTCATGCCCCGTCCGTGTATAGACCTTTCCTTTCAAGCCTTTGTCGGCATACCGACTCAATATCTTTCGGTCCCTAATCGCCGAAGTTCTCGCCGCTTTTCCGCCGCAGACTTTGACCAAGATATTGACCGGCGCCTTGACTT
This sequence comes from Adenophora triphylla var. japonica, assembly GCA_022495995.1. NCBI lineage: Eukaryota > Viridiplantae > Streptophyta > Magnoliopsida > Asterales > Campanulaceae > Adenophora > Adenophora triphylla. The sequence continues at coordinate 234,423 of JAFEMH010001827.1, read as the reverse complement.
CGGCTCGACCGGCACAAATTATACACTCGACTCCCAAAGATTGACACTCGAGTCATCAAGGATTAATGAATATTCCATGCCTAATTACGGCTAACCGACGACAAGTCAAGATCAATTGTGGACGCTTATCGCTCCAAATCATGCCGACTTTTCGTCGAGCCCTGGACATGATCTTGACTTTTGACGCGCCTTGTCCGTAATTTACATCGAATGCTCGTTAAGACTCGATTACCCGCGACTTTTAGGATCGTTTTTCTTTCGGTCGGTGGGACCCGCTTGCCCTATAGAGACCTCGCCGCGGCGGGCCAGCTCCCAGCTCGGGAGGTCGAAATACAGGTGGAATACGAGGGGCTTATAGACGTAGTGACGGGGCCCATGATCCAGAATCAGAGTAGTTTGCGAAAAAGAAGAGCAATCTTTTCCAACCGATTAGGTTAATAAAACATGTTTTAAGTAAACGTGAACAAATAATCGCGTATGTTGCATGAGCCAAAAGCCCAAACACCTACCCTCCTTCCATTCCCAGACATCTGAACCTTCATGTCCTTTCCCCCGCAGCCTCCGCACAAAGCTTGGTTTCTGGGCACCGGTCACCGTTTGATCAGTTGGGAAGAGTCAAGCGTCATCATCGCTTCGCCATTTGTTCCGACTCCGGGTTTCGTAATGTCTCGCATCAGCCGGTAATGATGGGGATAACGTCACTCCGCCTCCCGGGACCCTCTCAGGCAACAGCAGTGGAATCAGTTAGCAGACGTATGAGGTTACGACAGGAAGCACAACTAAACGGCCTTATGGAGGCTATTAAGAGTCACGGTCTGGCCGCCGCCTCAATCCGGATGGCACCTTCACCGTGGAAGAAGACGAGGATGCCAACCCCACTCTCGGTCGCCTGATTACACCAGGATGCCGCCACCCACCTCCTATGGTGCCACTACCAGTAACCCATGCTCCTCAATTTTCTGGGACAAACTGCTCCCCAACCACGTAATTGCCACCGGATCCTACGCAGCCCGATCAAGACAAATCAAATGGGGCAAAATCAGCACGGAATGTCTTCTCATGGTTGGGGCTATCTCGGAATGCCACAGCTAATCGGGATCCCTCCTCGTTCGGAACCGATCAATCCGGACCCTCACAAGCAGCGGCCGTTCGGAATGCCGCGCAACTTGGTTCTGGGGCCACGGTCAGGAGCCCCTCCTCAAGACAGTACTAGTTCAGCTGCTCCTCACACAAATCCATTCCTCACTCAGCACTTCTATGGGTTACCAAGCCTCCATCCTGTCATCCGAATCACCAGGACCGCAGTACCCCGGGTTACACACCTTCACCACAAGGCAGCCATGCAATTCAACAATCCGGACAGCAGCCCGCACTCAAGCCTACTTACGGGCCCCACTGAAATCCAAGTTATCCGGCTACATCGGGGCTGCCTCCACCTACTTTGCCAGTTGAAAATCAACGCAAGCCGCAAGGTTCTACCTCTTTTGCTCAGGCTCCTACTCATGCTCCCCAGGGTAACTCACCCGGACAGTGTTTTCACTCTACGTCCCCTGATCGGCCATTCCCTCCACCCGCCCGCCTCCAGTGGTAGCTCCTCTCTCTAGCTCAGCCACTAGCTTGAATGCCATGGTTCCGCCATAAGACCCTCATCTGGCCCGGTTCATGGAACAACACAAGGAAATGAAAGCGAAGATCGCTGAACTGACTGCCAAGAAGTCTGCCTTCCGACCTACAGACCCGGACTCCATTGTTCCTCTGGCCCTCAAATTCGTGATGCCAAATCTGGATCTCTTTGATGGGACCGCATGTCCGAAAACCCATTTGGACACGTATACCTTGGCGATGAAAGCCAAAGGATGTACCAATCAGCAGTTGGCGACTATTTCAGCCTATCCTTGAAGTCCAGCCTTAAAGTGGTTCTTCCGTTTGAAACTCGAAGCCGTGGCCACATGGGACCAGATTACCAATGCCTTCACAGAAAAATATAAGGCCAACTTGGAATGGGAAACAAATAGGGTTGACCTACAAACAACAATGAAGTGCTGCAAATGGCCCCGATGAGAATGTTGGGGACTTTTACAAGCGATGGAATCTGAAACTCAGTGAAATGGCCATCCCTCCTTCCGAAGAGGAACAACTGGACATCTTCCAGTCATGCTTGAAACCACATCCGAGAGCCTCCTCAGCCACTTCCCATACTGACTTACGGGCCATGGTTAACTCTGCAGCTAAGTTTGAAAAGGCCTACAATCAAGGAACCGGCCGTCTGCACTCGCCACGTATATCGGGCTCCTCCCGCAAACACCGCCCCGCTCCCGCTAAAGGCAAAGAGATGATTCACTATGCGGGACAGAATGTAACAACACGACTCCTTTTGCTCCCAGAAACCGCCGAGCCCAAACCGCGGGTCATAAATCTCGAAAACTTTGGAATGCCCCCGAATGACATCTTTAGGGGATCGGTGAAAGAAGGCCTGCCGCGGCCTTTGGAAAATTTCCAACCCGTAAATCCGAATGCTCCCGTGGATACTACAAAGTATTGTGCTTTTCATCAAGCTCACTGGACATCCGACCGACAACCGCTTTACTTGAAAAGGCAATTCAGGGGCTAATAGAGCAAGGAAAGTTGGAAGGCCCCGAGGGGCCCAACACAAGCCAAAAATCACGCTAAGCGGAACCATAATCGTGTGAATATGATTGAATGCGGAGAATCTTCACACGCCCAGGAAGATGTCGATGAAGGTCCCCAAATACCCGTGGCCAATCTCGTCGAGGATCCCGAATTCGGATTCCCCTCAGCCTCGAGGATATCGAATCGAATCAACCCATCTTGGTCTCATGTCAGAGACTCCTTGCAAGAATACGAGGCCCGCTATTTCTCGATAAAGGGAAAACCGATACCGAAGAACTGGGCCGTTCCTTAAAATATGAGAGAACCATTTACACAAGATGGTTAGAACAATCGAGAAGAATCGAACAAGAAAGCTTCCTGCGGGCGCTCGTATCGGGGCTTATCAAGCAAAGAGGCCGAAGAGCATCTAGAGCTAGTACACTTCTGCAAATTGGCTTTGGGAGAGCCCGAATATGATCCCGAGAACAGTGAAGAATCGGAAGAGGAGGATTCCTCCTATATCCTACCTGGTGTCAAATACGTGCCACCCTCTCACTCTTCCCCCGCAATTTCTGGGAGGAGAAGCCGAGTCACAATTACCACTTCCGGAATGGGAACATATGACAATTTTGCGGTTGCACGCACCCATATTCCCCAACGGGTTTGATCAACGTTCCTCCTCACCGAAATCCCGGTAGTATGGGAAGAAGATTCTGGTGACAAATGGCGATGATGATGATGATGACGAGAGTGAAGAGTCAACCGAGGCCCCGTATCCGGAAACAATCTGGAACAATCATGCCGTAAATGAGCCCATGGGAGCCGTGCACAATGGTTGGTTATCAGCAAGCGACGACAAAAACTTCGGAAGACGAATATGAGACCGAGGACATGAAGGCCATGAAGTTTCATGGATCTCGAGCACGCTGGATGTCTTAGAATTCAACACCGCTACCATGCTTGGGGGAAAGGGTTTTCAGTGTGTCCGATCCAGCCGATAGTCGAAGATCCGATCGAAAGAGGAAAATTAACTCCCATCCACCCAAATGAGAAGATAACCATGGTTAGATCAAATCCACCCCGTAACAAAGTAACACTCCTTGTTAGGTTACCCAAGAAGAGGTCACCTTCCCGAATGTATGTCAGCCTTCGAGAAGTCCTAGAAACCGGCATGATACCGGATGCGCCTCCCACACAGAACGCTATAATCATCTCCAACTCCGAGTATTACAGAAGGGAATCAGAATGGCTGCACTATACCAGGGATGAAATCGAAAAGCCGCCGAGTCCCGACAATAGCGACTCTTGTTGCATGATAACTATGAGCAAGGCAGGCCATGAGAGTGAATCGGAGGACGCCCTAGCTCTGTGGGCCACCCAAGGGGCAACAACACAACCCCAAACCCAAAAGACTGTGACTTGGGAAGCAGCTTATAAGGGCCGCCCAGAAGGAGCCAAGATAGCCAAATTTCGCCTCATCGTCACTAGACTCGTCAACCAGTGGCCAATAGCCAAAAGGGCTCCCCATTGACCCTAGCAAGATTGAAGAAATCCAGCCAAGAGACGACCGATGGGAAGTTAACTCGTTGACCCGCTGGGCAGATTTTCCAAGGAAATCCTAAGGCGTATAAGAAGGCCACAGATCAAGCACCAAAAGAAGATCGCCGCCCTATGCTAAGACAAACAAAACTCTGCACCCCGAAAAGAGGATCCCGTGCTCACCTGGGCCGAAGCAAACACAAAGCCAACATTTCCCTCTCGGTCTCTACTCACCTCGTCCTATCCCCATAAGTCGAAGCCGGAAGAAAGCTCGGCTCGTACTCGTGCCTATTGATGCTACTCCCGATGATGTGGTACACTGATTGGAAACATCCACTACGGGAACATAATCACTTTCACGTATCTCGACCTCCTCAATTTGGGGCCGATCATAATGAGCCTCTCTTCATCACAGCCCACTGGATGAACGACGCTCCTCGGGTCCTGGTTGATAATGGGTCCTAATGAACATTCTTCCGGCAAAGATCATGAGCTTGCTTGATATCAAGACTACAGTACTTGAAGCCTTCTTCTCTCACAGCCAAAGCTTACGACTCAACATCCCGAGCAGTCCTTGAGTCGCCACTTTAGACCTCTGGGTTCGGACAGTAAATTGATACTGTGGAATTCCAGGTTATCGACATCCCGATTACTTTCAATGCCCTCGTCGGGAAGACCTTGGCCGCACCAAGTCAAAGGGGTCGCCTCAAGCCTCCACCAAGGTGTGAAATTCGCCTCGAATGGGGATCTCGACGACCATTTACTGAGATTTAGTCACTTTAGAAGGCACAGATACACGGCGGAATACCTATTCGGAAATCAAACATGACGAGGAAGGTCACATGCTAACGGGCTTCACTGGGCCGAGCCTCCCAAGGCCCAAGTGTGCAACATAGATCTCGACGGCCACTCGGGATAAAATCCCACCGGTTTTGAAAATGATGAGAAAAATGAGCTATCTACCCGGCCTCGGTCCTGGGAAGCACCAACAAGGAACTCACAAACTCATCGAAGCGAAAGGACGTAATACTCGCCACGGCCAGGGATATGAGGCCTCCCAAGCTGGGACACCGCAAAGGGAAAAAGATTTGAAGCCGCCACAGAAAGGTCCCGTCGACAATCCTAAATCTCTCCCCTTCAGCCCTAATTTGGCCGACTACTTTGTAAAGGGTCCCACACAACCAGGAAACATCACAGAGCCCACTCCTACGGCAGATGGCTAAAGCTACAGGATAGCCTCGACAAGTTCAGAGGAACCAAGGCTAACCCGGTCCGTAGAATGTTCCCGGACCTACCCAAGTTACTCGGGGCTACCACTGCCATGAAGAGCGAGTATACCTTCGTAGGCGTGCTCGACTCCGGTGGAACAGTTCGAGAAGCTCACAACCACTATTCCTACCGCCCAGAAGATCCGAAACCCGAATTCGAACCGACAAAGGCCAAAAGCTAAGGCCACGGAATTTCCCTCGATGATTGGGATAGTCTCGGTTATGCAAAGAATTGTTCGAAGAAGAAGTCCAAAGCCGACTCCTGATTGATCTCGGCTCGGTCCAAAAGATGATAGCGGCAATTGAGAAAGGAAAACAAAAACAGCACAGTTCCCGAGTCATGAGGCCACCAACATCGATGCCGCTAAAGAATTGGGAAACTCTCTCAGGCCCGTCCGCGATCAAGGAAGAAATGATCACCAAGCTTGGATTGGTCCCCCGTCCCTTTGTGTCAATCTAGGACAAGTCCTCCCAGTCTCTCTCTGTTAAGATCGAGTCTCTAGGGTCGTCCGATGGCCTTACGCCTGAAGACTACGAGTCTGTAGCGCACCGTATCCCCTTTCGTTTTCAATGAAATGACGAACCTTTCTGAGTATCCCTTGATTGCCACTTTAACTAATGATGAATTAATAAAAAAAAAATTCAATAATAATTCATTAGATAAAAAAAAGCAGACACATTAAACGAAAAGAAAATCAAACAACAAAAAAAAAATCTTTAAGCAGGTTGTCCGGAAAGAGGAAAATCGAGCCCAAGCTGCCGAAGAGATTTTGACGAGTGTGAATCTGGGAACTGCGGAAGAGCCTAAAGAGACGCAGATTGGTGATTTCTTTGAAGGAATCGGAAAGGATGCTCTGCAAAGTTCTACAAAATCCTCAATTCAAAGAAAGTTGCCCTCTTCATCAAAGAAAACATCATGTGCAGATACGGGTTGCCAGCCGAAATCATCTCAGATAATGGATCCCACTTCGAAGGGGAATGTGAAAAACTGCTGGCGGAATTCCGAATAACCCGTCACAAGTCATCTCCCTACAGTGCCCCAAACCAACGGAGCCGTCGAATCAAAGCAAACAAGACTCTGGAAAATATCATCCGGAAAATGGCCGTCCAAGGCGTAGATTGGCCCGAGAAGTTACACCCTGGCACTCGGGGCTACAGAGTAACATCGCCGAACGGCAACCGGGGAAACACCTTTTGCCCTCACATACGGAATGGAAGCCGTACTCCCAATCGAGCCGGAAATACCTCGCTCCGTATACCGCCGGAAAGCCAGATCAACGAGGTCGAATGGCTCCAAAGTCGCCATGACGAATTGGCCCTACTAGACGAACGCCGATCGAAGGCCATGGAACACATCCGGGCCTACCAAGGAAGAATGGCTAGAGCCTTCGACAAGAAAGTAAAGCATCGGGAAATCCGAGAAGGGGATCTCGTTTTAAAAGAAAAGCCCCCACCCGTATCAACCCTCGGCAAATGGGAGCCTGTATGGGTCGGGCCATATGTAGTCCGTAAGATCTTCTCCTGAGGAGCCATGCAAACTCTGCAGACCTCGACGGAAATCCCTTTGTACACCCAAGGAATGGTGACAAGCCGCGCGTATACTACGCGTAAAAAAAAAGAGAAGAAAAACAAAAAAAGAGTGCTAAAAGAGTAATACCCAACTAGGTTAGAAACCCAAAAAGGGCGGCCTAGGTAAAAACAGGGTTGCACCAAAAAAAAACAACAAAAAAAAAACAAAAAAAAAAGAGTGCTAAAAGAGTAATACCCAACTAGGTTAGAAACCCGAAAAGGGCGGCCTAGGTAAAAACATCAGGGTTGCACCAAAAAAAAAAACAAAAAAAAAAACAAAAAAAAAAAAAAAACAAAAAGAAGAGTTCACCAAAGTTGAACTACGAAGACCTCGAGCTCCTCAAAATGAGGGGAACGTAGGCAAAATGGAAACGGTTCGGCCTAAAGCACAAATAAAAGCCATACTTTGGCATCAATACAATTGATCGACCATGAAAGCGTCTCTCGAAAAACTCTAAAGCAATTCAAATATTCATTACAAGTTAAAAAGCTCTTTGATGAGTCTAAGCCCGATTCATTCCTACAATCGGCAACTTGCTAAAAGAAAACTAAGATACATAATCAAATTAATGTGTCTCGCCATGACAAGAAAGGGATACTCGGAAACCTCGTAGTCACTCCAAGCCACTCGCACCGGCCTCTCCCCTCTTCTTCCCCTTCGAGTCTTCTTTTTCCGAACAGAAAATGTCGCTGTTCCTCCTACCAAGCTCGGTATAGGGACAGTGGTCTATCAAACCAGCCTCCGTCGTGGCCTTAGTAGCCCTAGCGTCATCTCTCATCTCCCGTAACCTAGCCGGTAGCATAGGAGCCCTCCTCTCCCGTCTCTTGACGTAAGCCTCATAATCGCCGCGCCGTCTCCGCTCCCGTCATGAGGGTTGGCCTCGCCGGCCCTCCTCCTCTCGTGTAAACAAACAGACCTCCGCACCCACAATGGCCTCACGCCGTCCGAAAATAGCCACCTCGAGTCTCTCCTGCATGCCTCTCATACCAATCCAGGTACCAAGTGGTCGTGAACACCGGTCTCTGACGCCCGAGAATGATCCGAGGAGGAAAGGCATCATACCTCCATGCTCGGGAAAGAAATGGAAACACCGAGGGATCATCCATGGAAACAGGAGCCACCACCCCGGTGGCTATATCATCAAAACCCTCCAAAGGAACTCCGCTTCCAAGCCAAACTGCCTCAGACCAGAGCCGGAATGTAGAAACTGGACTCGAGAAAGCCCCTAAGCATAACCACATGGGACCCGTCCCAAGCACTCTGCGAGTCTCCACCCGCCAATGAGGCACCAACCATCTGATATCTTCAGCCCGGCGACCCGCCATCCAACGCGCCCACGAGCCCCGATCATCAAAATCTACATCGACACCTCTCCCGGCAAAAGTCCAAGGCTCGATCATAATAGAGGTTTCCCGAAGAACCCCCAAACGCTCCATCGCCCACAGTGGTCAAGCAGGAACGGGCCGCCCGCGCATATACCGCCGTCCGTAGCTAATCTGCCGAGAGCATGAAAAGTCTCCCTGTAATCAAAGGAACGACATCTCGCCTGTGCGACAGTGAACGGCAACATCCAAGAAAGACCGATGGCAGATCCCAAAGGAATAGACCATGACAATGTGGTGCCAAACATACAAAGTGCAAAGGCATCCCAATAGGCATCATCCACCAAACCTAGGCCCCTAAATCTGTCGGAAGACCGGAAATATCGAAATGATCGGGACCGCGGATCATACCTTGCGCTTCCTCCGGGGAAAGATGAAGGAGGACGCACAATCTGTCAACAAAAGAAGCCCCTCCGGGCAAAGGAATCGCTATCTCTTCCACCTCCGGACCTCCAAGCAAGGCCCGAAACTCTTCCACAGTCGGAACAATCTCGTTGAAGGAAAGGCAAAAGACATGCCTTCTAGTATCCCAAAACGAAGAAGAAGCTCTTAAGAGGTCATAATCCGGAATCAATTCCTTGATAGACCATAAGCACTTCATCTTGTACCTTTCTTCAAAGAATGATCTTCTCTCATGCATGATCTCCCTACACCACTCCTTGAACTTTTCAAAGAACAACATTTGCCTTTCTTTGGACAATTTTGGAGAATTTTTGGCCATTTCCATGGTTTTTCTCTCTTTCTCCCCGAAAATGGCTGTTTGGACTCGGAGGATATTTGAATTTGAAATAAAGCAAGACCAGTTCCGAACCAAAATTAAAGAACAATGTCGTATGTCCCCCATCCGCGCGGATGGGATTGCTTTCCCAAAAAAAATCCGCAATACCCAAGTCCGCTACGCCAAAAAAGGAATATTCCGTCCCGGTTGCTCGAAACTTGTGCAAAAAACCTCCCCAAACCAGTCCATATACCAAACACCCTTGCAAAAAAAAAAAAACCAAGGCTCATGCAACACTGCATTCATATTGCATTGCATTCATAAAATAAAATCCTAAATTATTACATTCAAAAAAAAAAAGAGTGTGCATAAAAAAAAAAAAAAGCAAACATAAATAAAATCCTAAATTATTACATCAAAAAAAAAAATGTGCACAAGCTGTACAAGAATATCAATCATTCGAATTTTCAAAAAAAAAATTTTAAAAATCACCCAAAATTCAAATTTCAAACAAGAAATCAACAAAGGGATCAAAGGGTTTCAAAGTATACCGTTCGGAGATTCGAATCCGAAGCCCAATGTTGCCAAGCATCGGGGTAATGCTCCTCCGCAACCGATTGCGAAAGATTGTAATGCCTCCTCATTCGGACGAGCTCCAATCGCCTCTCCGCTACCGAGCCACGTCCTTGGCCTTGAAAAGCGCCTTCCCCGTGTTCCATTGCTCAAAAAATCGAAGAAATCGGAGAATTTTTGAAGCTTCTAAGATTTACGATTTCTCTCTCCCTGCTCTCGGAATTTTTGAAAAAAACTGAATGGGGAAGAGGAAGGGCGTTGGCCCTAATTAATACCCCTGACTTTCCATTCCTCTCCGCGCGGACAGGATTGTAAGGGTCAAAATGACCCTTTTGCCCTTTAAAATTTCAGGACTCTGCAATTCAGCCCCCAACTTGACAAGGTCAACCCCTTTCAAGAAAATCTTCCCCGGAAGACCGAGTGCCCCGAGAAAGATAACGGATCCCGTATCTTTCATCAAAATCCTCCCCGGCAGTCAAACGTAAGACCGAGTGCCCCGAGAAAGATAACGAGATCCCGTATCTTTCATCAAAAATCTTCCCCGGCAGTAAAACGTAAGACCGAGTGCCCCGAGAAAGATAACGAGATCCCGTATCTTTCATCAAAATCATCCAACGACAGTCAAACGTAAGACCGAGTGCCCCGAGAAAGATAACGAGATCCCGTATCTTTCATCAAAATCTTCCCTAAGCAAACGTAAGACCGAGTGCCCCGAGAAAGATAACGAGATCCCGTATCTTTCATCAAAATTACCCCTAGCCAAACGTAAGACCGAGTGCCCCGAGAAAGATAACGAGATCCCGTATCTTTCATCAAAATTACCCCGACAGCCAAACGTAAGACCGAGTGCCCCGAGAAAGATAACGAGATCCCGTATCTTTCATCAAAATTACCCCAAGGCCAAACGTAAGACCGAGTGCCCCGAGAAAGATAACGAGATCCCGTATCTTTCATCAAAATTACCCCTATAGCCAAACGTAAGACCGATTCCCCCGAGAAAGATAACGAGATCCCGTATCTTTCATCAAAATCTTCCCTAGCCAAACGTAAGACCGAGTGCCCCGAGAAAGATAACGAGATCCCGTATCTTTCATCAAAATTACCCCTGCAGCTCAAACGTAAGACCGATCTCCGCGAGAAAGATAACGAGATCCCGTATCTTTCATCAAAAACTTCCCCAGCAGTCAAACGTAAGACCGAGTGCCCTGAGAAAGATAACGAGATCCCGTATCTTTCACCAAAATTACCCCCGGCAGTCAAACGTAAGACCGAGTGCCCCGAGAAAGATAACGAGATCCCGTATCTTTCATCAAAATTACCCCCGGCAGTCAAACGTAAGACCGAGTGCCCCGAGAAAGATAACGAGATCCCGTATCTTTCATCAAAATCTTCCCCGACAGTCAAACGTAAGACCGACTCTCCCCGAGAAAGATAACGAGATCCCGTATCTTTCCTCAAAATCACCCAACGGCAGTCAAACGTAAGACCGATTTCCCAGACAAATACGTCTGATTTTCCCCAGCAAAGGCTAACAAAATCCCCAGCAAAGTTAACGGAATCCCAAAAGCCAACGGAATTTCGAGGAAAACTCGAACTACGAAAGGGCTTGATTCCCACTAGGGATACGTACGTAGCCTATCATTAGGTCCAGCCCCTCGACCAAAACGGTCACCCTCTCCTTCGGCAGCAGACGAAGTCCACCGAAAGGCCATTTCAAATTAAGGACCGAGGCGCCTAAAAAGCCATCATCATCAAGGTCCGAGGCGCCTAAAAAGCCATCTTCAAGGTTCGAGGCACCTAAAACGCCATCTCCAAGGTTCGAGGCACCTAAAACGCCATCTCCAAGGTCCGAGGCACCTAAAACGCCATCTCCAAGGTTTGAGGCACCTAAGACGCTATCACTAGAAAGCGATAAATCACAAAAATCCCCACAGAGCGGATACCCGTCGACCGAAAATGGTCATTCCTATCCTCCAGAGCGGATAGCCATCGTACCGAAAATGGTCATCTCTTATCCCCAGCAGAGGGATAGCCATCGACCGAAAATGGTCATCTCTTATCCTCAAAGAAGTTTCTTTCCAAAGAACCGATCGTAGAACTCGCTCATCGTGTTCGAGGCACCTAAAACGCCATCATCTCCGTGGTCAAAGACCCGAACTACGATCGGCTTCGATTCCCATTCGGATACGTAGGTAGCCTATCGCTAGGTTCACCACCCGATCACTCGATCATCCCGCCAAATATGGAGCCTTATTTTATCGACGACCCCGCTTCCTTCGAAAGCGCCGTCGCCGAGGGGCTACCGTAAGTGCTCCAATTTGAGCTTGTTAGAATTTTCGTTAGAAAATTAACGAAAGTTATAACATTTCTAACAATTCCTAACTATCCTAACATTTCTAACAAAGTGAGGGTAAATGGGCATTGTTATTTAAGGTTAAACCTTAAAAAGAATCTTAAAAAGAAAAACAAAAGGAATAAAACCACAAATAGCAATGGCCGGAGACACAAAACTCGGCCGTTAATTTGAAATTTCAAAAAGATTATTCCTCTTATCCAAAGTCAAGCCGCATTTAATGAACAAAGGCACGCCGAGGGGATCCATCCGCGCGGATATGTTTGTAATTTCCAGAGGGCTATAAATTGAGCCCTCCAAATACAAAAATAAGGAGGAATAACACATTTTGCACCGAACCTCGGCGAAATATAGAGAGAAAACAAAGTGAGAATTCTTCAAGAATTGTCACCATTTTCTCTCCAATCTTTCCCAACTCATACTCATCCACTCACTCTCATATTAAAGCCCTAAACACTCATACACTCAAGCCAAACACTCAAGAACACAAGGAAGATTGGTAAACCCTCCTCTTCCTAACCCTAAATCTCATCCATGCATGCATCTTCAAACTACAAAATGTAGTTCCTTCATCTTCTTGCTTTAGATCTAAGAAGATCACCATGGAAGACCATCTCCATGGATGATCTTCTACAAAGATCAACATTATTTTTAAGCTTTCTTACTTTCTTGCAAAGAAAACTCATTTTCAAAACCCTAAAAACCATTTTCAAGCATAAAATCTTGATTTCAAAGGATAAAATTCCCCTTCCCAAGCAAATGAAATGCTTAGTCCTAATGTACCCCAAGGATGGTTTGGTATAGTTGATTCACCACTAAAATGTCTAGTGATCACTAACCAAAACCTAGGGAAATGGGGACAAGCATGGATGCAAAACCCCTTTAAAATCATATTTTCTTTCTTGAGAAGTTGCTGTCCAGTAGCAATTTTCTCAGACCTCAGTCCATGGTCTTAATTTTTGGACACAGATGAACTTGAATTTGGTGTTGACTACAAAACACTTTTTGTAGCCAACATCCAGAGCTTTCCAGACATATTTTTACTTTATTTTTGGGTGAGTAAAACTCCTCTTTTCAAATTTTCTTTCAGAGGCTAGTTCATCAGCTTCTGGGAATCCAGATCTCATATCTGAGGTTTCCAGAAGGTTTTGACCCATCAAATCTTCTCCAAAATGGAAAATTCCTTCGCACAAACTTTATTTAAGGTGTCTAGAACAACTTTCATTCTCTGAGTTTATCCAGATTATGAAGTTTTAAGACCCTTGAATCCCTTTCAAAATCAAAGGTCCACTGCCTTTTTCATTCTGGCAGAAATGGCTCTCAACTTCAAAAGGTCTTTTGAGTACCAAATCTCAACCCAAAAATCTTCCAAAAAATCATGGGATCAGTTTAAAGTCTTAAAAAGATATCCCAATTTTTACTTTTCTGAGTTTCAACTTATTTTGGCCAAAACACACACACACACACACACAAATGATTTTCAGCTTGGAAGACTCGTTTTACGAGGCGCGTCGGGTGCACACTAACGTCCTTCCCGACGCGTAACATGACCTCCGAACCTAAATCTCTGATCTCGGGCTTTTTTCAAAGTTTTGGCCCTCAAAATTAAAATGGCGTGGCGACTCCATTTTTCGTTGATTTTTTCAAACACAAAAATGGGAAAATTTTCGGATACACATCATCACAGATGGCACCGATGAACTTCTCATTGGCGATGGCTTGGGTCTTCCAATTTCCAACATAGGTTCCACCTCTATTCTCACTTCTACCTCTCCCCTTCTTCTTAATGATATTCTTCATGTTCCTCGTGTGTCTCGTAACATAATATCTATATCTAAGTTGTGTCTTGATAATAATGCCTTTGTCACTTTCTCATCCAATTCTTTTGTTGTAAAGAAACTTCGCACTGAAATCATTCTTCTTCAAGGTAATCTTAACTCTGGCGTCTATGAATGGCTTCCCAAATCCCCTACGGTTCATGTCACAACGTCATCTTCCACATTCAACTGGCATCATAGATTAGGGCATCCTTCTGTTTCGATTTTACATACTATTAGTTCTTGTTTTGATTTAGGTATTCCTAGAGACTCAAATTTTCATTGCAATGCTTGTGATTGTAATAAAAGTCATAAATTACCTTTTGATGAAAATTCTCTTTCTTCCAATGGTCCTCTTGATTTGATTTATAGTGATGTTGGACGTCTCCACTATTATCTTATGATGGTCAAAAATATTACATTGTTTTCGTTGATCACTTCACTCGATACACTTGGCTTTATCCTCTCAAACACAAGAATGATGCCACTCATATATTCACCAATTTCAAAAAGCTTGTGGAAAATTTCTTTAATCGATCCATCATTACTATTTTTAGTGACAATGGTGGGGAGTATATTGGTCTTTGTCCTCTTCTCACATCTTTTGGTATCAACCATCTCACATCTCCTCCACACACACCTGAATACAATGGGATATCTGAACGCTGCCACTGCCACATTGTTGAAACGGGGCTATCTCTTCTAACCTATTCTTACATACCTCGAAAATTTTGGACTCATGCCTTTGACACCGCATATTATCTCATTAATCACATGCCAACTCCTACACTTCAACTTCAATCTCCCACTACTACATTTCTGACCTAATGTAACGCCAATTTTTGTTGCATTAGGGCCCAAAAACCGTTACATTAGGCCTAATGTAACGCCAAATGGCTGTTGCATTCTCTTGCGTTGCATTAGGTCTAATGCAATGACATAGTAAGCTAATGTAACGCTAGAGCTTTGGCGTTGCATCAGGTAAATACCTGATGCAACGCCAATTTTAAAACTATATGAACACCTAATGCAACGCCAAAAAGTAGATGAGTACCTAATGCAACGCCAATTTAAAAAGTAGTTGAATACCTAATGTAACGCCAAAAAGTAGATGAGTACCTAAAATTTATTTCATATTTTCACAATTTTATTAATTTTTTTAATTTTCTTTTTTCTATATTTTTATTTTTGATATACCAAATTACCGACGGATATTTCCGTCGCTAATTTGATATTTTTTGTTAAAAAAAATTATATATATATATATATATATATATATATATATATATATATATATATTTATATTTATATAATTTTTTGTATATATTTTTAAATCAGTCCCTTAAGTTCTATTATTGTCAAATCAGTCCCTTAAGTTCTATTATTGTCAAAACAGTCCCTTAAACTTTCCTTATACCACAACTACCATCAACCACCACCAACCACCGTCTCAATCACCGGCGCCACCATCCCTCTACCATCACCACCATCACTAGCAACAACACCAAAAAACCAAACCCATCAATTCTAAACAAAAATAGAATAAATTAAGTTTCTTCAAAACAAAAATCGAAACGAAATTGAAGAAATCAAATCTGAGAGAGAGACGGAGGGTGTGGAGAGATTGAAGAAATCAAAACGAAATAGAAGAGACACCGTTCGGTTGCCGTCGCCGGAGACGATGACGGAGAGATGACGGAGAGACGGAGTGTGAAGAGGGAGAAGGAGACGGAGATGACCCAAATCTGTGGCCGGAGTGTGCGGAGAGAAGGATACACCGTTCGATGCCGTTGCTGTCGTCGGAGACGATGAAGTGGCGTGGGTTGGGGAAAGAAAAGATGAGGAAGGCAGCCTGTGATGTACCCGATTTTTATTTTGAAAAATCAAACGGAGTCGCCACGCCGTTTTTAGTTTAAGGGCCAAAACTTTGAAAAATGCCCAAAATTAGAGAAAAATGGGTTCGGAGGTCACGTTACATTTCGGGAAGAACGTTAGGGTTCACTCGGAATGCCTCGTAAAACGAGTCTTCCTAATTTAAAACCATTTGTGTGTGTGTGTGTGTTTTGCAAAAGGAATTTTCTGGAAATGAAAGTTTTGACTGGACTGGACTGAAATTTATCAAAACAGTGTGCTTCTGTGAGTGAAAAAAGACTGAAAAAATAAGATGTCTGTCTCTTACAATCATGTCCGCGCGGACCAGAGCGAGGGTCAATTATGTTCGCGCGGATGAGACAGTAAATATTCCTTTTTGTAGCTTTCCAGTCTGATTCTGTAAATTCCAGAATGTAAACTGGAGTTACAGAATCAGAACTGGAATTTTGCAACTGAAAGTGTTAAATAAAAACATTTTTGAGATTTGCATCCATGCTTGTCCCCACTTTCCTTAGGCTTTGATTAGTGATCACTAAACATGATTAGTGGTGATCTACTATATCAAGCCATCCTTAGGGTACATTAGGACTTGAAAGCATTTCATTTGCTTGGGATGGGGAGATTTAACATAAAACAAAGATTAATGTATGAAAATTGAATTTAGGTTAAGGGTGTATCAACTTTAGAGTGGATTTCTAAGGTGGTCATTAAGATGACCATCCTTGAGATCTTTGAACTCAATGTATCAACTTCACCCCTTTTGTAACCTAGGAACCTTAATGATCTTCATCCATGGAAATTGTTCCAAGGTGAAGATCTTAGGTTAGGAAAAACATTTTTAAGGAAGTAAAGACAATTTAGACCATTTAAAATGGTCATCCATGGAAATTTATTCCAAGGTGACCACATTTTAGGTCAAGTAAGAACTAATAACATAAAAGAAAATGAAAATAAAAATTTGGACCATTTAGTGTGATCATCCATAGAAATGAACTCCAAGGTGACCACACTTTAGGCCAAAAGATCAAATAACAACTAGTTTATGTAAAGAAGAGAGACAACAAATTAAAAGAAATGGATCCTTGTAGAGAATCATCCATGGAGATGAACTCCATGAAGATCCTCTTGGATCTAGGACAAGAGATGAACAACAAGTAGATGAACAAGTTACATCTTTAAAATATGAGAGGTATGCATGGATGAGGGAGATTAAGATAAGGAGAAGGAGGGTTTACTAATGGTTGTACCCTATCTTCCTTGGATTTGTGTTTGGGGCTTGAATATGATCAAGATTTGTGTTGGGATTTTGTGTTTTTGCTTGGTGTTTAGGCTGTTTTCTGGGTATTTTGTGAATATAATGAAGGGTTTCAACTCCGGATCCTTTAAACTCGAGAGAGAATGATTTAATTTATAGGCAGATTTTAGGTTTCAAATGTGTCCGCGCGGACGAGACCGAGTCTCATTCCCGTCCGCGCGGATGGGAATGTAGGCGTGCACGACTCGCAGAAAGCGCTTTGCCGCTTGCATTTAATGAAAAGTAAGTCAATTTCTTGGAAATGACTCTTCCCAACCGATTTTTGACCCATTTTTGTTATGCCTTTAAGGCCCTTTCTTGTTTAAATTGCCTTAGGAAATGACCAAAATGCCCTTAACTCGTCCATTCGACGTGGAAGTCTTTAAATTGGGAGTTTGAAGGAACATTGGCGGTTCAGGATTGGGACACTTACGGTAGCCCCTCGGCGATGGCACTTTCGAAGGAAGTGGGGTCGTCGATAAAAGTGAGGTCCCAATCCGCTGGGGAAAAGAGGGTGACCATTTTGGTCGGACCGCTGGGGGAAAGTGTGATGATGTGTCGCCATTTCGCAAGGGAAAAAATCTCGATTTTTCAAGGCGTTTCTTTGAAAAAAACCAAATAAAACCCGGGAAAAAAGAGACTGAGTCGCCACACCATTTTTTGTTTTTAAGGGCCAAAACTTTGAAAAAAGCCCGTAGATCAGAAATTTGGGTTCCGGAGGAGGTCATGTTACACGCCGGGAAGTGACGTTAGTGTGCACTGAACTAGCCTCGTAGAAACGAGTCTTCCAAGCTGAAAATCATTTAAAGTGTGTGTGTGTGTGTGTGTGTGTGTGTGTGTTTTGGCCAAAATAATTTGAAACTCAGAAAAGTAAAAATTGGGGATATCTTTTTAAGACTTTAAACTGATCCCATGATTATTTGGAAGATTTTTGGATTGAGATTTGGTACTCAAAAGACCTTTTGAAGTTGAGAGCCACTTCTGCCAGAATGAAAAAGGCAGTGGACCTTTGATTTTGAAATGGATTCAAGGGTCTTAAAACTTCATAATCTGGATAAACTCAGAGAATGAAAGTTGTCTCCAGACACCTTAAAATAAGATTTGTGCGAGAGGAATTTTCCATTTTGGAGAATATTTGAGGGTCAAAACTCTTCTGGAAACCTCAGATATGAGATCTGGATTCCCAGAAGCTGGATGAACTAGCCTCTGAAAGAAAATTTGAAAAGAGGAGTTTTACTCACCCAAAAAATAAAAGAAGTAAAAATATGTATGGAAAGATCTGGATGTTGGCTACAAAAAGTGTTTTGTAGTCAACACCAAATTCCACATTTATCTGTGTCCAAAAATTAGAGCCATGGACTGAGGTCCTGAGGAAATTGCTACTGGTCAGCAACTTCTCAAGAAAGAAAATATGGTTTTTAAGGGGGTTTTGTATCCATGCTTGTCCCCATTTCCCTAGGTTTTGGTTAGTATGATCACTTGACATTTTAGTGGTGAATCAAGCTATACCAAACCATCCTTGGGGTACATTAGGACTAAGCACTCTCATTTGCTTGGGAAGGGGAATTTTATCACTTTGAAAATGAGATTTGATGCTTGAAAATGGTTTCTTTAGGGTTTTGAAAATGCATTTGCAATAAAACAAGAACACATTAAAGAGAATTGTTGATCCTTTGTAGAAGATCATCCCATGTGAGATGGATCTTCCTCATGGTGATCTTCTTGGATCTTAAGACAAGAAGGAAGAATGAACTACATTTTTGTAGTGTTTGGAAGATGCATGCATGGATGAGAGATTTAGTGGTAAGAAGAGGGAGGTTATACAATCTATCTTCCTTGAAGTTTGTGTTTGAATGGGTTCAAGGCTTGAAATGTGTTTAGGGTTTGAATTTGAGAGTGAGTGTGAGTTGGGAAAGATTCAAGAGAAAATGGTGACAATTCAAGTGAATTCTCACTGTTTTCTCTCTATATTTCGCCGCAGGTTCAAAGGCAAATTGTGTTTTTTTTTTTTTTTTTTTTTTTTGTGACCGGAGGGCTCAATTTATAGCCCTCTGATTTTTATAAAGATGTCCGCGCGGATGGAATTGGTGGCGTGCACTGTTCATTAAATGCAGCTCCAGGCTTTGGACACAAGGAATAAAATTCAAAAATATCAGCAGAAAATGTTTTTCAACTTGCTGTTTCGGGATTTTCTTAATTCTTTTGCTCTTTAAGATTCCTTTGAAGGTTTATCTTTAAATAGCAATGCCCATTTTGCCCTCACTTTGTTAGAAATGTTAGGATTGTTAGGAAATGTTAATAATTGTTAGTAATTGTTAGGAATGTTATAACTTTCGTTAATTTTCTAACGAAAATACTAACAAGCTCAAATTGGAGAACTTACAGAAAGGAATGACCATTTTGGTCTGATGGCTGAACCTAATGATAGGCTACCTACGTATCCTTAAGAGGAATCAAGCCGGTCGTAGTTCGGGTCTTTCGACTATCTTCAGACGTCGACCCTAGAGTGACTGTTTTAGGATATCAACCTGGTGATGATTTTGGTGTGTCGAAACCGAAGTGATAGCGTTTAGGTGCCTCAATCCTTAAAGATGGCGTTTTAGGTGCCTCGGACCTTGATGATGGTGTTTTAGGTGCCTCGGGCCTTGATGATGACGTTTTAGGTGCCTCAAACCTTGATGATGGCGTTTTAGGTGCCTCAAACCTTAAAGATGGCATTTTAGGTGCCTCAAACCTTGAAGATGGCATTTTAGGTGCCTCAAACCTTGAAGATGGCGTTTTAGGTGCCTCGGACCTTAAAGATGGCGTTTTAGGTGTCTCCAACCTTAAAGATGGCGTTTTAGGTGCCTCGGACCTTAAAGATGGCGTTTTAGGTGCCTCAAACCTTGAATATGGCATTTTAGGTGCCTCGAACCTTAAAGATGACGTTTTAGGTGCCTCCAACCTTAAAGATGGCGTTTTAGGTGCCTCTGACCTTAAAGATGGCATTTTAGGTGCCTCAAACCTCAAGATGGCATTTTAGGTGCCTCAAACTCAAGATGGCGTTTTAGGTGCCTCAGACCTTAAAGATGGCGTTTTAGGAGCCTCAAACCTTAAAGATGGCGTTTTAGGTGCCTCGGACCTTAAAGATGGCATTTTAGGTGCCTCAAACCTTGAAGATGGCGTTTTAGGTGCCTCGAACCTTGATTTGAAATGACTCCGTTTGATGGTTCGCATCCTTTTGTTGGGGATGGACGGATCGAGGGGATAGATAGTCCTTTCGGTGGACTTCATTTGAAGGGATCGGTCTTACGTTTGCTGCCGAGGAAAAGGATGACCGTATTGGTCGAGTGGCTGGACCTGTGGTAGGCTACCAACGTATTCCGAATGGGAATCAAGCCTATACGTAGTTCAAAAGCTGCTGGGGATGGAATTGAGGAAAGAAATGGGATTTCGTTAGCTTTCGATGAAGGAAACGGGCTTACGTTTTACCGCCGTTAGTGAAAACGAGGAAAGAAACGGGCTTCCATTAACTTTCGATGGAGAAATCGGACTTACGTTTTATCACGGGGATGAAAATGAGGAAAGAAACGGGATTCCGTTAACTTTCGTTGGAGAAATCGGACTTACGTTTACCGGGATGAAAATGAGGAAAGAAACGGGATTCCGTTAACTTTCGTTGGAGGAATCGGACTTACTTTTTACTGCCGGGGATGAAAATGAGGAAAGAAACGTGATTCCGTTAACTTTCGTCGGAGAAATCGGACTTACATTTTACTGCCGGTGATGAAAATGAGGAAAGAAACGTGATTCCGTTAACTTTAGTCGGAGAAATCGGACTTATGTTTTACTGCCGGGGAGTTCTTTTGAAAGGGTGTTGATTTGGGTTAACTTTGGTTATCCTCGATTAAGTCCGGGATCAAGCTTGCAAAGTTTGATATTTTTAAAGGGCAAAATAGTCATTTTTGCACCTCAATTATGTCCACGCGGACAGGATCGAAGTGGGGACATGTCTTTTAAAAGGCCGAGGCCTTTCTTCTTCTTCCCACCGATTTCAAATGCCGTTTACGAGAGAGGACGGAGCAAATCCGCCATTGTTGATCAAAGAGCCTCACAATCCCTCGATTTTCTTCGATTCTTGAGCCATGGAACACGGGGAAGCCGCTATTCAAGGTCAAGGGCTCGGTCCGATTGCGGAGAGGAGGCTAGAGCTCGTAAGGATGCGGAGGCATTATTCGGTTTCGCAATCGATTACGAAGGAATCCTACCCAGATATGTGGCAGCATTGGTCCACTGATCCGGATCTTCACACGGTATTTCTTGAATCCATTCATTGTTCTTGTTTATTCGAATAAGGTTTTAATTTTTTTGAAAAATTTGAAAACCCGTGTTCTTGCCATTGAAATTTGAATTTTGATGATTTGCATGCTTTGTTGAATATATGGGTAATACGAATATGCATTTTTATTTGAAAAAAGAATGGGCGATTTGCCATTTTTGAAATATGAGATGACGAAAATTTTTGCCGAATCCGGGACGGACTTTTGCATGTGGGATTTTTGCAATGAGATGATGTTTTTATGAGGTGAATGTAAAGAATTATTCATGCGTGCATATTTGCGAAAATAGGATTTTCTGTGAAAAATGGGATGGAGTTTTATTTCTGTTGACTCCTTATAAATGAATGAATGTGAAAAATTGTTTATGTGTGCTATTTTATGAAAAACGGGACGGAGTTTTGCTTCTGTTGACTCCCTGTCATTGACATGTCCCTTTGTGAATGAATGAATGATGAATGGTGATTGCTGAAAAACCTTTTCTTTTGTGCGAGAAGAATGGGGTTGAGTGCATTTGTATGCTTAGTTATGCTTTGCCGAAATTTTCTTCAAAACTTTATGCTTATCACTTTAAAATGCAACTGTTTATTGACATCTCTTTTTTTTTTTTTTTTTTCAATTGCAGGGGTGGTGATCGGTTTGTGCGGGATCGCCTGAATAAGTCAAGACCCGGGGATCGGTGAAGTCTCGTGATTAGCCTATGGGATCAGCTTCCGATCTTGGGTAGGGGGCGATGATGAGTTCGAGGCAGATTGTTATTGAGACTGGATTGTACGAGTTTGTTGAGTGCTTGAGGGGATTGGTGAAGTTGCCGAAGAGCAAGGGCTTGACTTTTGCTTTGGCGGAGCATTGGTGGGACGTTACCCATACCTTCCACTTCTTTTGGGGCGAGGCTACAGTTACGCCTTCTGACTACGCTGGGATCACGGGTTTGTCCTTTAAGGGACGTAGCATTGAGTGGCGGGATGGCTGCAGTGACAGGGAGTTGCAGGATCTTTTAGGTTTTGTCCCCATTCCCAAGAAGGGGATGGGGATGGAGTATGCAGTGATTCAAGGGAAGATTGTGGAGAGCATGGCGAGGTATGAGGCAGGTGATGAGAGGATTGCTGCTGAGCAGATTGCTAGGTCTTTTATGTGGTTCGCTTTTTTGAGTACGTTGTTTGGACATGCCGAGGGACGGCCGTGTTTGCTTTGGCCGAGGACGCCGACGGATGTGGAGAGAGATGGAGAGATGGCACTGGGGGAGCCTGGTTAGCGGAGCTATACTTTGCTCGGGCAGTACGGCCGAAGGCCGTGAGCTCCCTTTCATGCTTTGAGTTTCCGCTGGAGGTACAAGCTTTTGCCTTTTCTTTTCTTTTGCTTGTAATTGTTCCTTTTCCGAACATAGCCGATGAAATCTTTTCCTTTCGCAGGTGTAGGCTCTGGGAGTTCTTTGACATTAGGATGTGGCGGCACCGACTGAGCACATTGGGGCGTATCCTGGACATGCTCTCCGGACTATGCGAGCTCGGGAGAAGAGGGGTGCTCGAGGCGCACGACCCTCAAGTACAAGGAGTGTCGGCCCCTTATGAGAGCGGAGATAGATGAGAGGATGAGGTTCTACCCCTGGGGCTATTTTGGTGTGGAGCAGCTGAAGGGCGCGAAGAGATGGATGGTGGAGAGGAGGATCTTGAGGGGGTTGTCTTGCGACGTCTATTACTTAGGGGACAGGGTGACGCGCCAGCATGGCGACAGCGCACCTTTGCTGGCACCGATGGAGCCTCCCGCTGACATGATGAGTCCGACCGAGGGATCGAAGACTTGGGCTTACTACCGGGACGGCCAGCACTTCTCCGGGTTTGTGACAGATGAGGAGTATTCGATTTTTGTGCTGAGGAGGCTGAGGATGCCCCAGGTGCTCGAGAGGGAGGGGATTCCGATCGTACGGTACCCTCGGTCAGACTTTTTATATGTCCAGGATGGGGTGAGATTGAGAGTGCAGATTCCTATCCCTGAGAGGGCCCCGAGCATTCCGGCCTCGTCCGGATATGAGGGTATGTCTCTTTATCGCTTCTGTCTCTTCTTCTTCTTCTCTTTTTTTTAGCTTCAACCACTTCTAATGCCCTTGTTTCGTGCGTTCCCGACCACGGTTGTCGAGAAGTTAGTACGGCAGTGATTGGAGCCAAGAGGTTCATCAAGCGGATGGTCACTCGTGGGGCTACTCGGGCCGTGGAGAGACGAGCACACCCGGCGCCAGAGCGAGATCCCTACCCTACTCATTCGAGCCTTCCGCACACACCCCCTATCTCCTTTCATGGATTCCACATGGAGCCGCTCCGATCACGTCATCCTCGGGGATTTGCATGGACCGGGCACGCCGGCACCAGGGTGGATCATCTTCACAGGGCCAGGGATCCGACGCATTCACGTTCGGGTATGATTTCTTCGCAGATCTTGGCCTGCCCTATCATGGCGTACCAACTGGTCCGGACGAGCCTCTTTCTGGAGACGAGGATGATGACCCCGAGCCTGAGATGTTCATGACTGCAGAGGATATAGGCACAAGTCGTAACAGGGACCGGGGGAAGGCACTAGCCTCTGATGATTCTGATTAGGGATTTGTTTGTTTGGACAAGATACAATTTATGCACATTTTTTCCTCTTTTTTTTGGAATGTAATAATCTAAGATTATTGTCACTTACTTTTCTTTTATTTATTTATTTATTTATTATGCATGTGAATGTTGCATGAGCCCAGTTTTGTGGCAAGGGTGTGAGTATTTGGTATATGGACTATTTTGGACAGGTTTTGTGCAGGTTTCGAGCGGCTGGGATGAAATATTCCTCCGCGGTGCAGCAGTAAAAACTGCTGCAGATTTTTTTTCTGATGGTGACATTCTCGTTCGCGCGGATGGGACTGAAGTCTGACACTGGTATTTAATTTTTGCATTGGATCTAGTTTTCCCTTCTTTTAATTCAAACAACCACTCCAACTGCCTGTTCAAACTTCATTTTCTGGGAGAAGGAGAGAAAGAGCCATGGAAAACTTCATGAAAAATCCTTCAAAATTGTCCCAAGAATCCCAAATGTCTTTCTTCAACAAGTTCAAGGTGTGGTCCCGGGAGATCTTGCGCGAGAGGAGGTCATTTTTTGAAGAGAGGTACAAGGTAAAATGCTTATGGTCTCTCAAGGAATTGGTTCCGGATTATGATCTTTTGAGGGACTCCGCTTCATTTTGGGACACTAGAAGGCATGTCTTTTGCTTTTCTTACAATGAGGTGGTCCCGACGGTTGAAGAATTCCGAGCTTTGTTTGGTGGTCCCGAGGTGGAAGACATTGCGATCCCTTTGCCCGGAGGAGCTTCCTTTGTCGATAGGTTGTCCAACCTTCTTCATCTTTCCCCGGAGGAAGCACAAGGTATGATCCGTGGTCCCGATTATTTTGACATTTCCGGTCTTCCTGATAGGTTTAGGGGTTTAGGCTTGATTGATGATGCATATTGGGATGCTTTTGCACTCTGTATGTTTGGGACTTTGTTTATGATTTACTCCTTCGGGATTTGTCATCGGGCTTTGCTGGATGTGGTTGTCCACTGTCGTTTGGGTCGGGACGTTGTGCCCTTGATCTTGGGAGAGACCATTCATGCTCTCGACCGGTTGGTTACCGGAAAGCGGTACATGCATGGGGGCAGCCCGTTTCTGTTGACCATGTGGCTGATGGAGCGTTTGGGGGTCCTTCGCGATACTTCTGATGCGGTCAAGCCTTGGACATTTGCCAGGAGGGGGGTTACTGTGGATCTTGATGATCAGGGCTCATGGGAGTACTGGATGGCTTGTCGCCGGACTGCGGATATCAGGTGGTCGGTGCCTCATTGGCAGGTAGAGACTCGGAGAGTGCTTCAGGATGTGTCTCATGTGGTTATGCTTCCGGGACTTTCTCAGTCATCCTTTTATATTCCAGCTCTGGTTCGCAGGCAGTTTGGCTTGGAGCAGACACCTTTAGAGGGCTTTAAGGACATAGCTACCTGGGTGGTGGTTTCTGTTTTGATGGATGATCCTTCAGTGTTCCCGTTTCTTTCCCGAGCATGGAGGTATGACGTCTTTCCTCCCAGGGTTATCTTCAGGCGTCTGGGGCATGTGTTTCTGACCACTTGGTACTTGGATTGGTACGAGATACATCTGGGGGAGACACAGGTGGCTATTTTGAGGAGGCGTGAGGCCATTGTTGGTTTGGAAAACACGACGGTTTCAGAGATGAGGAGAGCCGAGGCGAGGGCCAATCCTCATGATAAGAGCGGGGATGTTGTGACGGACTATGAGGCTTATGTCAAGAGATAGGATGGAAGGATTCCCATATTACCGGCTCGAGTACAGGAGATGAGAGATGAGGCTAGGGCTACTAGGGCCCTGGCGGATGCTGGCTTGACGGATCCCGCCCCTATACCAGAGCTGGGCAGGAGGAGGACTGACATTTTTCCTGTGCAGAGGAAGAAGACCCGAAGAGGAGGAAAGAAGAGAAGAGATGCTAGTACAAGTAGCTTGGAGTGATTTTGAGGTCTCTGAGTATCCCTGGCTTGTCATAGCAGGCACATTAGTTTATTAGGTATTTTAGTTTCTTTCAGCAGATTGTAGGTTGTAGGAGTGAACCGAGCTTAGACTCATCAAAAAGCTTTTAACTGTAATTAATATGTGAATTGCTTTAGAGTTTTTCAAAGCGCCTTCATGGTCTGATCGATGTGTTGATAACAAATTATGATTTTTATTTGTGTTTTAGACCGAACTGTTTCCGGCTGCCTACGTTTCCCTTGGACTAAGGGGCTCAGGTCTCCGTAGTTCGACTTGGTTAATAATTTTTTTTTATGTGCAGCCCTGTCTTTTGCCTAGACTGCCCTTTTTTGGGTTTTCAGCCTAGCTGAGCATTACTCTTTTAGCCCTTTATTATTATTATTATTATTTTTTGTAGTGCAACCCTGTCTTTTACCTAGGCCGCCCTTTCGGGTTTTTCAACCTAGTTGGGTATTACTCTTTTAGCACTCTTTTTTTTATTTCATTTTTTTTTGTAGTGCAACCCTGTCTTTTACCTAGGCTGCCTTTTCGGCTTCTCAACCTAGTTGGGTATTACTCTTTTAGCACATTGTTTTTTTTTTTTTGTAGTGCAACCCTGTCTTTTACCTAGGCCACCTTTTCGACTTTTCAACCTAGTTGGGTATTACTCTTTTAGCACTTTTATTGGAAGATGACTTAGTGCTTCACGCGTAGTATCTGCGAAGCTTGTCGCCGTTTACTGGGTGTACAAAAGGGTTGCCGTCGAGGTCTACAAGTTGCATGGCTCCTCCGGAGAAGATCTTCTGAACGACATATGGTCTGACCCAGACAGGCACCCATTTGCCAAGCGGGTTGATGCGGACTGGGGGCTTCCCTTTCAAAACGAGGTCACCTTCCTTGATGTCCCGGTGCTTTACTTTCTTATCGAAGGCTCTGGCCATCCTTCCTTGATAAGCTGGGATATGTTCCATGGCTCTCAATCGGCGTTCGTCTAGCAGGGCCAATTCATCATGGTCTCTGGAGCCATTCGACCTCGTTGATCTGACTTTCTAACAGCACACGGAGTGAGGGGATTTCTAGCTCGATTGGGAGTACGGCTTCCATTCCGTAGGTGAGAGCAAATGGTGTTTCCCCGGTTGCCGTTCTGACGGATGTTCTGTATCCCCAGAGAGCAAGGTGAAGCTTGTCAGGCCAATCTCTACCTCGGACAGCCATTTTCCGAATGATATTTTCCAAGGTCTTATTCGCTGCTTCAACGGCTCCGTTAGTTTGGGGCCTGTAGGGAGATGACTTGTGACGGGTTATTCTGAATTCCGCCAGCAGCCTGTCGCATTCCCCTTCAAAGTGGGATCCATTGTCTGAGATAATCTCGGCTGGCAACCCGTATCTGCATATGATGTTCTCTTTGATGAAGAGGGCTACTTTCTTTGAGTTGAGGACTTTGTAGGATTTGGCTTCAACCCATTTGGTGAAATAGTCCACTGCTACCAGGATGAATTTGTGGCCATTGCTGCCTGATGGTGTGATTTTGCCTATGACATCAATTCCCCAAGTGACGAAAGGCCAAGGGGTTGTCATGCAGTAGAGCTCGTGTGGAGGCAGGTGGTTGAGGTTCGAGTACCGCTGGCATTTGTCGCAGCTTCTGACGAACTGGATGCAGTCGGTTTCTATGGAGATCCAAAAATACCCCATTCTCAGTATAATTTGCATTAAAGCCCGAGCATTCATGTGGGGGCCACAGGTACCACTATGTACTTCTTTCATGAGTTCGGTAGCCTCTTGTTAGCTGATACATCACAGGAGGGGGCCTTGATAGCGCTTCTTGTATAACATGTTTCCCAAAAGAACGTAATGGGAGGCAAGTCGTTTCAGAGCTGAGAGGCTTTTCGCTTTGATCCCTTCTTTATATGCCCCATCTTCATTTTTGAAAGAGGCTTCGCCGTTCTTCAAATACTGATAATTCTGGGTATACCAGGGATCATTGGCTAGTTCGGCCTCCACTTCGATCTCAAAGCAATAAGCTGGGTTTTCTCTTCTCCCGGCTCTGAATGGTTTGACAGACTTTCCTTCAGGTATTTCAACGAGAGAGGCTAGTGTCGCCAGAGCATTTGCGAATCTGTTGCGATCTCTAGGCAAGTAATGAAAGCTGATTTCCTTGAATTGAGTCACTAGCTCTTCCATATAAGTGTGATATTTCTGCAGACCCGGGTCCACGGTCTTCCATTTGTTAGAGACCTAGTTGATGATGAGGGCAGAGTCATCATACACTTCCAACTCTTTGATATTTCTTTCAAGAGCGGCCTCCAACCCGGCTATGCAAGCTTAATATTTGGCGGCGTTATTGGTAACCTCGAAGTTCAACTTCATTGCTATGGGGGTATGCTCGTCGGTAGGATCGACCAGAAGCATTCCTATTCCATTTCCCCTTTTGTTTGACGCCCCGTCAAAGAAGAGCTGCCAACGATTTTCTCCTTCT
The DNA here is from genome assembly GCA_022495995.1 of Adenophora triphylla var. japonica. Classification (NCBI taxonomy): domain Eukaryota; kingdom Viridiplantae; phylum Streptophyta; class Magnoliopsida; order Asterales; family Campanulaceae; genus Adenophora; species Adenophora triphylla. The sequence goes on along the minus strand of JAFEMH010001827.1, from coordinate 206,112 downwards.
AGAGAAAAGATTCCGTCATCAGGGAATTGAGGTTCAGGTCCTCGGGACTCATCACTTGGAAAGTCGGCCAACTGTTCTGCCATTATTTGCCCTTTCATGGATTTTCTCGTCACGTAGGTGATGTCGTATTCAGCCACAAAGAACGACCATTTTGCCAACCTCATGGAGATGGAGGGTTTGTCGAACAAATATTTGATGGGATCCAACTTCGAGACCAAATGTATTGGGTGAGACTGCATATAGTGCTTCAACTTTCCCACTACCCAGACCAAGCCTGCGCAAGTCTTTTCACAAGCAGAATAATTGAGTTCACTTCCTTGAAGCTTTCTGCTCACAAAGTAGATGGCGTTTTCAACCTTGGAATCTTTCTTCTCTTGAGCTAGCATAGCCCCAATTGCTGTATCCGTGACAGTTAGATATAGCAATAGTGGCTTTTGCTGATGTGGCGGGCAAAGAATCGGGGGATTCACAAGGTACGCCTTGATCCTTTTGAAAGCGAGCTGACATTCTGGAGTCCATTCCGTGTAGGCACTTTTCTTCATCAACTTAAAGATTGGCTCGCAGATCGAGGTCAGCTAATTTACAAAACGGCTTATGTATTGCAGTCTTCCCATGAAGGATTTTACTTCTGTCAGTGTCCGAGGTGGTTTCATTTCGACTATGGCCTTGATTTTCTGGGGGTCCACTTCAATTCCCCGTTTCGTCACCATATATCCTAGCACCTTGCCTTGTCTTACACCGAAGGTGCATTTGGCTGGATTCAGTCTCATGCTGTGGTCTCGGAGGCAACCGAAGAATTTTCTCAGATCAACGAAGTGTTGGCCATCGGACCCTTTGGAATGTATTATCATATCGTCCACATAGACCTCAATTTCTTTGTGGATCATGTCATGGAACAAGGCTGTAGCTGCCCTCTGGTAAGTAGCCCCGGCGTTCTTCAGTCCGAATGGCATAACCGTGTAGCAGTACGTGCCCCAAGGGATTGTGAAGGCCGTTTGGGCTTGGTCTTCCTCTGCCATTTTGATTTGGTTGTAGCCGGCAAAACCGTCAACAAAGGATTTAACCTCATAATTAGACGTGGTATCCACTAGCATGTCAATATTTGGCAGGGGGAAATCGTCTTTTGGACTAGCCTTGTTCAGATCTCTGAAATCCACACAGCATCGGATCTTCCCGTTGGCCTTGGTCACCGTCACTATGTTGGTTAGCCATGTCGAATATTCAATGACCCTGATGAACCCTGCTCTGAGCATCTTTTCTATCTCCTCTTTCACCTGCAGAGACCATTCGGGCTTAATTCTCCTCAGCTTCTGTTTTACAGGCTTGACTTCCGGGTCGAGCGGTATCCGGTGTTCGACTATGGAAGGGTCGAGGCCTGGTATATCCTTATAGGACCATGCAAACACATCCACAAATTCTCTTAGCAGCTCAATCAGAGTGTCCTTTTCAATTCCTTCAAAGAAGCTACCAATCCGCGTCTCTTTAGGCTCTTCCGTAGTTCCCAGATTCACACTTGTCAAAATCTCTTCGGCAGCTTGGGCTCGATTTTCCTCTTTTCGAACAACCTGCTTAAAGATTTATTTAATATATTGTTCATTTAATGTGTCTGCTTCTTTATCTAGTGAATCATTATTAACTGTTTTTAGGTTATTAGTTAATTTATCATTAGTTAAAGTGGCAATCAGGGGATACTCAGAAAGGTCCATCATTTCATTGAGAACGAAAGGGAATACAGCATTGGCTACAACTTCGTAGTCTTCAGGCGTAAGACCATCGGACGACTCTAGAGACTCAAACTCAACAATGAGAGACTCGAAAGACTTTACATAGGTTGACACAAGGGGACGGGGGACCAATCTAAGCTTCGTGATCATTTCCTCCTTGGTTGCGGACGGACCCGAGAGAGTTTCCCAATTCTTCAGTGGCATTGCTGTCAGTGGCCTCACGACTCGGGAATTGCATTGTTTCTGTCCTCTTCCCTCAATCATTGCTACCATCTCCTTAACCGAACCAAAGTCGATTAGGTCGGGCACCTGGACCTCCTCTCCAAATAATTGCTGCATAACAGGACCATCCCAGTCATCTGAAGGGAACTCTGCGGCTTTAGCTTTCGGCACTGTCAGCTCAAACTCAGCTTTTGGGCCTTCCTGGGCAATCGGGATCACGGTAGCAAGTTTCTCGAACTGCTTTACTAGGCTTGGTACGCCTTTGAAAGTATACTCGCTCTCCATGGTAGAGGTAGCCCCAGGTATCTTGGGTAGATCTAGAAACATTCTACGGACCGGATTAGCTTTGGTTCCCCTGAACTTGCTGAGGTTATCCTGTAGCTTCAACCATCCCTCTGTAGGAGTAGGCTCTTTGACTGTGGCAGTGTCCTGCTGTGGAGAGCCTTTTACAAAGTAGTCAGCCAGATTAGGACTGAAAGGGAGAGACTTAGGACCGTTGGCCGGGACCCTTCTCGTGGCAGCTTCTCCACTTTTTCGAGCAATTTCCTTTTCTTTCGCAGTATCCACCGAGGTTGGTTCATATCCCAGGCCGTGGCGAGTTTTCTGTTCTTTCACCTCAATGACTTTGTGAGTTCCTTGTTGATGCTTCCCCAGACCGAGGCCAGGCAGGTAGCTCATCCTTCTCATCATCTTCAAGACTGGAGGGATCTTGTCCCGAGTGATCGTCAGATCCACGTTGCAAACTTGGGCTTTAGGAGGCTCGACTGTGAAACCTGTTAGCATGAGGCCTTCCTCATCATGTTTGATCTCCAGAATAGGTATTCCACCCGTATCCGTGCCCTACAAAGTGACTAGGTCCCCATAAATGGTCGTCAGATCCCCATCTGTGACGAATTTTACACACTGATGGAGGCTCGAAGCGACCCCCTTGACTTGGTGCAGCCAAGGTCTTCCCAACAGAACGTTGAAGGTGATTGGAATATCAATGACCTGGAATTCCACGGGTATCATTTTTTTTTTGCCAAACCAGAGATCCAAAGTAGCAACCCCAAGTACGGTGCGAGATGTCGAATCATATGACTTGACTGTGAGGGAGTAAGGCTTCAGATCTGTAGACTTGATGTCAAGCAGACTCGTGATCTTGGCTGGGAGGATATTCATTCCGGACCCATTGTCAATTAAAACCCGAGGGAGACGTCGTTCATCTAGCTGAACCGTGATGAAGAGAGGCTCATTATGATTGGCTCCGAACTGAGGAAGATCAAGGTCTGTGAAGGTGATTATGTTCCCGTAGTGGATGCTCCCAATCAATTGCACCACGTCATCAGGAGTAGCATCGATAGGGACCAGTCTGCGGGCCAGGCTTTCTTCCAATTTTAGCTTGTGAGGATAAGATGAGGTGAGTAGGGACCACAGAGAGATATTGGCCTGAGTCTGTTTCAACTGAGTGAGCACGGGATCCTCCTTCTCGGGGTCAGGAGTTTCGGCTGTCTTGGCATAGGGGTTATGGTTCTCCCCAGGTGCTTGATCTGCTGCCTTCTTATCTGCCTTGGGGTTCCCTTGGTAGATCTGACCGGATCTGGTCAACAGGTTAACTTCCTTATCTGTTGCTTCTTTGCTAGATTTCTTCAATGCTACCAAGGTCAACGGAGGAGCTTTTTTGGCCACTGGCCACTGGTTCTGACGGAGCTTAGCAATGGTGAGAGGCTGAGCTTGAGGATATTGAGCTTCACTGGTTCCTACCTGGGCAGCCTTCCGGATTGCTTCCCAAGTCACGGGCTCCTGAACCTGGGATTGCGTCGTCGTTCCTTGGATGGCCCACAGAACTAGGGCATCTTCCGATTCGTCCTCATAATCATAGCTTGCCTCGCCCATAGCTATCATACAGAAAGAGCTGCTACTCTCAGGGCTGGGTGGTTTTTCCTTTTCATCTCCGGTATAGTGCAGCCAATCTGGCTCCTTTTTGTAATACTCGGTGCTAGAGATGATTATGGCGCTCTGTGTGGGAGGTGCATCGGGTATCATGCCAGTGTCCAGGACCTCTCTCAGAATTAAAATGCATTCGGGGAAAGTGATTTCTTCTTGGGTAATCCTGACAAGGATTGTTACTTTGCCTCTGGGCGGGTTTGATCTGACCATGGTTACTTTTTCATTGGGGAGGATAGGAGTCAGTCTTCCCTTTTCTAACAGATTTTCAACTATCTGCTTGGATCGGACGTTCGAGAATCCCTTCCCCAAAGCATGGTAAGCAGTGTTGAATTCTATGACGTTTACATATTCAGCCCCAGGAAAATTTATGGCCTTCATGTCTTCGGTTTCGTGGTCATCTGCCGAAGTTTCTTCAATCTTCTGAATGTCGGCCTCCATCTCATCATACATCTTTTTCCTTTCGCCTTTGCAAACAAGGAAACCACAAGTGAAGGACAGACAATGCTCCCTTCCGCAGTTTGACGTAGCGGCTCGGTATATCTGGGTCCAGATGAGGAGTACCTGGGGTCCACTGTCGGGTGCGGGAGCAATTAAGAAGGCGTCATGTGGGTCCATGGGTATAAAGGCAACTGGGGAGATGTTTAGGTCCATAACCCTTTTCAGTGATTCCATGCACTCGATGTGTTCGAGAGGCTCGGCAGTGACCCTTACAGTTGTGATGCCATCAGTTCTAGGGGAGGAAGAAAAAGAGCCAATGACGTTTACAAATTCATCGTCTGCCGGTTGCTGGAAGCCTCCCTTTTCGACCAGTGCTTGAATGAAATTTCTCCATTCGCCTGCTAGGTTCTTATAGGGAACATTGTACTCTAGGATTTCGGACCCGTATTGTTCTTCGCGTGGGATCTGTTGCTCCTCATCCCCTGAAGTATCCGGGCATTGACCACAAGTGCATCTTACGAGTAACACTTCGTGGGGGCCCGTTCCCATTGGTATCTGATCCGCATTTTCTGGCGGCCCTTCATCGTCACTGGCTGACAACCACCCATTGTGCCCGGCACCCATGAGGTCATTTTCGGCATGATTGTTCCAGACTGATTCTGGATCTTGGGCCTCAGTTGACTCCTCGCTCTCGTCGTCATCATCATCATCACTATCATCGGAATCGTCATCCTATATTGTCTGAACTTCGGCTAGGAGAGAACGCCGATCAAATCTATTAGGTGAAGATGGGTGCGTGCAACCACAAAAGTTGTCATATGCCCCCATTACTGGAAGCGGCAATTGCGACTCAGCTTCTCCTCCCAGAAACTGCGGGGGAAGAGTGTGAGGAGGCGGCACGTATTTGACTCCAGGAAGGATATGGAAACAGTCCTCCTCTTCTAAATTTTCGTCTTCACTGTCCTCGGGATCGTACTCGGCTTCTCCCAGGACCAATTTGCAGAAGTGTATTAACTCAAGGTGTTCTTCGGCCTCTTTGCTAATAAGCCCCAGCACAGGCGCCTGCCTAAAGCTTTCTTGTTCAATCCTCCTTGAGTGCTCTAGCCACCTCGTGTAAATGATTTTCTCATGATTTGATCTGAATAGCCCCAGCTCTTCATTATCAGCTATCCCTTCCTCCGAGAAGTAGCGAGCTTCATATTCTTGCAAGAAACGGCTAACTGTAACGATGTGTTGCCTTTTTCGCGGGAAAAATTCGATTTTCGCGTTTCTTTGAAAAACCAAATAAAACCGGAAAAAACGGAGTCGCCACGCCATTTTAATTTTGAAGGGCCAAAACTTTGAAAAAAGCCCGAGATCAGAGATTTAGGTTCAGAGGTCATGTTACGCGTCGGGAAGGACGTTAGTGTGCACCCGACGCGCCTCGTAAAACGAGTCTTCCAAGCTGAAAATCATTTGTGTGTGTGTGTGTGTGTGTGTGTTTTGGCCAAAATAAGTTGAAACTGGAAAAAGTAAAAATTGGGATGTCTTTTTAAGACTTTAAACTGATCCCATGATTTTTTGGAGAATTTTTGGTTTGAGATTTGGTACTCAAAAAACCCTTTGAAGTTGAGAAGTCACTTCTGCCAGAAGAAAATGGCAGCAGACACCTGATTTTGAAATGGATTCAAGGGTCCTAAAACTTCATAATCTGGATGAACTCAGAGAATGAAAGTTTCTCTAGACTCCTTGAATAAACTTTGTGTGAAAGAAATTTCCATTTTGGAGAATATTTGAGGGGTCAAAACCTTCTGGAAACCTCAGATATGAGATCTGGATTCCCAGAAGCTGATGAACTAGCCTCTGAAAGAAAAATTGAAAAGAGGAGTTTTACTCACCCAAATAGTGATGTACAAAGCTTCATTGTGTTGGGAGACATCTCTTGGCAAATCTTCATCGCAGAAGGTGATCATACTCCCATATAGGTGAGGGTCATAGATTTGGTCCTTGTCTCGGGATGGAGAGTCATCAAGCCGGTCACTTCGTGCCTTTTTCTTGCGAGGCGTAGTCTTTGCCGAAGCCCCCGGGTTATACCGATGCCTTTTGTGGCGGTTGCCATCTCCGGTCAACATGTTGATTGAGTGGGAGCGCCAGACGCGTCGGTTTTTCTTCATCGGTGTATACTCGGGAGCCGGACAACCGAACCTTGGGCGACCCCGAGGGGGTTGGACTTACGTTGCGGTACTGCGGTATCCGAAGGTCTCGATTCCGTCGTTGGCAAGGCTTTTACGCTCTTTTATCCCTTTTTGCTTTGGGGAAGAGCGACTGAGTAGAGTACATAATAATCAAATCCCCAGATGGCTCCCCGAGCGTTCCCACACCGTTATCACCGGCCTCGAATCTCTCCTTCAATTTTCTTTGGGAGGAAATTTTCTTTTTCTTAGGAGGACGCTCCTCGTGTATCCAATCCTGATAATCCCTTTCAAGGCAATCGGGACAGTCACAAATATCCCACCAAATGTGTTCTACGGCTGGTGGCGGATTTGGGACCTCGGGTTGAGCGGTCTTGGAAGGACTTTGAGTGAACCGGTCCGGGGATCTCGCTGTTGGGCTCGTCTCGGTAGCGAGTGATTGGACTCCGCCGGATAATGAGAGATATTGAGGTCCCGGGAACGGGCATATGTTTGTCCTTCAAGGTAGCCCCGGTCGGTTGGGATATTGTTAAGGTCCCAAAGTGGCGTGTGGCCTCTTCAATCCAGCCCGCCGTCCGTTTCCGGGCGTTCTTCCAGGGATTTGATGGCTGACCATATTTCTTTAATTGTTTCTGATTTTCATCACTCAGCCTGATATTTGTGGGACCATCACTTTGAGAGGGGACAGCCGACGGTATACCGAACTCTTTCGTCCCCGGCTCGCTGTTTGGGGGCCGGTTGCCCTGTAAGTCGGCGGGCGGGAGTCCCGCGGTGGAAACATAGGAATCTTGGGGTAGCATCTTGATGTATCCGGATCGTTAAGAAGAGGAGGAGAACCTTCTTCTCGTCTTTGCGGTAAAGGTGCCATCGGAATTGAGGCTGATAGTCAAACCATGACTCGCGACTACCCCCGCAGGTCATCAATTTGGGCCTCATGTCGAAGTCTCATTTGTTCTACCAACTGGATCCAATGCGAGTGCTGTCGAGGGATTTTGGAGGACGGAGCAACGTTATCCCTATCATTACCGGCTGATGCAGACATTACGAAACCCGGAGTCGGAACAAACGGCGGAGCCGATGACGCGCTTGACTCTTCCTAACCGATCAAACGGTGACCCGGTGCCCGAAACAAAACTTTGTGCGGAGGCTGCGGGGGAAAGGACACGAAGGTTCAGATGTCTGGGAATGGAAGGAGGGTAGGTGTTTGGGCTTTTGGCTCATGCAACATGCAGTCATTTGTTCACGTTTACTTAAAACATGTTTTATTAACCTAATCGGTTGGAAAAGATTGCTCTTCTTTTTCGCAAACTACTCTGATTCCTGGATCAGTGGGCCCCGTCACTACGTCTATAAGCCCCTCGTATTCCACCCGTATTTCGACCTCCCGGGGTGGACGGCCCGGGCGAGGGTCCTATAGGGCAAGCGGGTCCCACCGACCGAAAGAAAAACGATCCTAAAAGTCTGGCGGGTAATCGAGTCTTAACGAGCATTCGATGTAAATTACGGACAAAGCTGACGTCGAAAGTCAAGATTATGTCCGAGGGCTCGACAAAAAGTCGGCATGATTTGGACTGATAAATGTCCGCTATTGATCTTGACTTGTCGTCAGTTAAGCCGTAATTAGGCATGGAATAACCGTTAATCCTTGATGACTCGGTGTCAATGCTTTGGGAGTCGAGTGTATAATTTGTGCCGGCCGAGCCGAAGTCAAGGCGCCGGTCAATATCTTGGTCAAAGTCCGCGGCGGAAAACCGGCGAGAACTTCGGGCGATTAGCGGCGATTAGGGACCCGAGAGATATTGAGTCGGTATGCCGACAAAGGCTTGAAAGGAAAGGTCTATACACGGACCGGGCATGACACGGACCCGGACTAAAAACCAACCGGGTCTCGGACAAAGTGTGTCACGGACAAGTGCATGGTCGACACGAGGCTCCATGGGATGTTTGGGTAGTCCTGTGCTCATCCGAGAGGCGTAATAAGACCAAACGGACCGCGACAAGGATTTCCCCGGGTTAAGGACGTAGTGTGCAGTGTACGGTCACGTGCGCGTAGTGTGCAAGCAGTCTATATTCTTTTTCTGAGTAAAATAGAGATTTTTTTATGTGTCTTAAAAATGTGATGCATGATTTTTTTTTTGGAAATTTTCTTTTTTTTTTGAAAATCTTTTTTTTTTGAATTTTTTTTTATGAGCACATAAGCACGAAGTCACGGAAATTCCGACAGTTAGGGACATTATTCCGACAGTCAAAAATTTTGACTTTCTCCGAGGCGGCCAAAACAACATGAAAACTGTGCAAAAATCAACACACACACAAAAATGATTTTCAAAGCCGGGACGGAAGCTTGACCCTCAAAAGCTTTTTTTTTTTTTGAAAACGGTGATACCGGTACGTGGGATTGTTAGACCACAATTTATCCCCGACTCGTGTTAGGAGGCGATAACGGGAAATTTAGTGGTTTCCACCAATATACCGAATACCATTTTTTATTAAAAAGCTTAGTCCCCAGCGGAGTCGCCACTGTAACGATGTGTTGCCTTTTTCGCGGGAAAAATTCGATTTTCGCGTTTCTTTGAAAAACCAAATAAAACCGGAAAAACGGAGTCGCCACGCCATTTTAATTTTGAAGGGCCAAAACTTTGAAAAAAGCCCGAGATCAGAGATTTAGGTTCGGAGGTCATGTTACGCGTCGGGAAGGACGTTAGTGTGCACCCGACGCGCCTCGTAAAACGAGTCTTCCAAGCTGAAAATCATTTGTGTGTGTGTGTGTGTGTGTGTTTTGGCCAAAATAAGTTGAAACTGGAAAAAGTAAAAATTGGGATGTCTTTTAAGACTTTAAACTGATCCCATGATTTTTGGAGAATTTTTGGTTTGAGATTTGGTACTCAAAAAACCTTTTGAAGTTGAGAAGTCACTTCTGCCAGAAGAAAATGGCAGCAGACACCTGATTTTGAAATGGATTCAAGGGTCCTAAAACTTCATAATCTGGATGAACTCAGAGAATGAAAGTTTCTCTAGACTCCTTGAATAAACTTTGTGTGAAAGAAATTTCCATTTTGGAGAATATTTGAGGGGTCAAAACCTTCTGGAAACCTCAGATATGAGATCTGGATTCCCAGAAGCTGATGAACTAGCCTCTGAAAGAAAAATTGAAAAGAGGAGTTTTACTCACCCAAAAAATAAGGTAAAAATATGTCTGGAAAGCTCTGGATGTTGGCTACAAAAAGTGTTTTGTAGTCAACACCAAATTCCAAGTTCATCTGTGTCCAAAAATTAAGACCATGGACTGAGGTCTGAGAAATTTGCTACTGGACAGCAACTTCTCAAGAAAGAAAATATGATTTTAAGGGGGGTTTTGCATCCATGCTTGTCCCCATTTCCCTAGGTTTTGGTTAGTGATCACTAGACATTTTAGTGGTGAATCAACTATACCAAACCATCCTTGGGGTACATTAGGACTAAGCATTTCATTTGCTTGGGGAGGGGGATTTTACCCTTTGAAATCAAGATTTAGTGCTTGAAAATGGTTTTTTTAGGGTTTTGAAAGTGCATTTTTGCAAGTAAGAAAGAAAAGCTTTGAAAATAATGTTGACCTTTGTAGAAGATCATCCATGGAGATGGTCTTCCATGGTGATCTTCTTAGATCTAGAGAAAGAAGATGAAAGAACTACATTTTGTAGTTTGAAGATGCATGCATGGATGAGATTTAGGGTTAGGAAGAGGAGGGTTTACCAATCTTCCTTGTGTTCTTGAGTGTTTGGCTTGAGTGTATGAGTGTTTAGGGCTTGAATATGAGAGTGAGTGGATGAGTATGAGTTGGGAAAGATTGGAGAGAAAAAGGTGACAATTCTTGAGAATTCTCACTGTTTTCTCTCTATATTTCTTGAGGTTCGTTGCATTGTGTTCTTCCTTCTTATTTTTGTGATTTGGAGGGCTCAATTTATAGCCCTCTCGAAAATTACATACTTGTCCGCGCGGATAGGATCAGAGCGGCGTACTGCTGTTCATTAAATGCAGCTTCAGCTTTGGACAAGAAGAATAATCTTTTTCAAAATTCAAATTGACCAGCCAGTTTTTGTTTCCAGCATTGCTATATTTGGTTTTCTTCATTTGTTTTTCTTTTTTGAGATTCTTTTTAAGGTTTAACCTTAAATAACAATGCCCATTTTACCCTCACTTTGTTAGAAATGTTAGGATAGTTAGGAATTGTTAGAAATGTTATAACTTTCGTTAATTTTCTAACGAAAATTCTAACAAGCTCAAATTGGAGCACTTACAGTAGCCCCTCGGCGACGGCGCTTTCGAAGGAAGCGGGGTCGTCGATAAGAGTAAGGCTCCATATTTGGCGGGATGATCGAGTGATCGGGTGGCTGAACCTAGCGATAGGCTACCTACGTATCCCGAATGGGAATCGAAGCCGATCGTAGTTCGGGTCTTTGACCCTGGAGATGATGGCGTTTTAGGTGCCTCGAACACCGATGAGCGAGTTCTACAGTCGGTTACTGGAAAGAAACTCTGCTGGGGATAAGAGATGACCATTTTTGGTCTGACGGCTATCCGCTCTGCTGGGGATAGGAATGACCATTTTCGGTCTGACGGGTATCCGCCCTGCTGGGGATAGGAATGACCATTTTCGGTCTCTGCTGGGGATGATTTCGATTTATCGCTTTCTAGTGATAGCGTCTTAGGTGCCTCAAACCTTGGAGATGGCGTTTTAGGTGCCTCGAACCTTGGAGATGGCTTTTTCGGTGCCTCGAACCTTGGAGATGGCGTTTTAGGTGCCTCGAACCTTGAAGATGGCGTTTTAGGTGCCTCGAACCTTGAAGATGGCGTTTTAGGTGCCTCGAACCTTGGAGATGGCGTTTTAGGTGCCTCGAACCTTGAAGATGGCCTTTTAGGCGCCTCGGACCTTGATGATGATGGCTTTTTAGGCGCCTCGGACCTTAATGATGATGGCTTTTTAGGCGCCTCGGACCTTAATTTGAAATGGCCTTTCGGTGGACTTTGTCTGCTGCCGAAGGAAAGGGTGACCGTTTTGGTCGAGGGGCTGGACCTAATGATAGGCTACCTACGTATCCCTAGTGGGAATCAAGCCCTTTCGTAGTTCGAGTCTTACTCGAGATTTCGTTGGCTTTTGGGATTCCGTTAACTTTCTTTGGGGATTTCGTTAGCCTTTCTTTGGGAAAATCGAGATGTATTCGTGCAGGAAATCGGTCTTACGTTTGAGCTGCCGGGGCAATTTTTGATGAAAGATACGAGATTTCGTTATCTTTCTCGGGGCACTCGGTCTTACGTTTGGCAGATGAGATTTCGTTATCTTTCTCGGGGCACTCGGTCTTACGTTTGAGCAGGGGTAATTTTGATGAAAGATACGGGATCTCGTTATCTTTCTCGGGGCACTCGGTCTTACGTTTGGCTTAGGGGTAATTTTGATGAAAGATACGGAATCTCGTTATCTTTCTCGGGGCACTCGGTCTTACGTTTGGTTGCCGTTAGATGATTTTGATGAAAGATACGGGATCTCGTTATCTTTCTCGGTGCACTCGGTCTTACGTTTATTGCGGGGTAATTTTGATGAAAGATACGGGATCCGTTATCTTTCTCGGGGCACTCGGTCTTACGTTTCTTGCTAGGGGTAATTTTGATGAAAGATACGGGATCTCGTTATCTCTCTCGGGGCACTCGGTCTTACGTTTCTTAGGGGTAATTTTGATGAAAGATACGGGATCTCGTTATCTCTCTCGGGGCACTCGGTCTTACGTTTGACTGCCGGGGGCAATTTTCTTGACAAGGGGCTGACTTTGGTTAACTTTGGTTAACTTTGTCAAGTTGGGGACTGGATTGCAGAGTCCTGAAATTTTAAGGGGCAAAAGGGTCATTTTGACCCTTGCAAACCTATCCGCGCGGATAGGGATGGAAAGTCAGGGGTATTAATGGGGCCAACGCCCTTCTTCTTCCCCATTCAATTTTTTGAACACAGACGAGAGAGGGAGAGAGCAGAGCCGCCATTGTTGGCCTAGGAGCTTCAAAATTCGTCCGATTTCTTCGATTTTTTGAGCAATGGAACACGGGGAAGGCGCTTTTCAAGGCCAAGGGCGTGGTCCTATAGCGGAGAGGCGATTGGAGCTCGTCCGGATGAGGAGGCATTACAATCTTTCGCAATCGGTTGCGGAGGAGCATTACCCCGATGCTTGGCAACATTGGGCTTCGGATCCGCATCTCCGAACGGTATATTTCGAATCCTCTTGGTCCTCTTGTCGATTTCTTGTTTGAAATTTTTGGGTGATTTTTGAATATTTTTTTTTTGAATATTGAATATTGATATTGATGATATGCAATGTTGCAATGAATTTGTGAGTGTCCCAAAAATGTGCATTTTGCTTGGGAAAAGAATTGGCATTTTCGCCACATTTTTTTTTTTAATTCGAAAATTTCATGTGAAAATTCGAAGAATTGTGATTTTTTTTTTTGGAATTGAATATTGCATGTTCTTGATGATGATTTTTTTCGAAATTGAATTTTGATATTGATGAATGATGATGCAATGCATGCATTTTGTTTGGAAAGAATGGGCATTTTGCCAATATGAGATGTATGTATGTTTAGGATTTTTTTTTGAAAAGTGGGACGGATTTTTCCTCCCGTTGTATGTAAGATGGATGATATGCATGTATGCATTTTTTTTTGAAAATGGGACGGAGTTTTTACTTCCGTAGGAATGCATCCTCTTTTTTTTTTTGATGAATGCATTGGGACTTGCAAATTGTTTTCTTTCATGCGAGAAAAATGGGGCTATGCTCATTGTATGCTGTTATCTTTGTCGAATTTTTTTTATGTAAATGCAAAGGCAATCTTTTGACATTTTCTCTCTCTTTTTTTTTTAGGGCGGAAACCGTTTTGTGACGGAGCAACTGAACAAGATGAAGACTCGAGGATCGGTGGAGTCCGTGATTGACTTGTGGGACCGGCTTCCGAATGCGGGCCGAGGAGCTTTGCCGAGTCCGAGACAGATCGTTGTCGAGACGGGGCTCTGGGAGTTTGTCGAGTGCTTGAGGGGACTGGTCAAGTTCCCTAAGAGCAAGGGCTTGATGTTCGCTCTAGCGCAGCATTGGTGGGATGCGACCCACACATTCCACTTCTTCTGGGGAGAGGCGGCCGTTACGCCTTCGACTATGCCGCGATCACGGGTCCGTCCTTGATGGACGCGGCATTGAGTGGAGAGATGGCTACGGTGACGCGGACTGCGAGGACTCTTCTTGGATTTTCCCTATTCCCAAAAAGGGGATGGGGATGGAGTATGCCGTGGTCTACGGTAAGATCGTGGAGACCATCGCGAGTTACGAGGCTGGGGAGGATAGGTTTAGCGCCGAAGCGGTGCTAGGTCCTTCCTCTGGTTTACCTTTTCGAGCACGCTCTTTGGGCATGCTTTGAGGACGGCGGTCTTTGCCTTGGCCGAGGTCCTTGGAGGACATGGAGACGGTTGGAGATATTTCCTGGGGAGGCCGGGTGGCCGAGCCGTGCATTTCGCTCTTGATAGATAGTAGAAGGCCGTGAGCTCCACTATCGCTTCGAGTTTGCTACGGAGGTATAAGCTCTCTTTTTGCTTTCCCTCTTTCCTTTGAGCACGCACTTTTATTTGCCTTTGGATTGATTGGATTTTTACCTTTCGCAGGTATGGGCGTTGGAGTTTTTCCACGTCACGGTGTGGCGGCGGCCGGCGGAGTACGTTGGGGGAGCGTATCCGGCCATGCGGTCTTGGTCTAAGCATGCCGGGAGAAGATAAGCTCCGAGGGCGTACGACTCTCGGGTACGCGGATTGCCTTCCTTTGACGGAGGCCGAGACGGATGAGGGGATGATATTCTTCCCACAGGATCGCTTTGAGGTGGCGCAGGTGAAGGGCGCCGAGATGCGGAGCCGGTGCGGCGGAGGATCTTGAGGGAGTCGACTTGCGATGCCTATTATGCGGGAGAGAGGGTGACGCGCCCGGCATGGCGTGAACTCGCCTTTGAGGACACCGGTGGAGCCTCCCGCCGATATGATGCACTCCCGAGCGATCGGTCGTGACTGGGATGATTAATGAGCAGCCGACTTCTCGGACTTCGTGGCGATTGAGCCGTATGCGACGTTCGTCTTGAGGAGAGGCTGAGGATGCCTCGGGTTTTAGAGAGGGAGGGCTTGGGATCCGCGGTACCCTCGGACGGATTTTTCCTACATCCAGGGATGGGGTCCGATTGAGGGTGCGGATCCCTCGGCCGAGCGGCTTCCACGAGCTTTCCGGCCTCGTCAGGTATGAAGAGTATGGCTTCACCTTTTCCCCTTCTTTTCTTTCTTTTGTTTCATCATCTCTAGCATCCCTTCTTTTTTTTTTGACGCTTTTGCTTTTGTGCAGTTTTCGGAGGTGGTCGTCGAGACACTGACGAAGCAAGTGATCGGAGCCAAGAGGTTCATACGGAGGATGGTTGCTTGCGGGGCGCCTCAGGCTAGGGGCGAGGAGACCACGGCCGGCACTGTCCGACGGGAGGCTTCTCCTATTCCCTCGGAGACTTCTTCCGAGACCCCTCTTTCTCCTCTCATTGATCACCGCGCGGCACTGCCTTCGGATCACGTCATTCTTGGGGATCCGCACGGGCGGGGACACGTGCAGCGGCATGGTGGGTCGTCTCCGTATGTTCGGGAGTCGGACGCCTTCACCTTCGGATTCGATTTCTTCGTGGATGCGGGTTTACCCTATCAGAGTGTGCCGGTTGGTCCCGACGAGCCTCTTTCTGGAGATGAGGACGATTCGAGCCCGAGACTTTCGGGGCTCTGACGAGGCGGGCCCGAGTCGCAAGAGGGGCCGGGGGAGACATCGGGTCTTTGGGAGACTCCGATTGATTTTTTTTTTTGAGATTTAGATTTGTATAGATCATGCACATTTTTTTTTTGATGTAATAATTTAGGATTTTATTTATGTTTGTTTGTTGTTTTTTTTTGTACACTCTCTTTTTTTTTGGAATGTAATAATTTAGGATTTTATTTTATGAATGCAATGCAATATGAATGCAGTGTTGCATGAGCCTTGGTTTTTTTTTTTGCAAGGGTGTTTGGTATATGGACTGGTTTGGGGAGATTTTTTTTTGCACAGGTTTCGAGCAACCGGGACGGAATATTCCTCTTTTGATGTAGCAGCTTGGACTGTTGCAGACTTTTCTGATGGAAAAGCAATCCTATCCGCGCGGATGGGGACTGCATCTGACATTGTTCTTTAATTTTGCTACAGATCTGGTCTCACTTTATTTCAAATTCAAATATCCTCTTCAACCTCCAGTTCAAACAGCCATTTTCGGGGAGGAAGAGAGAAAAAACCATGGAAAACCTTAGAAAAGCTCCCTCAAAGTTATCCCAAGAATCCCAAATGTCATTTTTCAACAAGTTCAAGGATTGGTCCCGGGAAATTATGCATGAGAGAAGGTCTTTCTTTGAAGAACGGTACAAGGTACGATGCTTGTGGTCTCTCAAAGAATTGGTTCCGGATTATGATCTCTTAAGGGCTTCTTCTTCGTTTTGGGATACTAGAAGGCATGTCTTTTGCCTTTCCTTCAACGAGATTGTTCCGACTGTGGAAGAATTTCGGGCCTTGCTTGGAGGTCCGGAGGTGGAGGAGATAGCAATTCCTTTGTCCGGAGGAGCTTCTTTTGTTGACAAGTTGTGCAACCTTCTTCATCTTTCCCGGAGGAAGCACGAGGCATGATCCGCGGTCCCGACCATTTTGATATTTCCGGTCTTCCCGACAGATTTAGGGGCTTAGGCTTGGTGGATGACGCCTATTGGGATGCCTTTGCACTTTGTATGTTCGGCACTTTGTTCATGGTCTATTCCTTCGGGATTTGCCATCGATCTCTGCTGGATGTTGTCGTTCACTGTCGCCTGGGCAGAGATATCGTTCCTTTGATTCTTGGGGAGACTTTTCATGCTCTCGACAGATTAGCTACCGGACGGCGGTATATGCACGGGCGGCCCGTTTCTCTTGACCATGGGCGATGGAGCGTTTGGGGGTTCTTCGGGAAACCTCGATATGATCGAGCCTTGGACTTTTGCCGGGAGAGGTGTTGATGTAGATTTTGATGATCGGGGCTCGTGGGCGCGTTGGATGGCGGGTCGCCGAGGCCCGGGAAGATATCGGATGGTTGGTGCCTCATTGGCGGGTGGAGACTCGCGAGTGCTTCGGGGACGGGTCTCATGTGGTTATGCTTCCGGGGCTTTCTCGGTCCGGTTTCTACATCCCGGCTTTGGTCCTTGAGACGGTTTGGCTTGGAAGCGGAGTTCCTTTGGAGGGCTTTGATGATATAGCCACCGGGGTGGTGGCTCCTGTTTCCATGGACGATCCCTCGGTGTTTCCATTTCTTTCCCGAGCATGGAGGTATGATGCCTTTCCTCCTCGGGTCATTCTCAGGCGTCCGAGACCGGTGTTCTTGACCACTTGGTACCTGGATTGGTACGAGGGGCATGCAGGAGAGACTCGGGTGGCTATTTTGAGACGGCGTGAGGCCATTGTAGGTGCGGAGGACCGGCCCATTTACGAGAGGAGGAGGGCGAGGCGAGGCCAATCCTCATGACGGGAGCGGAGACGCTGTGGCCGATTATGAGGCTTACGTCAAGAGACGGGAGAGGAGGGCTCCTATGTTACCGGCTAGGTTACGGGAGATGAGGGATGGCGCCAGGGCTACTAAGGCCCCGACAGAGGCCGGTTTGATAGACCCTGTTCCTATACCGAGCTTGGTAGGAGGAATACAGAGCATTTTCCGGTTCGAAGAGAAAGACTCGGAGGGGAAGAAGAAGGGAGAGGCCGATGCGAGTGGCTTGGAGTGACTCACGAGGTTTCCAAGTATCCCTTTCTTGCCGTGACCAGACACATTAGTTTGATTATGTATCTTAGTTTTCTTTTAGCGGGTTGCCGGTTGTAGGAATGAATCGGGCTTAGACTCATCAAAGAGCTTTTAACTTGTAATGAATATTTGAATTGCTTTAGAGTTTTCGAGACGCTTTCATGGTACGATCAATTGTATTGATGCCAAAGTATGGCTTTTATTTGTGCTTTAGACCGAACCATTTCCATTTGCCTACGTTCCCCTCATTTTGAGGAGCTCAGGTCTTCGTAGTTCAACCGGTGAACTCTTTTTTGTTTTTTTTTTTGTTTTTGTTTTTTTTTGGTGCAACCCTGTTTTTTACCTAGGACGCCCTTTTCGGGTTTCTAACCTAGTTGGGTATTACTCTTTTAGCACTCTTTTTTTTTTGTTTTTTTGTTTTTTTTTGGTGCAACCACTGTTTTTACCTAGGCCGCCCTTTTCGGGTTTCTAACCTAGTTGGGTATTACTCTTTTAGCACTCTTTTTTGTTTTTTGTTTTTTTTTTTTTTTTTTTGGTGCAACCTGTTTTTTCCCTAGGCCGCCCTTTTCGGGTTTCTAACCTAGTTGGGTATTACTCTTTTAGCACTCTTTTTTTTTTGTTTTTTTTTTTGTTTTTTGTTTTGTTTTTTTTTTTTTTTTTTTTGTTTTTTTTTTTTACGCGTAGTATCTGCGCGGCTTGTCACCATTCACTTTGGGTGTACAAAGGGATTCCGTCGAGGTCGCAAGTTGCATGGCTCCTCAGGAGAAGATCTTACGGGACGACATATGGCCCGACCCATACGAGGCTCCCATTTGCCGAGAGGGTTGATACGGACGGGGGCTTTTCTTTTAGAACGAGATCACCTTCTCGGATCTCCCGATGCTTTACTTTCTTGTCGAAGGCTCGGCCATTCTTCCTTGGTAGGCCGGATGTGTTCCATGGCCTTGATCGGCGTTCGTCTAGTAGGGCCAATTCGTCATGGCGACTGCGGAGCCATTCGACCTCGTTGATCCGGCTTTCCGGCGGTATACGGAGCGAGGGTATTTCCGGCTCGATTGGGAGTACGGCTTCCATTCCGTATGTGAGGGCAAAAGAGTGTTTCCCGATTGCCGTTCGGCGATGTTACGTAGCCCCGAGTGCAGTGTAACTTCTCGGGCCAATCTACGCCTTGGACGGACCATTTTCCGGATGATATTTTCGAGTCTTGTTTCTTTGCTTGACGACTCCGTTGGTTTTGGGGCTGTAGGGTGATGACTTGTGACGGGTTATTCGAATTCCGCGGCAATTTTCACATTCCCCTTGAAGTGGGATCCATTATACGAGATGATTTCGGTGGCAACCCGTATCGGCACATGATGTTTTCTTTGATGAAGAGGGCGACTTTCTTTGAATTGAGGATTTTGTAGGACTTGGCTTCAACCCACTTGGTGAAATAATCCACGGCTACCGGGACGAACTTCGTGGCCGTTCGCTGATGGTGTGATTTTGCCTATGACATCAATTCCCCCAGTGACGAAAGGCGAGGGTTGTCATGCGGTATAACTCGTGAGGAGGCAAGTGATTAAGATTTGAGTATCGGCGACATTTGTCGCGGCTTTTGACAAAGCTGGATGCGATCGGCTTCCATGGTGATCCAAAAATACCCCATTCTCGGTATGATTTGCATCGAGCTCGAGCATTCATGTGAGGGCCGCAGTACCACCATGTATTTCTTTCATGAGTTCGGTAGCCTCTTGTTTGCTTTGATACATCGCGGGAGGGGGCCTTGATAACGTTTTTGTATAACATGTTTCCCAAAAGGACATAATGGGAGGCGAGCGCTTCGAGTGAGAGACTTTTGCTTTGATTCCTTCTTTATATTCCCCATCTTCGTTTTTGAAAGAGGCCTCGCCATCCTTCGAGTGCTTGGTAAATACGAGTGTACCGGGGATCATTGATCGGTTCGGCTTCCGCTTCAATTTGAAGCAATAGGCGGGGTTTTCTCTTCTCCCAGACTACGAATGGTTTAACGAGACTTTCCTTCGGGTATTTCGACAAGAGAGGCTAGTGTAGCCGAGCATCTGCGAACTGTTTCGGTCTCTTGGCGAGGTAATGAAAGTGATTTCTTTGAATTGAGTTACTAACTCTTCCATGTAAGCATGATACTTACGCAAACCCGGATCCACGGTCTTCCATTTGTTAGAGACACGATTGATGATGAGGGCGAGTCACCGTACACCTCCAATTCCTTGATATTTCTTTCAAGGCGGCTTCCAACCCGGCTATGCAAGCTTCATATTGACGGCGTTGTTGGTGACTTGAAGTTCGGCCTTGCTTGCTATGGGGGTGTGTTCGTCGGTAGGATCGACCGAAGCATTCCTATCCCGTTCCCCTTTTGTTTGACGCCCGTCGAAGAAGAGTTGCCAGCGATTTTCTCCTTCTAGAGCGAAGATTCCATCATCGGGAAATTGAGGTTCGAGTCCTCGGGACTCATCACTTGGGAAATCGGCCGATGTTACGCCATTATGCGTCCTTTTATGGATTTCCTTGAAACATAAGCGATGTCATATTCGGCCAAAAGAACGACCATTTTGCCAATCTCATGGAGATGGAAGGCTTGTCGAAACGAGATATTTGATGGGGTCTATCCTTGAAACAAGATGTATCGGGTGAGGCTGCATGTAGTGTTTCAATTTTCCCACTACCCGGACCAAACTGCGCAAGTCTTCTCGCAAGCGAGTAATTGAGTTCGCTTCCTTGGAGCTTTTACGCTACGAAATAGATGGCGTTTTCGACTTTGGAATCTTTTTCTCTTGAGCTAGCATAGCCCCAATTCTTTGTATCCGTGACAGTGAGATATAGCAAGAGTGGCTTTTGCCGATGTGGTGGGCGAGAGAATCGGGGATTCACAAGGTATGCCTTAATTTGTTCAAAGGCAAGTGACATTCAGGGTCCATTACGTGTAGGCATTCTTTTTCATCAACTTGAAGATTGGCTCGCAGATCGAGGTCGGTGATTTACAAAGCGGCTTATGTATTGCGGTCTTCCCATGAAGGATTTCACTTACGTCGGTGTCCGTGGTGGCTTCATTTCAACTATCGCCTTGATTTTACGGGGATCTACTTCGATTCCCGTTACGTCACCATATATCCTAGTACCTTGCCTCGTCTTACACCGAAGGTGCACTTGGCTGGATTCGGTCTCATCTTTGTGGTCTCGGAGGCGGCCGAAGAATTTTCTCAAATCAACAAAGTGCGGCCATCGATCCTCTGGAATGTATTATCATGTCGTCCACATAGACCTCAATTTCTTTGTGGATCATGTCATGGAACAATGTAGGCCCTGCAGTACGTAGCCCCGGACATTCTTTAGTCCGAATGGCATGGCCCAGTGTAGCGGTATGTGCCCGAGGGGTTGTGAAGGCATTTGTTTTTGGCTTGGTCTTCTTACGCCATTTTGATTTGGTTGTAGCCGGCAAAACCATCGACGAAAGATTTGACTTCGTGGTTGGCCGTGGAATCTACCAAAATGTCGATGTTTGGCGGGGAAATCGTCTTTTGGGTGGCTTTGTTCAAGTCTCTGAAGTCTACGCGGCATCGGATCTTTCCGTTGGCCTTGGTCACCGTCACTATGTTGGGCGACCATGTTGGGTATTCAATGACCACTGATGAACCACCTTACTGAGCATCTTTTCTATTTCCTCTTTCACTTGTAAGGACCATTCGGGCTTAATTCTTCTTAGCTTACGCTGCGGCTTGACTTAAGGTCGAGCGGTATTCGGTGCTCAACTATGGAAGGATCGAGGCACGGCATATCTTTATAGGACCATGCGAACACATCCACGAATTCTTTTAGCGGCTCGATTAGGGCAACCCTTTCGGTCCCTTCGAAGAAACTACCAATCTGCGTCTCTTTAGGCTCTTCCGTAGTTCCCAAATTCACACTTGTCAAAATCTCTTCGGCGGCTTGGGCTCGATTTTCCTCTTTCAGGACAACTTTGCTTAAAGATTTCTTTGATATATTGTTCATTTAATGTGTACGCCTCTTCATCTAGTGAATCGTTATTAAGCTGTGTTTTAGATTATTAGTTAATTCATCATTAGTTAAAGTGGCAATTAAGGGATACTCGAGAAAGGTTCATCATTTCATTGAAGACGAAGGGGAATACAACGTTGGCTACGGACTCGTAGTCTTCGGGCGTGAGGCCGTCGGACGACTCGAGAGACTCGAACTTCAACAATGAGAGACTCGGAGGACTTCTGAGGTTGACACGAAAGGACGGGGGACCAATCCAAGCTTGGTGATCATTTCCTCCTTGGTCGCGGACGGGCACGAGAGAGTTTCCCAATTCTTTAGCGGCATCGGCTGTTGGTGGCTTCACAACTCGGGAAAGGCATGGTCTCTGTGCTCCCTCTTGATCGTTGCTATCATCTCTTTGTACGAACCGAATCAGCTGTGTTTGGCATCGAAAGCGAGCATGTGGATGTAGGGATCTTCCTCAGTGCAGGGACTTCCGTTTCGTCACAATCGATCGCTCAATCCAGATGTAAGGACGCATTGCGTCTCGGTGAGCGGCTAGAAAAATCTCATGTCCCATACTCGAGCGGAAAGGCTTGGCGGGTAGTTCGGCAAGGAGGACGTCCCACACGACGTTCATAGATTCGAGCCGAGTGCATCGGTGTTCTTGACTTTTATCATGAAAACCTCCTCGCCGGCGAGGCGAGGAATGGGTTTGCGAGAATGCGACAAATACTGTGATTGAGGACCAGGGGACTTGTGTGCTTGTATCACGGCGGTGTTCGGCATTTCCTTCGATGCGCCTCCAAGTGTTGGAAATAGCAATTGAATTTGATGAATCGAACTTCTTCGAGTCAGCTCGCTTGAGTGTGTCGACATAGTTGGCATTCTTTGGATTCCAAAGGATCTTTGGCGAGACTTGCCTCTTGAAGGATGTAGCCGGTGTTTGACTGTGGGCGTTCTTGGCTATTGTTTCGGCTTCGTTCCCTATGAGGAAGCTGTCACCCCTTATGACTTCAAGGTCTCCTGTAGGTTGATGAATTTGACGCATTGGTGGAGAGTGGAGGCTATGGCTTTCATGTGATGCAACGAGGGCGCCCTAGTAGAGTGTGAACTCGGAGGGATATCCATTACATGGAACTTCGCGGGCACCATTTGGGTTTCGTACCGAGTTCCCGAGTCACTTTGTCCCCGAGAATGGGGCGAGACGAACCGTCGTAGGCTTTGACGGTCAGGGTAGATGGGATCACGCGCCTTTCATTTATGCGGAGGGCCCTCATCATCTTGAGGAAGGACATTTACCGATGATCCATTGTCCACTAATACCCCGAGGGAGTGACATGGTGTTGAGCCGAATAGTGATGTACAAAGCTTCATTGTGTTGGGAGACATCTCTTGGCAAATCTTCATCGCGAAGGTGATCATACTCCCATATAGGTGAGGATCATAGATTTGGTCCTTGTCTCGGGATGGAGAGTCATCAAGCCGGTCACTTCGTGCCTTTTTCTTGCGAGGCGAGTCTTTGCGAAGCCCCTGGGTTATACTTGATGCCTTTTGTGGCGGTTGCCATCTCCAGTCAACATGTTGATTGAGTGGGAGCGCCCGAGGCCGGCGTCGGTTTTCTTCATCGGTGTATACTCGGGAGGCTGGACAAAGCGAACCTTGGGCGACCACGAGGGGTTGGACTTACGTTGCTGCGGTACTACGGTATCCGAAGGTCTCGGTTCCGTCGTTGGCAAGGCTTTTACGCTCTTTTATCCCTTTTTGCTTTGGGAAGGCGGCTGAGTAGAGTACATAATAATCAAATCCCCGGATGGCTCCCAGCGTTCCCACCTTGTTATCACCGGCCTCGAATCTCTCCTTCCAATTTTCTTTGGGAGGAAATTTTCTTTTTCTTAGGAGGACGGTCCTCGTGTATCCAATCACGATAGTCCCTTTCAAGGCAATCGGGACGATCACAAATATCCCACCAAATGTGTTCTACGGTGGTGGCGGATTTGGGACCTCGGGTTGGCGGTCTTTGGAATGACTTTGAGTGGGCTGGTCAGGGATCTGGCTATTTGGGCTCGTGCGGTAGCGAGTGATTGGACTCCGCCGGATAATGAGAGATATTGAGGTCCGGGGAACGGGCATATGTTTGTCCTTCAAGGTAGCCCGGTCGGTTGGGATATTGTTAAGGTCCCAAAGTGGCGTGTGGCCTCTTCAATCCGAGCTGTATGCATTACAGGCGTTCTTCCGGGGATTTGATGGTGACCATATTTCTTTAAGCTTGTTCACGATTTTCATCACTCGGGCTGATATTTGTGGGACCATCACTTTGAGAGGGGACAGCGACGGTATACCGAACTCTTTCGTCCACATGCTTGTTTGGGGGCCGGTTGCCTGTAAGTCGGCGGGCGGGAGTCCGGCGGTGGAAACATAGGAATCTTGGGGTAGCATCTTGATGTATCAGGGACTATTAAGAAGAGGAGGAGAACCTTCTTCTGTCTTTGCGGTAAAGGTGCCATCGGAATTGAGGCGATAGTCGAGCCATGACTTGCGACTACCCCCGGTAGGTCATCAATTTGAGCCTCATGTCGAAGTCTCATTTGTTCTACCAAGCTGGATCCAATCTTGGCAGTGCATACGAGGGATTTTGGAGGACGGAGCAACGTTATCCCTATCATTACCGGCGATGCGAGACATTACGAAACCCGGAGTCGGAACAAACGGCGAAGGCGATGACGCGCTTGACTCTTCCCAGGCGATCAAACGGTGACCCGGTGCCGAAACCAAGCTTTGTGCGGAGGCTGCGGGGAAAGGACACGAAGGTTCGAGATGTGCAGGAATGGAAGGAGGGTAGGTGTTTGGGCTTTAGGCTCATGCAACATGCGATTATTTGTTCACGTTTACTTAAAACATGTTTTATTAACCTAATCGGTTGGAAAAGATTGCTCTTCTTTTCGCAAACTACTCGATTCTGGATCGGTGGGCCCCGTCACTACGTCTATAAGCCCCTCGTATTCCACTTTGTATTTCGACCTCCCGGGGTGGGCGGCCCGGGCGAGGGTCACATAGGGCAAGCGGGTCCCACCGGCCAGAAAGAAAAACGATCCTAAAAGTACGGCGGGTAATCGAGTCTTAACGAGCATTCGATGTAAATTACGGACAAAGGCGCGTCGAAAGTCAAGATCATGTCAGGGCTCGACAAAAAGTCGGCATGATTTGGGTGATAAATGTCCGCTATTGATCTTGACTTGTCGTCGGTTAAGCCGTAATTAGGCATGGAATAACCGTTAATCCTTGATGACTCGGTGTCAATCTTTGGGAGTCGAGTGTATAATTTGTGCCGATCGAGCCGAAGTCAAGGCGCCGGTCAATATCTTGGTCAAAGTCTGCGGCGGAAAACCGGCGAGAACCGGCGATTAGCGGCGATTAGGGACCCGAGAGATATTGAGTCGGTATGCCGACAAAGGCTTGAAAGGAAAGGTCTATACACGGACGGGGCATGACCACGAGACCCGGACTAAAAACCAACGGGTCTCGGACAAAGTGTGTCACGGACAAGTGCGTAGTCGACACGAGGCTCCGTGGGATGTTTGGGTAGTCCTGTGCTCATCAGAGGCGTAATAAGACCAAACGGACCGCGACAAGGATTTCCCCGGGTTAAGGACGTAGTGTGCGGTGTACGGTCACGTGCGCGTAGTGTGCAAGATCTATATTCTTTTACGAGTAAAATAGAGATTTTTTATGTGTCTTAAAAATATGATGCATGATTTTTTGGAAATTTTCTTTTTTTTGAAAATCTTTTTTTTTGAATTTTTTTATGAGCACATAAGCACGTAAGCATGAAAATTCCGACGAGTTAGGGACATTATTCCGACGGTCAAAATTTTGACTTTCTCCGAGGCGGCCAAAACAACATGAAAAGCGTGCAAAAATCAACACACACACAAAAATGATTTTCGAAACCGGGACGGAAGCTTTACCCTCAAAAGCTTTTTTTTGAAAACGGTGATACCGGTACGTGGGATTGTTAGACCACAATTTATCCCCGACTCGTGTTAGGAGGCGATAACGGGAAATTTAGTGGTTTCCACCAATATACCGAATACCATTTTTTATTAAAAAGCTTAGTCCCAGGCGGAGTCGCCCTTTGTAACGATGTGTTGCCTTTTCGCGGGAAAAATTCGATTTTCGCGTTTCTTTGAAAAACCAAATAAAACCGGAAAAAACGGAGTCGCCACGCCATTTTAATTTTGAAGGGCCAAAACTTTGAAAAAAGCCCGAGATCAGAGATTTAGGTTCGGAGGTCATGTTACGCGTCGGGAAGGACGTTAGTGTGCACCCGACGCGCCTCGTAAACGAGTCTTCCAAGCTGAAAATCATTTGTGTGTGTGTGTGTGTGTGTTTTGGCCAAAATAAGTTGAAACTGGAAAAAGTAAAAATTGGGATGTCTTTTTAAGACTCTAAACTGATCCCATGATTTTTGGAGAATTTTGGTTTGAGATTTGGTACTCAAAAAACCTTTTGAAGTTGAGAAGTCACTTCTGCCAGAAGAAAATGGCAGCAGACACCTGATTTTGAAATGGATTCAAGGGTCCTAAAACTTCATAATCTGGATGAACTCAGAGAATGAAAGTTTCTCTAGACTCCTTGAATAAACTTTGTGTGAAAGAAATTTCCATTTTGGAGAAGATTTGAGGGTCAAAACCTTCTGGAAACCTCAGATATGAGATCTGGATTCCCAGAAGCTGATGAACTAGCCTCTGAAAGAAAAATTGAAAAGAGGAGTTTTACTCACCCAAAAAATAAGGTAAAAATATGTCTGGAAAGCTCTGGATGTTGGCTACAAAAAGTGTTTTGTAGTCAACACCAAATTCCAAGTTCATCTGTGTCCAAAAATTAAGACCATGGACTGAGGTCTGAGAAATTTGCTACTGGACAGCAACTTCTCAAGAAAGAAAATATGATTTTAAGGGGGTTTTGCATCCATGCTTGTCCCCATTTCCCTAGGTTTTGGTTAGTGATCACTAGACATTTTAGTGGTGAATCAACTATACCAAACCATCCTTAAGTACATTAGGACTAAGCATTTCATTTTGCTTGGGGAGGGGATTTTACCCTTTGAAATCAAGATTTAGTGCTTGAAAATGGTTTTTAGGGTTTTGAAAGTGCATTTTTGCAAGTAAGAAAGAAAAGCTTTGAAAATAATGTTGATCTTTGTAGAAGATCATCCATGGAGATGGTCTTCCATGGTGATCTTCTTAGATCTAGAGAAAGAAGATGAAAGAACTACATTTTGTAGTTTGAAGATGCATGCATGGATGAGATTTAGGGTTAGGAAGAGGAGGGTTTACCAATCTTCCTTGTGTTCTTGAGTGTTTGGCTTGAGTGTATGAGTGTTTAGGGCTTGAATATGAGAGTGAGTGGATGAGTATGAGTTGGGAAAGATTGGAGAGAAAAAGGTGACAATTCTTGAGAATTCTCACTTTGTTTTCTCTCTATATTTCGCCGAGAGGTTCGTTGCATTTGTGTTCTTCCTTCTTATTTTTGTAGTGGAGGGCTCAATTTATAGCCCTCTGAAAATTACATACTTGTCCGCGCGGATAGGATCGGGCGGCGTGCCTTGTTCATTAAATGCAGCTTCAGCTTTGGACAAGAAGAATAATCTTTTTCAAAATTCAAATTGACCAGCCAGTTTTTGTTTCCAGCATTGCTATATTTGGTTTTCTTCATTTGTTTTTCTTTTTTGAGATTCTTTTTAAGGTTTAACCTTAAATAACAATGCCCATTTTACCCTCACTTTGTTAGAAATGTTAGGATAGTTAGGAATTGTTAGAAATGTTATAACTTTCGTTAATTTTCTAACGAAAATTCTAACAAGCTCAAATTGGAGCACTTACACTAACGTGAGACCAGGGAAGATTGGTTTGTTCATCATTCTCAAGGCTGAAAGGGAATCCGAATTCAGGATCCTCGACAAGATTGGTCATGGGTATTTGGGGATCTTCATCGGTTTCCACATCTTCCTGGGCATGCGAAGGTCCTCCGGTTTCAATCATGTTTACTTGGTTATGGTTTCTTGGAAAAGGATTTTTGACTGTATTAGGCCCCTCGGGGCCTTCCAACTTTCCTTGCTCTATCAAACCCTGGATTTCCTTTTTCAGAGTATAGCAATTATCTGTCAGATGTCCGTGGGATTGATGAAAAGCGCAATACTTAGAGGCATCCACTGGAACATTCGGATTCCTGGGCTGGAAGTTCTCCAAAGGCCGCAGTAAACCTTCTTTCACCAATCCTCTAAAGATGTCGTTCAGAGGCATTCCGAAGCTTTCGAGGTTTATGGACCGAGGTTTGGGCTCAGCTGGTTTCCTGGGAGCAAAAGAAGTTGCATTATTACATTCCTACCCCGCGTAATTGATCACCTCTTTACCCTTAGCAGGAGCAGGAGCAGTGTTGGAGGGAGGAGCCCTGTATCTATAGGCAGGTGCAGCAACCTGCTGTTGATTATAAGACTTTTCAAATTTAGTTGCGGAGTTAACCATTGCACGTAAGTCCGGGTAGGGGAAGTTGCTAAGGGAAGTTTTTAAATGCGGTTTCAGGCATGACTAGAAGATATCCAACTGTTCCTCTTTAGAAGGAGGAATGGCCATCTCACTAAGTTTCAAATTCCACCGCTTGTAAAAATCTCCGACATTCTCGTCAGGACGCTACACGGTTGTCTGCAGATCAACTCTATTTGTTTCCCACTCCAGATTAGCTTTGTACTTCTCTGTGAAAGCACTGGTAATCTGGTCCCATGTGGCCCTGGCCTCGGGTTTTAAGCGAAAGAACCATTTTAAAGCACTGGATTTCAAAGAGAGGCTGAAATAGTCGACTGGCCGATTTGTGCACCCTTTGGCCTTCATTGCCAAGGTATACGTGTCCAAGTGAGTTTTCGGGCATGCAGTTCCATCAAACAGGTCTAGGTTAGGCATCACAAACTTGTGGGGTAGGGGAACAATGGAGTCCGGGTCCGTAGGCCGGAAGGCAGCTTTCTTAGCAGTCAATTCAGCAATTTGTGCTTTCATTTCCTTGTGTTGTTCCATGAACCAGGCCAGGTGAGGGTCCTGTGGTGGAGCCATAGCGTTCGGACCGGTGACCAAGGCCGGAGAGAGGAGCTACCACCGCGGCACACCTGGTAGAGGGAATACCGTATCACAGGTATAGGTGTAAACATACCCTTGACCAGGATTGCTCTGAGGGGTAGGAGCTTGAACATGACGGTTGAGCCCGAAAGCTTGCTGTGGGTTTTCCAGGGGCAGAGAAGGTAGAGGTAGGCCTGATGTAGCCGGGTAGCTCGGGTTTCCAGGGTAAGACTCATAAGTAGGCCTAAATGTGGGCTGATGTCCCTGGTTGTTGAACTGTATGCCTGGCTATGGCGAGGGTGTATAACCAAGAGGGTACTGCGGTCCTGGTGATTCTGATGAAACTGGGATAGGGGCTTGGTGGCCCATTGAACCCTGAGTGAGAAATGGGTTTGTGGAAGCTGTGTTGGGAGCAACTGAACTAGCATCATTCACGAGGATGAGGCTCGATCATTGCCCAAACCGCTGTGGTGGCATTCCAAACTGTTGCTGTGGCATTCTGAACTGCTATTGCGAAGGTCCGGATTGATCAGTTCCGAACTGAGGCGGGATCCCAATTTGCTGTGGCATTCCAAGGTATCCCCAACCATGAGAAGACATTCCGTGCTGGTTTTGTCCCCACTGAGGAACTGCGAACTGGCTTGTCCTGTCAGGCTGCATGGATCCAGTAGTCTGTAGTTGGGGAGCTGGCTGACCCAGAGATCGAGGAGCATAGGCTCTGGTAGTAGTACCATAGGAGGTTGGTGGTGGCATTTTGGAGTAGTCAGGGCAACCAAGAGTGGGATTGGGGTCTTCCTCTTCTTCCACGATGAAGGTGCCATCGGGATTGAGACTGGCGGCCAAATCATGGCTCCTAATAGCTTCCATAAGGCTATTCATATGTGCTTCCTGTCGCAGTCTCATTTGCTCAGCTAACTGATTCCATTGCTGTTCTGTTTGGGGAGTCCCGGGAGGCGGAGTGATGTTGTCCCCATCGTTACCAGCTGATTCAGACATTCTGAAACTCAGAGTCGAAACAAATAGTGAAGCTGACGATGCGCTTGACTCTTCCCAACTGATCAAACGGTGGCCCGGTGCCCGAAACCAAGCTTTGTGAGGAGCTGCGGGGGAAAGACACGAGGGTTCAGATATTTGGGAATGAAGGAGGGTAAGTGTTTGGGCTCAGGGCTCATACAACATGCAGTTATTTGTTCTTGTTTACTTAAAACGTGTTTTATTAAAACCTAAGCGGTTGGAAAAGATTGCTC
Organism: Adenophora triphylla var. japonica; assembly: GCA_022495995.1. Classification (NCBI taxonomy): domain Eukaryota; kingdom Viridiplantae; phylum Streptophyta; class Magnoliopsida; order Asterales; family Campanulaceae; genus Adenophora; species Adenophora triphylla. The sequence goes on along the minus strand of JAFEMH010001827.1, from coordinate 176,410 downwards.
TTCTTTTTCCTTTTTTTTAACTATTCTAAGTCCTGGATCAGTGGGACCCATCACTACGCCTGCGGACCCTCAACCTGTAACCCCGAACAAGGGTTCCGTAGGGCAAGCAGGTCCTACCGACCGAAAAGAAAAACGATCCTAAAGTCTGGCGGGTAATCGAGTCTCAACGCGTATTCAATGTAAATTACGGGCAAAGCTGACGTCAAAGGTCAAGATCATGTTGAGGGGCCCGACGAAAAAGTCAGCATGGCCTTGACTGATAAATGTCCATAATTGATCTTGACCCGTCGTCAGTTAGGCCGTAATTAGACATGCCATATTCGTTAATCCTTGATGACTCAGTGTCATGCCGGGAGTCGGTGCATAACTTGTGCAAGTCAAAGTCAAAGTCAAGGCGCCAGTCAAGATCGGGTCAAAGTCCATGACGGAAGACTGGCATGACTTCGACTGATTAGGGTCTCCGAAAGATATTGACTTGGCGTGCTGACTAAGGTTTGACTGCAAAGGTGTATACACAGACAGGGCATGACACGGACCAAACTAAAAACCAATCGGGTCTCTTACAAAGTGTGTCACGGACAAGTGCATGGTCGACACGAGGCTCCAATGGATGTTTGGGTAGTCCCGTGCTCGCACCGAGAGGCGTAGTAAGGCCAAACGGGCTACTACTGGGATTTTCCCGGGTTAAGGACGTAGTGTGCAGTGTAAGGTCGAGTGCGCGTAGTGTGCGGCAGTCTATCTTCTTTTTCTGAGTAAAATAGAAATTTTCACATGTGTTTTAAGAGCATGATGCATGCAAAAAATTTTGAAAATGATTTTTTTTTGAAATATTTTCGAAAAAAAAATTTTTTTGAAGCAAATAAACACATAAGCACATAAGTACAACATTCAAACAACTAAAGAAACGGGTCCGACATTCAAAATTTTGACTTTTCTGAGGTGGCAAAAGATAACAACGCGAAATGTGCAAAACAAACACACACACACAATACAAATGGTTTCAAGTGTCGGGACGGAAGTTTGACCCACAAAAGCTTTTCTTTTCTTTTTTTTTTAAATGATACCGGTACGTGGCTTTGTTAGACCATAATTTATCCCAAGCCCCGGGTTAGGGAGCGGTACAGGAAGCTTAATGGTTTCCACCTATATACCAAATACCATTTTTTATTATTATTATATCTTTTTTTTGAAAAAAAAGATAAAGCTTATTTTTAAATTTCCCAGCTGAGTCGCCACTGTGATGAACGCTCGCTGAAAAATAAAATATAGGAGTTGCCACGCCATTTTTAAGGAAACATTGAAAACCTTTTTAAAGAGAAAATGGGTTCGGGGGTCAGGTTACGTGTTGAGAAGAACCGAGAGTTCACCCAACACGCCTCGTCCGTAGACGAGTCTTTCTATGTTCAACATTCAAAACATCCAAACGTGTGTGCAAAGTTTTGATGATGCCACGATTTTCTATTTTTTGAAAAATCAAACAGAGTCGCCACGCCGTTTTTAGTTTAAGGGCCAAAACTTTGAAAAATGCCCAAAAATGAGAGAGGTGGGTTCGGAGGTCACGTTACACTCCGGGAAGAACGATTAGCACGTTCACCCGGAATGCCTCGTAAAACGAGTCTTCCTAACTTAAAACCATTTGTGTGTGTGTGTGTGTGTGTTTTGCAATAGGAATTTTCTGGAAAATAAAAAGTTTTGACTGGACTGGACTGAAATTTATCAAAACAGTGTGCTTCTGTGAGTGAAAAGGGGCTGAAAACAAAATGTCTGTCCATAGCATTCTTGTCCGCGCGGATCAGGTCGAGGTTCAATCCTGTCCGCGCGGATGGGACAGTAGATTCGTTTTTTTGCAGCTTTCCAGTCTGATTCTGTAAATTCCAGAATGTAAACTGGAGTTACAGAATCAGAACTGGAGTTTGCAACTGAAAGTGTTAAATAAAAACATTTTTTTTTATTTTTGCATCCATGCTTGTCCCCACTTTCCTTAGGCTTTGATTAGTGATCACTAAACATGATTAGTGGTGATTTGCTATATCAAGCCATCCATATGGTACATTAGGACGTAAAAGCACTTCATTTGCTTGGGATGGGGAGATTTGTCATAAAATAAAGATTAATGCATGAAAACTAAATTTAGGTTAAGGGTGTATCAACTTTAGAGTGGATCTCTAAGGTGATCATTAAGATGACCATCCTTGAGATCTTTGAACTCAATGTATCAACTTCACCCTTTTTGTAACCTAAGAGCCTTAATGATCTTCATCCATGGAAGTTGTTCCAAGGTGGAGATCTTAGGCTAAGGGAAAAACATTTACAAGGAAATAAACAATTTAGACCATTTGAAATGGTCATCCAAGGAAATTTATTCCAAGATGACCACATTTTAGTTCAAGTAAGAACTAATGACACAAAAGAAGATGAAAATAAGAATATGGACCATTTAGTGTGATCATCCATGGAGATGAACTCCAAGGTGACCACACTTTAGGCCAAGAGATCAAGTAACAACTAGTTAATGTAAAAAGAGGAACAACAATTTAAAAGGATGTGGATCCTTGTAGAAAATCATCCATGGAGATGAACTCCATGGAGATCCTCTTGGATCTAGGACAAGAAAGAGAAAAGAGATGAACAATCAAGTAAATGAACAAGTTACATCTTTTTAAATGTGAGATGTATGCATGGATGAGGGAGATTAAGGTAAGGAGAAGGAGGGTTTACCAATGGTTGTACCCTATCTTCCTTGGATTTGTGTTTGGGGCTTGAATATGATCAAGATTTGTGTTTGGATTTTGTGTTTAGATGAGTGTTTTTGGGTGAGTCTTAGGCTGTTTTCTGGGATTTTCGTGAATATAATAGTAGGGTTTGAGAAAAGGGCTCCTTTAAACTGAGAGAGAATGATTTTATTTATAGGCTGAATTTAGGTTTCACTTTTGTCCGCGCGGACGAGACTGAGTCTCATTCCAGTCCGCGCGGATTGGAGTGTCAGCGTGCCTGATTTTGCAGAAAGCAGTTTTGGCTACTTGCATTTAATGAAAAGTTGGTCAATTTCTTGGAAATGACTCTTTCCAGCGAGATCCAACCTATTTTTGTTGTTCCTTTAAGGTCCTTCCTTGTTTAAATTACCTTAGGAAGTGACCAAAATGCCCTTAAATGTTTATTTGACGTGGAAAACGTTAAATTGGGCTGAAGGAACATTGGCGGCTCAGATTGGGACACTTACAAGATGCTGAAAATATCAGTTTTGAAGAGGTAGTGCGAGACAAGAAGTGGCAAACTGCCATGGACGAGGAGATTAAAGCGATTGACCGCAACAACATATGGGAGCTAGCAGAATTGACGAAAGGAAGTCAACCTATTGGTGTGAAATGGGTGTACATGAAAAATATGAATGCTTAAGGCAAGATAGAACGGTACAAGGCGTGACTTGTTGCGAAGGGATACAAGCAAAAGGCAGGTATCGACTATGATGAGGTATTTGCTCCTGTTGCAAGAATGGAGACAATTCGATTATTACTCATTTCACAAGCTGCTCAATTCAAATGGCCGATATTTCAGATGGATGTCAAGTCGGCATTCTTGAATGGTGTGCTCGAAGAAGAAGTCTACATCGAACAACCACCCAGGTACATGAAAGTCGGAGAAGAGAAGAAGGTGTTAAAATTGAAGAAGGTGCTTTACGGGTTGAAGCAAGCACCGTGGTCATGGAATACACGTATTGATTTATATTTCAAGGAGAACGGGTTCGAGCAATGTCCCTACGAGCATGCCCTTTACGTAAAGAAGAATGGAGGTAACGTATTATTTGTTGCTCTTTATGTCGATGATCTCATCTTTATGGGTAACAATGATGAGATGATAGAAGAGTTTAAGGGCACAATGACACGAGAATTTGAGATGACAGATTTGGGCTTGATGAAGTTTTTTCTTGGTTTGGAGGTTAGACAAGTAGAGACGGGTATTTTTATATCACGGGAGAGATATGCGAAAGAGATTTTGAAAAAGTACAAGATGGCAAATTGCAACCCGGTATCAACACCAATGGAACCAGGTGCAAAACTCTCGAAGTTCAATGGAGGAGAACGTGTCGATGCAAGCAGATACCGGAGTTTGGTAGGAAGACTTCGCTATCTCACATGCACAAGGTCGGATCTTTCATTAAGTGGCGGCATTGTAAGTCGGTTCATCGAGGGGCCGGTTCATTCACATTGGAAGGCACTGAAGCGAATCCTACGGTACATCCTAGGAACAGTGTCACTCGGGTTATTCTACTCAAAAGCAGAAGATTACAAGTTGGTTGGGTATTCCGACAGCGATTGGTGCGGAGACATAGACAATCGGAAAATTACCTCAGGATATGTGTTCTTTATGGGAGATACTGCGTTTACTTGGCTTTCAAAGAAGCAACCGATCGTTATGCTCTTAACATGTGAAGCTAAATATGTGGCAGCATCTTGGTGTGTATGTCATGAAGTATGGCTTAGAAATTTGTTGAGAAAGATGGAGCTAAAGCAACTTGATGCAACCGTGATTCATGTTGACAACAAATCAGCAATTGAGTTGGCAAAGAATCCAGTGAACCATGAAAGGAGCAAGCACATCGACGTTCGTTTTCACTTTATCCGAGATCATGTGAAGGAAGGAAGTGTGAAATTGGTGCATGTGGCAAGTCAGGATCAAGCTGCGGATATCTTCACAAAACCGCTACCGAAAGTACTTCTCGATAGATGCAAGAAGATGATTGGCATGATGAATGGTAGAAGCATTTAAGTTTACAGGGGAGTTTTGTTGAATAAACATTAAATGCTATATTAGTAGGTTATGGAAAAATAAAAGGTCAAGAGTCTTTGTAAGTGAAAAGCCAAGGGGTGGTAGAAAAGTTAATGGTCTTTTATGTTTTTGTTTGAATAGTGCCTATTTAAAGGCCTTGTTGATGTTGATTGAAATGCAGAACAGAAGAAAGTGAAATAAAAGATAGTTTACACATATCACTAGCAACAAATGATCACAAAACCAGCAAATACATTTCCAAATCAAGGCAGACTCTATTTTTATGCAATTCATATCAAATTCAATTGTAGTCCCAATGAAAATCATAATAGAGACCACTAAATGGCAACAAAGGATCACAACCAACAACTACATTTCCAAACCAAGGCAAACTTTGTTCTTATGCAATTCATATCAAATTCAATTGTAGTCTCAGCAAAACCATTATATACATTCATCAAATGACTACAACTAGACATGCCCGGTCGGACCGGACCGTCGGTTTCCGGTCGAAACCCGTCGATCCACGATTTGACGAAAAGGCCGACCGAAACCGGACCACCGACTTACGGTTCACGATTTCGGTTCCCGATTTGCCGGTCCGATTTCAGACGGTTTTTTTTTTAAACCAAAGGATATTTCGAAAAAAAAAAATTCTAGTTTTTTTTTGTGTTAGAAAAATAAAAATGAATTGAAATGTTCTATTTATAAACCCAAAAGCATTTTTCGATTTTTTTTTTTTTAATACTCAATCTTCAATCTTCAAAAGGAGACAATGGCATAGGATATATATGAGATTAAGGTAGATGGATTGGATTTAGGGTATGTAGTATATGATTTAGATTTAAGGTTTAGGGTATACTTTCATTTGTTTAGTTTTTTCTATCTTTTTTACATTACTTTTTGTAAAAAAAAAAATAGTAATAAAAAAGTCTAAAATATTATTTCTTAGTCAATAAAAAAATTAAAAAAAATTAAAGGGTATTCCATCCCTATTTTCTTTTATATACTTTCATTTGTTTAGTTTTTTTCTATCTTTTTATATTACTTTTTGTAGAAAAATTTAGTAATAAAAAAAGTCTAAAATATTATTTTCTAGTCAATAAAAAAATTAAAGGATAGTCCATCCCTCTTTTCTTTTATATACTTTCATTTGTTTAGTTTTTTTCTATTTTTTTATATTACATTTTGTAAAAAAAAAATCAGTAATAAAAAAGTATAAAATATTTTTTCTTAGTCAATAAAAAATTAAAGGGTAATATTTTTTGAATTAAGGTTTAGGGTATGAATTGTATGATTTAGATGAGTTGGTCTTATAAAAAACTAGTTTTTCCTTAAGATAAGGAAAAACGTATTTTTTCAAAGCGCTGGGCATTATTATTCAAAACAAACGGTGGCATTTTTGTAATTACTGGCAACCATGATAAATGCCAGTGTTAATATTACAAATGATCAGTGATTTCATACTGGCATTTTATAAACATGAAACTGGCACTTTTCTCAAGTGCCAGTGCTAATGTTAAAAATTGCCAGTGTATCTGGCACTTTTTTACATTGATACTGGCAGTTATTAAAAGTGCCAGTGGTAGTGTTAATAATTGCCAGCCATTACACTAGCACTTTTTAACATTGATACTGGCACTTATAAAAGTGCCCGTTGTAGTATCAATAAGTGCCAGTGTACACGTGCTGACACTTTTTTACACCAAACACTGGTTTTTTTTTTGCTGGCAATCATAAACACATGCACTGGCATTTCAAAACACATGAACTGACACTCCAAAACACATGCACTGGTACTCTTTTTTGCTGGCACTCAAAAACACATGCACTGACACTCAAAACACGTGCACTGGCACTCAAAAATACATACACTGGCATTAGTTTACACTAGCACTGGCACATCAAATCCTTACCACTGGCGCATCAACAAACTACAATTCACAACAAGAATACTGATGTCCTTAGGTTTAATTGAGGTATTAGCAAATAAATTATCCAAAGCACCAAACATGAAATGTTCAGCCTCTTCCCGAGCCGCCGCCATGGACGGCTGAGGCGGCAAATGATGCATTGCTTCAGGAACATAAGTCTCCTCTCCTAGACCGGACCGCTCCAAGATCTTCCTCTGATGCATTGCTGTAATGTAAGTCTCCCTCTCCCTAATCCAAATTTCCCTACTATTTTTCAATCCTAATTTGAGTATATTCAATTCATTTAGGGTTTCGCATCAACCCCCCAAATCAATTTAATCAGAAAATTTGTAATCCAATTTAATCAATTTCAGCTTCTTCGTTGATCAGAATCCCTAGCGATGAATGCTAGAGAGGGTGTGTGTGTGTGTGTTTTTGAATTTGGGGATGAACGAGAGTTGGGTGCCGCGAGCGAGGCGGAAGAGTCGACGTGTTCTAAAAACACGTTTTTTGTTAAGCTTAACAAAAAACGCATTTTTTATAAGTTTTTCGCGATTTAGATTTAAGGTTTAGGGTATATGATATTTATGTGATTAATATAAATAAATTAGGGTTTAGGGTATTTAGTATATGATTTAGATTTAAGGTTTAATAAATAGGGCATATGAGATTATGGTAGATAAATTGGGTTTAGGGTATGTATTATATGATTTAGATTTAAATTTTAGGGTGCATGGTATACGTGAGATCAAAGTAGATGAATTAGGGTTTAGGATTTGGAGTATATGATTTAGTTTAAGGTTTAGGTATAGGGTATCAATCAGATTAATGTAGATGAATTAGGATTTAGAGTATGTAGTATATGATTTAGATTTAAGGTTATGAGATTAAGGTAGATGAATTGAATTTAGGGTATGTAGTATATGATTTAAATTTAAGGTTTAGGGTATAGGGTATATATATAAGATTACATTAGATGAATTATGGTTTAGGTTATAGAGTATATAATTTTGATTTAATGATTAGGGTAAAGGGTATATATGAGATTAATTTAGATGAATTAGGGTTTAGGCTATGCAGTATATGATTTAGATTTAAAGTTTAGGGTATAGGATATTTATAAGATTAATTTAAATGAATTAGGTTTAGAGTATTGATTATATAATTTAGATTTAAGGTTTAATGCATATGGCAAATGATATTAAGGTAGATGAATTGGGTTTAGGGTATAAAGTATATCATTTAGATTTAAATTTTATGGTATAGAGTATATATGAAATTAATGTAGATGAATTAGGGTTTAGGGTATTGAGTATATGATTTAGATTTAAGGTTTAATGTATATGGCATATGAGATTAGGGTAGATGAATTGGGTTTATGGTATGAAGTATATGATTTATATTTAAAGTTGAGGGTATATGTTATATATGAGATTAAAATAGATGAATTAGGGTTTAGGGTATCGAGTATATGATTTAGATTTAAGGTTTGGGGCATAGGTTATATATGAGATTAAGGTAGATGAATTGAATTTATTGTATGGAGTATATGATTTAGATTTGAGTTGATCTTATAAAAAACGTGTTTTTTTCTAAAATTAAGGAAAAATCATTTTTTTACACTAACAATTAATAATATATGCACTGGCAGTATTCACACTGGCATTTTTTTATACTAACACCGACACTTTTTTATCCTAAACTAACATTCTTTTATAATGGCAATTAATAATATATTCACTGGCACTTTTCACACTTCCATTTGTTTACACTGATACTGACACTTTTTTACACTAACACTAGCAATTTTTTACACTGGCACTTAATAATAAATGCAATGTCACTATTTACATTGTCATTTTTTACACTATAACTGACACTTTTTTACACTAACACTTGCACTTTTTGTACTGACACTTAATAATACATGAAATGACACTATTTACACTATCACTTTGTTACACTAACAATTGAACTTTTTTACAATGACAATTAATAATAAATGAACTAACACTCTTTACACTGCCAATTTGTTACACTAACACTGGCAATAGCGGGGGAAACAAAACACGTTTTTTATAAACTTACGAAAAAACGCGTTTTTTGTAAGATTTTAGCTTTAGATTTAATGTTTAGGGTATACTTTCATTTATTTAGTTTTTTCTATCTTTTTTTATTTTATATTTTGTAAAAAAATCAGTAATCAAAAAAATCTAAAATATTATTTCCTAGTCAATAAGAAAATATAAAAAAATTATAAAAATTAAAGGTTGTTGGTTTCTTTTATATATTTTTATTTGTTTAGTTTTTTTTCTATCTTTGTTTCTATTACTTTTTGTAAAAAAAAAAAAAAAAATCAGTAATAAAAAAGTCTAAAATATTTTTTATAGTCAATAAAAAATATAAAAAATTAAAAGGTAATATTTTTTGAAAATGTGCGGGTCGAACCGCCGGTTATGACAGCCGGTTTGACCGCCTGTTAATATTCTCGAACCGTATTCGAACTTTGAACCACCGGTTTAACGGTTTGACCGGTTTAACGGTTTGATCGGTTTGAAGATTTGTCGTTTTCAATGGTTTGATCAACGGTTTTAAACCATTGGTCTGACGGTGTGAACCGAATCGTACGGCGAGTGTAACTACAATTACAACTACAACGAAACCATCATTGTGCACCCATAAACTACTGAGCGAACCTTTTAACCAAATCACAAGGCAGTAATTTTTTATTTCCAAACTCAATTCGTAACAAGAAAATCATCATTTCACTCCCACAAACAATTTCCAAACCAATTTGTACTCTTAATCACACAAATGCACGAAAAAAATAGTAAAATTAGAAATACGAACTGAGAAATAGTGGAACCAAAGAACTCTTTAATTTCATCTGAAGTCGGGAAGTATAGACTATCAACATCGTCCTTAACAAAGAGTTTGGTGAGAAACAAGCCATCATTTTTAGGTCTGAAAAGTAGAGAGCAGCTTTTGATTCAATGTACATACGCTTCACCTCTATTGAACCCCTCGAACCATATTCAACCTCCAGTTCGGCCACAATCAATTCTTCAGAAGGACTGAATTGAGTCTCAGGCACTTTGGTGACAACATAGACTAGGTCTGAACCGGATCATCAAAAAGGGATAACAGAGTATCAGGGACGACGGTTCCGTAAAACAACGACGAAGTGATCGAAGGAAGAACTTCATAAATCGGCGAATCAGGGCATATATATGATTTAGCGACAACAAGAGAAGGAATCGTCGCCAACTTTATCATCTACGGGCAACAAAACTACCAAATCGAAGTTTGGGGGTGGGTGGGGGTAGGGTTTTCTTAATGGTGGGTTGGATAGATTAGATTAGGTTAAGTAAATGAGTTTCACTAATAAACCAATTAGGTTAGTGTTGTTAGAGATAAAGAAGGACTCTCCAATTAATTTCCTAATCTCTCTAGTTTTCCTATTATAACAGTTTCCTTATTCATCTTTGTATTAGTTTCCTAGTCCTAGAGTATTACTTTCTCCCCAAGCTATTACTTGTATAAATAACCTTCATAGTTGATCAATAATATTTGGGGGATTTCTTTTATAAGTATTCTCTTAGTTATTCATCTAATATGGTATCAAAGCCCGGGTCATTGAGTTGGTCCGGGTCATTGAGTTGGTCGAGGATTCTATCTACAATGTCGTCGGGATTAATGGGTCGGCCAAGAGAGGCAAGTTGGTCGGAACAGGATTTCATGTCTCTCATATATTCGGTGATGGTGCGGGTACCTTTGGTGATGTTTTTGAGGTGATCCTTAAGTTGTTTAAAGTGACTTTTTGAGGGATTGGCATAAGTTTTGGTAAGAGTTTTCCAAGCATCCAAGGTTGTAGTGCATAAGGATATAAGGGGAACCAAGTCGGAGGAGAGCGTACCTGCTAAAGCACCAAGAATCAATTTGTCCTTAGGAGAGGAGACGGTGGTGGAGGGGACGGCAGGGGTATCTCCGGCGGCTGGGATGGCTTTGGTGGTGGTTGCTAGGTTTTCGGGTGGGGCGGGATGACTTCCATATATAAATTTGTAGAGGTCATAGCCAATGAGGGTGGCTTCAATTTGGGTTTTCCAAGCAATATAGTTTGTGGGGGTTAGTTTTAGGATATGTATTAGAGAAACAACGATGAGGGGAACGTTGGGTTCGGCGGAGTTGGGAATGGTGGAAACGTCCGTCATAGTAGTGATATGACCGACCGGAATAGACAAAAAAAATTCTACGGATGACATCATTATTACAGGGTCTAATGTGGGGTGTTTAAATTCATTCATCACCATGTTTTCTAAGAGATTTTCCTTGAAGGATCTTGGCTCACTTTCTTATTTTCTTGGGGTTGAAGTGCTTCCTCATCCTCAAGGAATTTTTCTTAGTCAACAAAAGTATATTCAGGATCTTCTTCTCAAATCAAAGATGGCAGAGTCAAACCCGGTTCCAACACCTATGGCACCCCACCCTACACTCTCGGTTTCTAAGGGTACACCACTCTTGGATCCCTCAGAATATCGAGCTCTTGTGGGTAGTCTACAATATCTCTCCTTGACAAGGATGGATATCTCATTTGCAGTCAATAGATTGTCACAGTTCATGCACAAACCTACTTCAGACCATTGGGTTGCCTTGAAACGTGTTCTTCGATATCTTGTGGGTACAGTCTCTAATGGGTTTCTTATTTACAAAGATTCACCTCTCTCTCTCTCTCTGCATGCCTTTACTGATGCTGATTGGGCAGGAGACATGGATACCTACGTCTCAACTACAGGGTACATTATCTATCTAGGCAAAAATTCGATTTCATGGAGTTCTCGTAAGCAAAGAACCTTGGCTCGTTCATCAACCGAAGCCGAGTATCGAGCAGTTGCTGCTACTACGGCTGAAGTCATTTGGGTACAAAATCTTCTTCTTGAGCTCAACTCTGGTTCAAATAATTCTCCAGTCTTTTATTGTGATAATTTGGGTGCTACATATGTGGCTGCAAATCCAAGGTTTCATTCTCGCATGAAACATCTTGGGCTTGACTATCATTTTGTTCGGGAGAAGGTCCAAAATAATTCCTTAAGCGTTACTTTTATTTCAAGTAATGATCAGTTGGCGGATGTGTTGACAAAACCTCTACCTCGAGCTCGTTTTCAGTATATCATGACCAAGATTGGATTTGCCTCTCGGTCGTCCATCTTGCGGGGGCATGTTAGAGATAAAGAAGGACTCTCCAATTAATTTCCTAATCTCTCTAGTTTTCCTATTATAACAGTTTCCTTATTCATGTTTGTATTAGTTTCCTAGTCCTAGAAGTATTACTTTCTCCCCAAGCTATTACTTGTATAAATAACCTTCATAGTTGATCAATAATATTTGGGGGATTTCTTTTATAAGTATTCTCTTAGTTATTCATCTAATAAGTGTTAGTTTAATTATCTTCATTAGGGGTTAAATGGGTGAAGTAGAGTTAATATAAAATTATAAAAAAAAAACTTTGTTATTTTTGATAGTTTACAATCGTATAAATCTCATGTGGATCACTAACTTAAAATAATTAAAATAAAAGTGACAAATGAGTTGTTATGCAAACTATCACCCTATATATACACAAGTGGACCCACAACTTGAATCCAACCATTAAATAGAGTTTTTTGTTTTTTGTTTTTTTTTTTTAATAAAGGAACTAGAGTTTGTTTTGTAAATGTGATCATACGGCTGAAAATATGCTTTTTAGTTTGGCACATGAAATTTCATAACTAATAATATCCCCTATTTGTCACTTTGCTTGGCCTACTTGCTTACGGTTTTGCATGTTTTGTTTTGTATAATTACCAACTCTCTAACTTGTTCTTCTCCCTCAATTCCCTTATTATGGGTTTGGCAAATCTTTGGGAAGGGATTGTAGGTTTATTCAGAGTACAATGTATTTTTTTTCTTCAAAGAATAATTTTAAGTACAATTAAAGGGAAAATCGAATAAAAAGACAGAAAATCATGTTAGACCAGTAAATAATAACCACACATAATCCCAAGCACATAGATTCTAAATATGAATTTCTTGTTTCAAAACTGAGGGCACATCATTACACTCCCCGGGATGGAAATCAATCATAACTACTGTCTCTCGAAATAATCCTACTATTTTTTTGTTTCTTTGAATTGAATGAACGTTAAACAATAATTTTAGATTAATTCAATTATCCTAATATAAAAATCTATAAACTGTCATTAATAGCATTTATAATTATGTATAAATAACAAGTTCAAGATTTTCATTTGAATAATTAAATTAAACTAAAATAATTGTTTCAAAGTTAATTCATTCAAATAAAAAAAAAAAAAAAAAAGAGTACTCCCTCCGTCCCACAAGCGACACACTTTGCTATTTTGGGCGTCCCACTGATAAGTCACACTTCCTAAAATGGCAAAGAATCTTTACTATTCTCTCACTCATTCTCTCTCCTACATTATTTTAATACTCACAACACCATTATAATTTACTATTCTCTCCACTCATTCTCTCTCCTACTCAACTATCTACACTCACAACACATCAACCTTTTCACTTTTTCCTTAATTCCCGTGCGAAACAGTAACTGTGTCGCTTGTTATGGGGCGGAGGGAGTATATGTTACAAGCAGATCAAGGATGACAAACTGTAACGCAGGCAGTTAAATGTTAACAATAAGATTAAAACTCCAGACAATCTGGAATACTCAAGAAAATATTTGCTTCACAATATAACTAGATTGTGAGACTGAAAAGAAACAAACTTTTAAGTATGGAGTTCTTGTTCCCAGGTCACAGAATCACAAGGTAAACTGTTCATCAGCCAACACTATAAATATTAGACCAGGTGTCACAAGTCTCACCAAGTAAATGTAACAATTGACACCAATTATTTCCATAAAACTAACACATGGAGGGGCTAGTGGGTGGGGGTGGGGTGGGGTGGGTAAAGAAGAAAGAAACCTCATGGAGTTGTGACCGCCTTCCAGAGTTTGACCCAGTCCACCATGGCTTCAGAAGCACGAACAAACACAGGATCCAACGGCCCCAAACGCTCCTTCACTGCTCCAGCCATCTCAACCACACAAGCCTCAGCTGTAGCCGCTTCCCGAGACAATCTTACTGACTGAAAGAAAGGAATAACTTCCTCCATCAACTTAACCCCTTCCCACTCTTTCTTCAAGCTATCAATGGCATTTCCTCTATCATTTCTCCACACATACGGCAGCCCACTTTTCACACCAAGCCCCAAGTGATCACACACCACTTTCACACACAACCCACACCATATATCCTCCACCGTTTCCCACCTAAACTTTCCTTCCTTTGCCAACCTCAAAGCGGGAAGCAATGCAGGTCCCACCGCCTCGCGATCGAAAGCTATGTTTATACCACTCAAAGGCATCATGACCCTCGATGGAACAGTCAAAACAGCATCAACATAATGAGAATTCCTCCGCCCCGGATTCACGGCTTGTGTGGGTGCATCATAGTCTGCTAAATTGAGCCATAGCCCACATGACAAAGCGCATGGCACACCACTACGTAAGCTAAAAGGGTACCCGCGAACAAAATCTGCACCTTCTCGGTAAGGGTCATAAAGGGTATTAAAGAAAAAAGGGGTGGCCGGAGTTGTCAGATTGTTGATGTGCTGAGCAACAATGTCGACAAAATTACCCTTATTGTCCTTAGCTGGAATGCAATCATCATCAACTGCTATAATATACTTTTTCTTGGATACCAAATAGCCAAAATACCTGCACGAATAGCCAGAAAAAAGAGTGGTGGTGGAAGAGGACCCCACAGCTTTGTCTATTTCAGATTTAGTATAGACGTGAAGGTCAAAACCGTCAGGAATTTTCAGATCCTCTTTAAGATCAGGGTCTTTGACAATTATCAAGTGAAAGCGAGAGAACACTGGTCTCCAAGCATTCAAGAAAGACGTCAGGTCAGCCTGGAGGGCCCCAATCACGATATCTACCTCGTTATCATTGACACTTATCTGAGACATTCTGAGATAACTTAAATGGAAAATTTGTCAGCTTTAGAATTTCTCAGAGCATCCTGTCAAAAGAAATCTAGAGGTCAGAACAGACTCAGCAAGAAGGCGTAATAATCTGAGATATCCTGAAATGACTTACTAGTGGGAAGGACAGGTGTATAGACGTGCTGGATGTTAAGCGCTTGGATTAGAGATAGAATTTCTTCTTTACCAGTTGACACAAAAAGCTTCAAAATCTTCTCTGTCAGTTTGCCAGCCCTCAAAGTTCTCTGCCAATCAAATAAATAACCCAAATGTAAGAAATTGAATACCACCCACAAACAAAGGGGTACCTACATGAAAACTAACAGGAAAGAAATCCCTAACAGAAAGGTTCAGATAAATCCCATAGACCCGTAAGCATCAACAGCTCCTTCTACAGAAGAAGCTGTTCAAGCATCAGCAAAGGCAACTCAATTACAAAATTTTCTGGCACATAAAACGAATACCCAGTCACTCGGCCAACTCAGAGTTGAGGGTCGCGTTGTAGAACCAGCTCAAATCAATCATCACCACATAGAACAATCAAACAAGCCATGTACAAGTGATTCCTCAAATGAATTTGTGCATAACACAAGTGTTAAGCATGATAATTTATGGAACTAAATAATAATGATGCTTGGCAAATTGCAAGAAGTGCATTCAGTCTACAATAACTGCAGGAACATGAACTCACGCATATTTACACCAAAAATAATGACAAACTATATGCTTTTGCCAAATCAAGATATACAGCAAGAAATCAAAGATGCACATTCGCCTTCATAATATCGTAGCAGCTACTAAGGGATAAAGGGTTTATCAGAAAGCAGAAAGTCAGAAGGGAAAAAGAATTGAGAGAAATCACAAAACGTCTGTCTTCTAACATATAGCTCTGCTAATTTCCAACAACAACAAAGCCGTTGTCCCAAAATAATTTGTGGTTAGCTAATATGAATCCTCATGTCATCGTGAAAGAAAAGACGTGAGGAAAAAAAAGAGTTGAAAGAAGAAATAGGTAGGAATAAAATTTGAAAAAACCAAATAAGAAAATGTGTTTTACTATTTGTGCATATACAGAGAGAATCAATACCATATAAATCTAATCTTGGGATTCGAGTACTGGCAGTAAATTTAGATTTTGATATTGATGGATATGCCCTAAGGATGTTGTGGACGACACATTTGATGGTGAGGTGAAGGTGGAGGCAGACTTGCATGACCAAGAGAGGGAGATTGCTTAGAGAATTGAACTCATTTTCTACTCATATGGGAATAAGGGGTGCACTTACACGTTCTTCGTCATATCCCTTAACCATACCCTTAGAATAACTACCAGTAGTCATTTAAATCATAATATTAGTTAGAAAAGTAAAATTGCCAGAAAGAGTATTTGTATTTGAAGTCACTGAACTAAATCACTCAGTCGAGTCCCACGTTGTCTGTAACGGCTATATTACCTAACAGGGGCAATTTAGTCAATTGCCTTGAATAAATGAACACGTGATTAGCATATGAGAAAGACGCGTATTATTGCTGTTGTTGAGGTCGTTATTTGTCAGCCAATCAGAGGAGGGCAACGCTAACCAAGCACGAGCAAAGTATGACGGGGCGTTGGATACAGAATCTAGAATGAATTTAAGCAAGGAATGAAGGATTAAGGGGTGTGGATTGTATTGTTAATTTTCGTCTCAATAAGTTGTAGGAGTAGCCATTGTTGCTTAGCTTGATGCCTCTGTTTACTCATAATTAGTGAACCTCAGTCATTGTATCTGATTTCCATTAAATTCAATTACAATTTTATCCAATTTCGTTTTGGGCTATTACAAGTGGTATCAGAGCAAGTCTTTCCACGGATTGCTTCTGTTATTAATTGCTTCACATGGCAGACGACACCAGATGGAAGGAATTGGAGAAGAGAATGGGAGGACAGGACAAGCGTATGGATGATCTGAATGAATTGGTTAACCAAGGAATGGAGAACAATGCAAAAAGATTGGATCAGACAGATCAGAAGATAGAGAAGATGGATGTTGTTCTATTAGAAATTAGAGCCATGATGGAAGGATTGGGAGCTAGAAGAGACAAGGGCACTGGTAAAAATCATGGAGGAACTAGTGGATCAGAAGTTGAAGGAGGATCAAATGGGGTGCGAGAAGTCAGGTTCGAGCAAGATGGAAGGTATTACTCAGTTCATACTCCCTCCCCTAATCAGTTCACTAACCCATCAATTTCATTGCCTATCAACACTGTTCCACTCTTCACTACTGCTAACACAATGTCACCCCAAATCCCTTTCACTCAGAATCATACTCAGTTTCACCAGAACAACACATTCCAAAATCCAAATATTCCACAAAACCAATTCATGCCTACCACGTCCACTTATATGCCTAACCATCAACAAACTTTCAATACCCCAATCCATATATGATACCACCCAATCAAATTCCCCACAACTGGCAGAGCCCTTGGCATGCCAAACCTCCTAAGATGGATTTTCCTCGATTTGATGGCACTGATGTTAGAGGATGGGTTATTAGATGTGATCAGTACTTTGACTTTAATCCCATGGATGAATTCAGAAAAACCAAATATGCATCTACTCATTTTGAGGGGAGTGCTAGCCATTGGTACCAGTTTTATCATGTATGGAGGGGATTGGTAACTTGGAGAGCATTTGCCAATGATGTGGTGAATAAATTTACTGCAAGGGAACATAAGGAACCACAAAAGGACTTTAACAAGCTGACTCAGTTGGGCTCTGTGGATAATTACATAGATGAGTTTGATGAGCTTAGAGCATTGATTGTACAGCATGAAGAATTCACAGAGACCTATTTTCTGTCCAGTTTTTTAAGTGGGTTGAAGGGAGAAATCAAGGGAGCTGTTAAAATGGCCAAGCCCAGGTCATTGGATGATGTTATGGCCTTAGCTAAACAGGCTGAAGTAAATATAAGCCAAGTCCCTAAACCTAAATTCTACCTCAGTCAGACAAAATCCACAACTCATTCAAAACCAACACAATACACCAAGCCATATCCTAACCAAAACAATAGCCACAGCAATACCAATTCCAATTCTTATTCTGTTAACCAAATCCCCAACAAAACTCCTAACCTCAGTGCTAACCCAAGATCCTTAACCAGTTTCGAGATTAATGATAGAAGGAGGAAAGGATTATGTTTCCATTGTGATGAAAAGTTCAGTAGAGGACATGTTTGCAAAGTTAAATTGTATTCTCTAGTAGGGGAAGAACTAGAGGAACAAAAGGAAGAAGAGACTGAGATGGAGATAGAAAAAGAGGAGGATAATGAGGAAGAGGAAGCTCAAATCTCGGTATTGGCCCTTAATGGTGTACCCACTCATAATACAATTAAGGTCAAAGGCAAGGTCAAGAGGAGATCAGTGACAATATTAATTGACAGTGGGGCAACACACAACTTCATTGATCCTGACACAGTAGCACAACTGGGGAGCTTAGCTATTCAGACTAGTCCTCTGAATGTGACTGTTGCAGATGGTAATAGGCTCACTAGTGATGCCTTATGTGTGGCCTTCAAATGGGAAATGCAAGGTCACAGCTTTCAAACAGATTTGAGGGTGTTACCCTTGGGTGGTTGTGATATTATTTTGGGGGTAGAGTGGTTAAAAACTTATAGTCCCATTACATTGGACTATAAGAAATTGGAGGTTTCAATACATGTGGGAAAGAAAAAGATCACATTAAAGGGAACAGAAGAGGAAGGTTCATTGAAGTTTATTAGTGGTAAGGGGCTGAGTAAGTTGATCCAAAAGACCAAGCAGGGAATTGTGGGATACTTGCTTTACATGAATGTCAATGAGAGTCATAATGCAGTGGTTCAGCCTATTACAGCCATTTTAAGCCAATTCTCTGATGTTTTTGAAGAGCCAAAAGGTCTACCTCCTATGAGAAATCATGATGACAGGATCATACTCAAGGAGGGCAGTAACCCCATCAGTCTTAGGCCTTATAGGGCTCCTCATTTTCAGAAGGCAGAGATTGAGAGGCAAGTGAAGGATATGATGGATGCTGGAATCATACAACACAGCAGCAGCCCATTTGCTTCACCAATTCTGTTGGTATTAAAGAAGGATGGCACTTGGAGATTATGTGTTGACTATAGGAGACTCAATGAGATGACTGTGAAGAACAAATTCCCTATTCCCATCATTGAAGAGTTGTTGGATGAGTTACATGGAGCAAAATGGTTTTCCAAGTTAGACTTGAGATCTGGTTATCACCAGATTAGAGTAGCATAAGAAGATATTCCAAAAACAGCCTTCAGAACCCACCATGGACATTTTGAGTTCAAAGTTATGCCTTTTGGACTCACAAATGCTCCTGCTTCATTTCAGTCACTCATAAATGAAGTTTTCGAATCTTATCTAAGGAAGAGTGTGTTGGTTTTCTTTGATGATATCTTGGTTTATAGCAAGACCTTAGAGGAACACATGCAACATTTACAACAAGTTTTGATGGTGACGAGGAATAACAATTTGTTTGCAAAGGAGAGTAAGTGTTCATTTGCTCAAAATAGCTTGGAATACTTGGGACATATCATTTCTGAAGATGGTGTTGCTGCTGATCCAACCAAGATACAAGCCATGGTTAATTGGCCTATTCCTGCCAACATCAAACAGCTTAGGGGTTTCTTGGGACTGACAGGTTATTATAGGAGGTTTGTTAAGGGTTACGGAGAGATGTGTAAACCCTTGACAATGTTACTTAAGAAGAACTCATTTGTATGGGGTGTCGAAGCACAGGAGGCATTTGAAAGACTCAAGAAAGCCATGAGTAGTACTTCTGTTTTGGCTATGCCAAATTTTGAAGAAACTTTTGTTATAGAGACTGATGCAAGCAACCAAGGCATTGGGGCTGTTCTTATGCAAAAAGGAAGGCCCATTGCTTACCTCAGTAAAGGGTTGAGCCCAAGAAATCAGACTTTGTCCACGTATGAAAAGGAATTGTTAGCTATGGCAGTGGCAGTTAACAAGTGGAGACCTTATGTCCAAGGTACACACTTCATCATCAGAACTGATCAACAGAGCCTCAAATACTTTTTGGAACAGAAGATAACCACCCTTATGCAGCAAAAATGGTTGGCTAAGCTGATGGGGCTCGATTATGAGATTGTGTATAAGAAAGGGTGTGAAAACAAAGTGGCTGATGCATTATCTAGGGTGGAAAGAGATGAGGTTCAAGTAAGTGCTATTACTGCTACTACCCCTACTTGGATGTCAGAGCTGATTGAGAGTTATGAAGGAGATGACAATGTAGTGAAATTTATTGAGTTGGCTAAACATAAGGATGAAAGAGAAGGATGGAGTTTTCATCAGGGGATCCTAAAGAAAGAAGGGAAGCTGTATGTGGGAAAAGGTAAAGGAATGAGAGACAAATTGTTAGAGGAAATGCATTCCTCTAGTTTTGGTGGGCATTCAGGAAGAGAAGCAACTTACCAAAGGATCAAACAATTCTTCTATTGGCCTGGTATTAAGAATGATGTTCAAACCTTTGTGAAGGAATGTGATAACTGTCAAAGGAATAAGGTAGAACTAGTACCCTCACCTGGACTATTGCAGCCCCTTCCTGTTCCTGTTCAAGCTTGGGTTGATATATCTAAGGATTTTATTGAGGGGTTATCAAATTCTGGAGGCAAGGATGTCATTTGGGTAGTCAATGATCGATTCACCAAGTATGGGCACTTTGTGGCCATTTCTCACCCTATTACAGCTGTGGGACTAGCTGATGTGTTCATGGATCAGATTTACAAGCTTCATGGCCTTCCTCAGTCTATTGCGAGTGATAAAGACAGAATTTTCTTAAGTTCTTTTTGGCAAGAGTTATTCAAGAAGATGGGTACTAAATTAAATCACAGTACAGCTTATCATCCACAAAGTGATGGCCAAACTGAGAGGTTGAACAAATGTTTGGAGGCTTATTTAAGAGCTATGATTGGGCACAGACCAAAACAATCGGTTAAGTGGCTATCTTTAGCTGAATGGTGGTATAACACCACCACTCATTCAGCCATAGGAATGAGCCCTTTCCGAGCCTTGTATGGTTTTTCACCTAGACAAGCAATTATTTCACAAGCTCATGATACTCCAATAGCTGCAGTGGGGACTTTCTTTAAGGAGAGGAATGCTATGGATGCCATTCTGAAGGAAAGCCTTGGTAAAGCTCAGAATCGATACAAGGTTTATGCAGATAAGAAGAGGACTGAAAGGGAATTTGTGGTGGGAGATTGGATTTTTCTCAAGTTACATCCATATAGGCAACAAACTGTGCAGGCCAGAAGCAACCAGAAATTAGCATCTAAGTATTTTGGACCTTATTTGGTGCTTGAGAAAATTGGACAAGTAGCATACAAAATAGACTTACCAGTTGGGTCACAAATTCACCCTGTATTTCATGTGTCGCTATTGAAGAAAAAGCTTGGACGCAAGGCCACCATTTCGACTTCTCTTCCTACAGTAGGTGCTGAAGGACAAATGCAGTTGCAACCAGTGGCAATCTTGGATAGAAGGGTAGTTAAGAGAGGTAATGTTGCAGTGCCTCAAGTACTGATTCATTGGTCCAATTCTGTTGTGGAGGATGCATCTTGGGAGGATGCTGTTGATATTGATCTTCGATTTCCAAATTTCTTACCTTGAGGACAAGGTAGTTGTTAAGGAGAAGGGAATTGTAACGGCTATATTATCTAACAGGGGTAAATTAGTCAATTGTCTTGAATAAGTGAGCACGTGATTAGCATATGAGAAGGACGCGTATTGTTGCTGTTGTTGAGGTCGTTATTTGTCAGCCAATCAGAGGAGGGCAACGATAACCAAGCACGAGCCAAGTATGACGGGGGCGTTGGATACAGAATCTAGAATGTATTTAAGCAAGGAATGAAGGATTAAGGGGTGTGGATTATATTGTTAATTTTCGTTTTATCAAGTGGTAGGAGTAGCCATTGTTGCTTAGCTTGGTGTCTCTGTTTTTCTCATAATTAGTGAACCTCAGTCATTGTATTCGATTTCCATTAAATTCAATTACAATTTTATCCAACTTCGTTTTGGGCTATTACATTGTCCTTCAAAAAGGGTACAACGTCAGATAACAATATAATGATTTTCTCAGTAAGACCAGACCACTAGCATATACAACAAATAAAGTGTATGAATATACAGAAATACCATGCAAAGAGCCAATGCCTTCCAGTCCCTGTATAAATACATTAAGAAACGATGATACTGTTAGAATCTCCCCTCACAGAAAGCCACAGGGGCTGTTCAAGACACCATCAATTTTCATTTACCTGCCACACCGAACTCTTGGGGGTGTGGAGATTAGACGGACTGCGACTCACACGCATTATGATTATTCTTTATTGCTGGTTCGAAGTACCAACCCTTATTTCTTTCTTTATTTGATGATAACAAAAGTATTACTCCTCAATAGAGAAAAATGTACAAATAGACAAGAATTGAAGATTTACAGATCACGGACCAATTTAAAGACATACATTTGTTTAGTCCAAGTCTATGATACTGCAATTTGTTGTTTGTAGAGTTTATTGCCAAATTGCCCCGCGTACTAACTGGGGATAGTCAATGTTAAATACGTACTTCCGAAACATGAAATGTTACCTGCGTACTTTACTTTTGATTTAAATTGGACCACTTTTTCTAACACTCGTTAAAAAACTAACGACCTTATGATAAATTGTGTCGAAGTCGTACCTCATGTTAAAATTGTGTCGAAGTGGTACCTCACGTTAAAATTATGCCATTTTGCACCCTGAATTCTAAGAATGTCGGAAATTTAACAAAATTGGTCATATGTATGCCACACAATGGATATTTTAGTCATTCTCTATTTAATTTAATTTTTTCTTTAACATATTTATTTGAAAGAAAATTAGAACATTAATTATTATTTAAAAAACCATATTAAAACAAAAAAAAAATCATATTAAAAAAAAATCATAAACCAAAAAAAGTGTTTTCTTTTTTAGTTCGTGGAGCTGAACGAGGTTTCCTCCATGAACGAGAAACTTTCTTCGGCCAACATCGGTTCAATTCGACAATTTGGGTTTTCAAAAATTTGAGAGTTTTCAATTTTTTGGAATTTATTGAGGAGCCGGAAGAGTTGGCGAATAGAGTGGAGAATGTAGAGGGTGTGATCGAATTTATGTTTGTGATTTGGGGATTTTGACAGCAAAGAGAACCGACGTGGGAAAGGAGGATATAGATAGGGTTTGAGATGAAAAGAATGAAGGAAAGAGAGAGGTAACATGGCTGTAGATATGGAGCGACGGCAAGGAGAACGGACGAGGAAGAGTGAACCAGAGAAGAAAGGCTTTGTTTTCTTTGGGAGAGGGAAATTGAGAATACGATGGTGTGGGTTGGGTTATTTAAGTTAAGCAACATTAACTAGGGTTGGTTAGAATTAGGTTAGTTTAGTTAATTAATGAGTATTACACCCATAGTTGTTAAAGGCGAAAGGCAGGCGAGAAGTCTCTAGAAAAGGCGAATGGCGAGGCGGTTGAAAGGCGGCCGAAAGGCGAGCAAGGCGGTAAAATAGAACAAAAGGAATAGTAAAATAATATATATGTAAAATATATTAAACAAAGCTTAAACATGTTAAGAACAAAAATTTTGCATTAAATAAATGTCCCAATTACATATGTAATAGCAACTTAACACAACTAAAACACCCAAAAGTGAGAATTCTAAGACAAAAACACATTTTATGTTCAAATCAGTAAACAAGTAGTCATTTAAAAGCGTGAAATAGGTGAATTCGAATATATAATTTCAAATGTATAATTCCATACCTAGTGATGTACATAAGATATAGTTAAAACTTCAAATGACAAAGGAGACCCAAAGAAAAGCGAAAAAATAAATAAATTAGTAAACATATTAAAATTTGCAAACCTCCCTTTAAAATTTTGAATAAAGCAAGCTATTTGTATTGTTTTTGTCCCACTCCTTTGTCGTCGTTCTAATTTGTTATTTATCACACTTATTTTCTTTTGATTGCTCGAGAGAAATTATGGATATCGTTCTTTCTCATGTACGCCACAGGCCCACAAGCTTTCTTTACTCCATATTATCCCAAAACAACGCATTGGGTAAGTTCAATTATTGAACCTAAAATTACAAAATGACCTAGTCTAAAACTACACATACGCCTATTATGCCTTTCGACAAAGGCGGACTTCACGCCTCTTACCATAACCAAGAAACGCCTCGCCTGGCCTAAAAGGCGGACAACAGCCCGCCATAAAACCAAAATGCGGTCGATCCCTAAATGTGCCAAAACGGCGAGGCGGGCGAGAGAGGCGCTAGCCTTTCGCAACTATGATTACACCATTTAGATAATTAAATAAGTATAATTAGGTTTGACAAGTGTTGACTTTTTGGTAATTGTCAGAAAAAAGGTGAGGGTATATTTGTCCAAAACACTTGCCATTTTGATAATTGTCAAAAAAAGGTGAGGGTATATTTGTCCATAACACTTCCATTTATGAAATAAGTAACTAAAATCCTTAAATTGGGACATGCCAAAAATGAAATTAAGAACCTTAAACCGGGACATGGAGTAATAATTAGTGTTTTAATTTTCTTTTAAAAAACTTCTAAAGAAAAATTAAAAACAAATTGAGAATGACCAAAATATCCATCACGTGACATACACATACTTGTCAAAGGCGTCGCCCGCCTCACCTTTTTTTGTCGCCTTTGGGGTTTGTCGCCTCTTCGCAACAAGGCAGGCGGACGGTAGCCTTTTTAGGGGAGGCATCCTTTTTGCAAAAGGCGAGAGGCGTGCAAGGTGTCGCCTTTGGGAAAAGGCGTGAAAGGCTGAAACGCTTCTAAACTAAGTTGTTTTTTTCGAGTAAATTGTTTCGTTTTTTTTTCCTCGGCGCTTTTTTCTAATTGGGTTGTGCCCTAGCCCCTAAGTCGACTAACGACAGATCGAGAAGAAATAGGAAAGAGGAAAGGTTGTTGAACCTTAGAATCACAATCGCAATCGACTCTATTCGACGGTGACGCTGTTTCTCTTCGGGTTCGCGTGAGATTTTTCTCTCTTTCTCTTCTGTTCTCCTATGTGCCGATTCTTTCGTTATTTCTTCTGGTTAAGCCATAATATACTCTTCTACCTTATTAAAGAGACACATTTGACTTTTTATGCAAATTATGAAATTGTTGAAAACCCACCAACTATTAATATACCCTTGTTAATGGATGGCCAGAATATCAAGTTGATTTAATATGGTCATTCTCATACACAAGTTAAAAAAAGTTTCTTTTTATTTATTCAATGTGTTTCATTATTTATATGTTATATATATATACTAGTACATATGCCCGTGTCCGAGGACACGGGTCTTTTTTTTTTAATTAACATAAATCTCCTAGCACATGCCCGTGTCCAAGATCACGTGAGATTTTTTTTTTTATATCTTAAAAAAAAAAAAACATGTATGTCGCACGACATACAAAGGTGGGAGGGCAAAACAGAAAGAGAGTGAATAGTGAGGCAAAAGGGTCATTTCCACCGTGTAGCTGTTCAATCAACTATTCAAAAGCGGCCTTCATTTATACTATAGATATATATATATATATATATATATATATATATATATATGTATGTATATATATATATATATATATGTATACATATGTATGTATATGTATACATATGTATGTATATATGTATGTATACATATGTATGTATATATGTATGTATACATATGTATGTATATATGTATGTATATATATGTATCTATATATGTAGGTATATAAATGTATGTATATATATGTATGTATATATATGTATGTATATATATGTATATATATATGTATATATACAATTCTATTTTTTACTATTTTTTCCTATTTTTTTAGGCTTAGTCGCCTCGCCTTTCACCTTTTTCAAGGCACCTCTCGCCTTTCGCCTTTGACAAGTATGGACATACACATACCTAATTTTGTTAAATTTCTAACATTCTTATAATTCAGGGTGGAAAATGGAATAATTTTAACAATATGTCCCATTTCGACACAATTTTATCACGAGATCGTTAGTTTTATAACGGGTGTTAGAAAAAGTGGTCCAATTTAAATCAAAAGTAAAGTACGAAGGTGAAATTTCATGTTTCGGAAGTACGTATGTGACATTGACTATCCCCAATTAGTACGCGGGGCAATTTGCCAATAAACTCGTTGTTTGTATTGAGTTTGTTAAGTAAGATTCCACATGAAACCCCGAAAGTGCACAAAGTACAAACCCTTCCTCCTTCTCTACTTCTTCGTCTATTTGAAAGTACATGACTCCGTTTAAGATTCAGGATTCCACTTGGACTCTGGCTTTGAATAAACTCAATACTAACGATAAATTGTACTAAATTTTCTGTGGAGACTCATGAATTCTCTTTGTTCGTTGTGGGAGAGCTTGGTATCTATTCGAGATGATTTGATTAGTTAAACTAGTGGGTAGTTAGGTTAGTAGATGTTCTGCCGGGCTTTACTTTCTTCAGATGTATGTTTGTGGAGTTGGGCGAGGAATACATGCAGGTTTTATGGACAATGCTTGCTATATTTTAATGTATCTTGATGGAACGTAAATCAAGATTTTTAAGGATCACAAACTTTTGAAATCCTATCTTTGGATTAGTATTAGTTGTGTAGATTCTTTAATGGCTCATGGTATGGGAGCTTTCTTCCTATTTCTAGCTTGAAGAGGGATAGGAATGAGGTGCTTACTAAGAATAAGTTTGTTTGTTTTTCTTTTCAATTTTTTCTTTCTTTGGTTGATGGACGTCTTGTCCGTTTTCCTATACACTCTTTTCATTTTCTAATAATATTTCTTGTTTTATAAGAAATTATAATAAAGTCCCTTTAAAAGCCTTGATAAAACTTCCCTACAATCTGCATATCCAGTCAATTAGGCAATATCACCTCTGGACTACAGAATTGTACTCCATTGTATTTTATGTCAGGAGTGATATCTTAAACAAAGTCAAATTTACAACTTATTATCAGCATCGAAGGCGTTCAGGCTTCTCAGGCTTTTATATCGACGTATTAGGTTTATGGTGGGTTCTTAAGACTCACTATTCAACTCAAAAGATATTCTAGGGCAAGCCAAACTACGTAAGGTAAACCGTTTTCCTCTTCCTTTTTAAGAGGAAAAGAAATACTATATTTGAACACAGGAGACTATTCAGCAAATGCATGATAATATATTCACCTCACCACACGAAAGTGGAATCAGGATACCATAAATCAAAATAACCAATAATTGAAGAAAATCCGATAATCTGAACATATACCTATACCCCTGCATGTCCATAAAATTGAAGCATGTGAGAAACCATAACACCACCCTAGAAACTATAAATTAATAAGAAGGAAGTCATCCACTGAAAAAGAGACACCCTAGATTCCCATGAAGACACCAAACATTATAGATCTAAGCCTCCATGCTGATGATTAAAGAAGGAAAGACGAGCATAAGAACCCCCCTTTAACATCTAGACCGCCCATAACAATGTGCACAAAATAGGGGTCGCACAGGAATTAAGGAGAGATTATGATCAAAAGTATTATGAGTGAAAAAAGTGGTGGTGAGTATCAAAGTGAGATAAATTTTCTGGTGGGACCCACAATTAAGTGTGTAAGTATGACAAGTGGGGTAGGGTAAATATAATATAATATAATATAATATACTAATAAAAATAATAATAATATTAATAACAATAATGATAATAATAAAAGTTGTCCATTTTAGGTAAGCGAGACTTATCAATGGGACATCCAAAAGGGAAATTTGTGCACAATATTATGCGACGGAGGGAGTACATTAGAACCTTAGGTGATAAGCCTTATAAGGCATTCGCTTCATGCTTCAATCATTGGTTTTCAGAATCAAAAGAAACCACACAAAGTTTTAGGCTTAGTGGCAGCCCTGGCCTTCCTGGAAATAGAAAGCAAGAATGGTTATGTAAAACATCTTGCGCATAGGTCAACGGCTGGCCGACTTTATTAACTGTTAAAACACTTCTTTTACTGGTTTAGGTAAATCAGTGAAAAATGATAAGATACAATAAAAATGAATGTTTTCTAACAACCAATAATAATTCTGAATATTTTCTTCCAAAAACAGCAGCTTACAACAATGTTCCCTACCTGAAGATCTCTCGAAGCTTTCGAAGGGAAGGTATAAGATATGCTATTCTCCAACAAAGATTGAATCATACCTCCGAGGAGCATCTTTGAAAAGATGCCAAAGAAATGATACAAATGACTTTGTCTCTTCATCCAACTAAATAAATTTGTCCATTATCCACCTGCCAAAAGCTCTAACACTTTCCCAAGAACCACGATTGTCCAATTCGTAGCATAATGTGCCTTAGGAATGAGACTTGTCATCAATCTCAAATTGCCTATGTCCTACTCCTTGTATTTACTATCCCTAGAATCTAAGCCAAATAACCTCACTTTGATCCAATATGATGAATTGTCAAATATAACAACACAAGTGTAAGTTAATCTAATTAGACATTTTTAAGAGCCCAGAGCTTGATATTGACGGAAATGGATCCCACATTCCCTTCTACATCTTGATAGACAGCAGTATATAATTGTTATATCAAGTGCAAGCATCGTCTAGGGGAAGCCAGCTATATTGAATGCATCATCCAGCACAATAATATGCAAGCATCGGACATGAACATACACACTCAGAAGGTCCAAGACAAACCCGTAGACCAATCTACTCAATCAGTTGTGCATAAGAAAAATAGAAAATGAATCACAGCAACATAAAATGAAAAAATATAGTAAATCAAACAAGTTTGACTAGTTTGCACTGCTAGAAGTCAGAAACAACCATTTATGTAAACCCTATCTACATGACAAACTTATTTTCTGCAATCAAACACAGAATCCATCAATGTATCCTTAAATCAACATTTTAAGAAAACAGATCACAAATCCTACAATTCTTAAACGATCAAAGAAGTAAACTTAATGCATTTGGTGAACTGCGTAAATTAAATAACCTGAATCATCATTACTGACAAATAGAATTCAAACCAAAAGGGGTCAAAAAATTAACAAATTATGAACAATCCACCTAATTAATCACCCGGAAACAATCACATAAACCCAAATCGAATAAGAGCCAGATTAAGCAAAAATTAAAGAAATCAAGTTGATTAAGACGAATTCACTCAGTGTGTGTGTGATGTGAGAGAGGGAGGGGTGGAACATACCAGGAAGAGGTCGACGAGGATGTGATCAGGGAGGAAAGAGAGATCGGAGATATGGGAGAGATTAACGAGGGTTGCGTCAATTGCGAGCGAGACTAGGGATGGCGGGTTTCTCATTCATTATCTTTCTCTCTCCTCTCTCTTCTTTTAATTTTTTATTTTAATTTTTTTCTTCCTTTTCTTCAGGTTATTAAAGAGCCATTTGTGCCACCGTCCAGATTGGTCAGCGCCTTGGGCGGAACTCAAAACCCCTTCACATTAGTATGAAGTACCAAAAACTTCCATTTTTTATTTTTTTTTTAGAAAATTACCTCCTATAGTTCAGGGTAAAATCGAATTTACGTTATATCATGACAACACTAGAAAAGCACTCAAATGCCTGTGCCATTGACACGGGTCAGAGTTAGGAAAGGGAGACAGTATGAAAAGAAAAAGATGTGGAGAAACTGAAATCGCATGTTAACTATATGACGTTTTAAATGTAATTTTAAACCGGTACAAATATATAAAGTGCAAAGATATTTACCTGGGAGTTGAAATTTCCTGAGAGAGGGTACCTGAGAAACTCGGAAGCCCATATTTAAAATAAAATCAGATATTCAGACAAAGGAAAATTAGAATGAAACAAAAAGGTAAATATTGACTTTTTTGTGAGATAATGCTGAAGATATAACAAAAATATTTACCTATGAGTTGGAAGTGAGAGCAAAAACACACTTGAATTTGTCATTGTAAACCTTCAAGAGAGGAATTGATATGGGAAGAACCTTTAAAAAATCTCATATGAAACCCGACTAAAAGTTTCAGGTGAAGGGAAAGAGAAAGAGTAAGGAGAGAGATGGAGGGAGGGACTCGTTGCTTCATCTTAAGTGTATAACTACCGGTCTCCAAATCCAAATGAGACCCAACAAAAAGTTAAAGGAAAAAATAATGAACTCATGAAAAATGAACTTTAGAATCGATAAATAAATGAAAAGCGTTCTACGCCTCAATTATTCGAAGACAAACAATCATAAATTATTTAGAGAAAAAATATAGAAACAGCATTCACTATTTGTTAACAATAAAACATTAATTCGTTGGTTCCTCTTCGAATACATTGGAAGCTACAAAAATGTCTTCAACTCTTCTAGCTATTGCTTCCTGCACTTAGATAAAAACAGATAAGAACCACATTTATATAACTATAAATGATGAATTATATATATATATATATATATATATATATATATATACCGCTTCAGCGAGAAATGTGAGATCATCCCAAATATCATTGTACACATTAGCTTCAACCGCATCTTCAACTACATCTTCAACCGTATCTTCAACTACATCTTCAAACAAATCTTCAACTACATCTTCAATCATATCATCAGCTACATCTCTATCACCTATCTCAAACATGGATTGTATCAAAAATTAAAATTATATAAGCAATATATAGTCATTGATAGAGTTAAGTAAATATAACAATTATGTGAACATAATAACTATTTATCGTATATCTTAAGCTATATGATTTACAGAAATACTTCAGGATAAGCAATATTTATTGTGGATGTGTCATCTTCTGATGGCGATGGAATGAGAATCATTATCCTACTGAATGTAGTGCATCTTGATAAAGCAACATATAATTGGCCATGAGTGAACACTGGTGTCCGAAGATCAATGCCGACAAATTTAATAGATTGACCTTGTGACTTATTTATACTCATTGCAAAGCACAACCTAATTGGAAATTGGCGTCTTGTAATTGGAATAATAAGTTCGGTCGAAGAAGGCATAAGAGAAATTCTTGGTATAAATACCAAATTGCCTGCTTTATCTCCCGTCAAGATTTCAGCCTCAACAATACATTGCCCACATCAAACTACTCTTAATCTTGTTCCATTGCAAAGACCATCACTCGGTGCAAGATTCCTCATCAAAATAACTGGGCAACCAACTTTCAATTGCAAGTCTGAAGGGGGAAGACCAGAAGGATTCAATGAGTTCAAAAATTCTATTGGGTATCAATTTGCCATAATCGGATCACTCGTATCATCATCTGCATATTTGTCTGCTGAGAGATAACTGATGATATTGCCGGGAAACATCTCTAATGCTCTAAGATTTATATAATTGACATCATCATTACGCGGGGATATAATTGTTCGATCAGTTAAGAACCGAGCAGTAGAAGTCCCCGATATATGCAATGCTGGATAAACCTCTCTTATTAGCTTTTTGACGTCTATACACTTTCGGATAGCAGAAGGCAGTTCAATTGTCTCATCTAATTGCTTCCCACCTTGCATGGAAATTTATTTAACGTTAATTATGAATGCTTATAAAAGAAATATTTATTTTGAATGCATAAATATTACCTTGTTCAAGTATTCCGCAAACTCAACATTCGCGAGATCATTTCGATCCAGCCGCATGTTTTCCGATAGAGTCAAGATGTATATCTTTTTCCAAAGTGATAATTTATGAAGAGTTGACCCCACGATTTGTTCACAATGTCCTTTAGGTATAACTGGCAAAGTTTGAGGGAAATCCCCACCAAAAATAACAGTAATTCCACCAAAAGGGCTATCATTATCACAAATATCTCGAAGGGTGTGATCGACGACTTCAACGCAATGGCGATGCTACATAGGAACCTCATCCCATATTATTAATTTTGTCTCTCTAAAGAGTTGGGCATGAATTGACTGTTTCGTAAATGAACACAACGTATCTTTCAAAACATTCAACGGTAGACAAAAGGTAGAATGTGTCGTTCTGCCACCAACCAACAATAACGATGCAATTCCAGATGATGGAACACAGATCACGATATTATCATGCGATTGACAAACCCCTGCAATTGTGTTGTACAAAAATGATTTGCCCGTTCCTGCACCCCCATTCAAGAAGAAGGGTTTCCCTTTATTTTCATTCACCGAACACATTACAACATCAAAACAGTGTCGCTGACCAACATTCAAGCGAGAGATATTTGCTTCCGCACCAGTAGTGCGATCATCATACTTAAGATGTCTATGTTCCTACAATAACATGTTGTTGCCGGTCATTTGGGTCCAATTTTTAAGTGGAAGAGGCATTGGTGGGAAATCTTCCAAGCTTTTTCCAGTTTCTTGCAATATTTCATTCAACAGATGCATGCCATAATCTGTTATTTAACTATCATCCGGATATGTAATTTCATATTGTGTGCGCAATTTGTGAGGAAGATCATCACATATATTCATTGCAAACTTAGTCCACAACTCATCGGGATGTATCGGAGAGCATTGCGTTAGAATAAGTGCAAACAATCTCCTCAGTTGGTACCCAGTCTTCATAACTGAGGCTTCTTCCAAACATTGCTTCCATTCTTCATCATCTTCTAGAAGACCCATGTAACGCAAGCACCTTTAAATGTATCATGCACAAAACCATTGTATGTCCGTAAATTTTCTCAAGAGGTTGGCCCTTTAACAGTAATTAATAAGAGGCGGAGGTAAAATCTCTCACCACTGGAAGGGCTAGCAAAATATATTCTTCCAATTGCCTGGCTTAAATGAAGTCTTCATTTCCAAAAATTCTCCTTCCACGTGTAATGCTTCGGCATTTGTTGATAAGTAAACTGTCGGGCCATTACATCAGAAGCACAACATCTAAAAAACCCCATTAATTTCGTTACTTTTCCCTCAACTTGATCAACTATCTCTTCTCGTGAACATCTTGAATCATATGAAACATTATGCTCTCGAGGTAGATGGAGATCTAATCGAACAATATTAGGAAATTCTTCATGCAAGTTGTATCCGAATAACTGCCATGCAGCTTCTGGCGGACCAATATACCTTGCATCAAGATATTTTTTGATTTCATCACCTTTCCCTAAAACCATTGTTGTTCGATCATGGCCTTTGTATATGTACTTATGAATGTACTTCACACATCTAACTCCAGCACACACCTCCACATTAATATGGCAATCAAATAGCTCTATGAGATAAGGGTTGTAAGGTAACATCTCTGTTATCTACCTCCTTCTGTCTTACTGTCAATACAACTCCATTATCGCGGCCACGATAGATTGGATAGTTGTCATTATCAATAGAAGTTGTTTCGGCCCACTATTTTGGGAAATTTTCTTTTCACCTATTGTTCTCCATACATTGCGAACTTGGGTTTCTCGTGCCGCACGGGCCATGTATCATACATATCTTAACCGTGTCGAAAAGTGCAGGCCTGCTATCTCGATCGGGTAATTCGGCACATACCACCCTATCAACTTGCTCAGGAGTTCTGATCTTATCTTCATCTGCGAGAAAAAATAGTGCATGCATATGGAGCAATCCCCTTTTCTGAAATTCAATTGTGAAAACATAAGCTTCTACTTTTCCAAACACCCTTTCATCTCTTACAATTTTTAACAAATGCCTTCTCTTTTATTCGAAAACTCGAGCAACCAAATCTGGCCGATCAGCTGCAGTTTGATTAGGAAGTAGAGCATCTCTAATTTTTTACCATGCCGAGTTGGCTGTCAGAGTTAAGAAAATATCTGGATGCTTATACACGTGTGTAATAGCCATGGAATCTTGAAAAATTTCATACATTTGCCTTGGTCCACCAGTTAAAGAGATGGTAGGATGAATCTTCTACCAATTTGATCCAGTCTCGCACTCTCTTCGTCAAAAATTTCTTGGAGATCTTTATACCGATCAACACGAACAAATCCCTCTTGGGTTTCTTTGAAGAAAAGAAGGCGGTTTTGCTCTGTTGTAGCCCAAACGTCTACCAAATATTCCTGAAATAGTTTTTTTGCCTCTCAAAATGGTAGAATACTCTGTTGCTCATTCGAATAAACGATAACTGTAGTAATCCATCATTGTGAGTCTATTTCTACTTCTATTACTTGTACCTTTCCTATTCACATCCCAGAGAGTTATGGACGGTTCCCATCCTAGCTCGCCTAAAGGAAATAATAAGATGTAATGCAATGGGGCGTATGTTGGATGACTTTCACTTATCCGCATCAAGCCTTGATCTCTGTATTGAAGGACAATATCTCTTGTTATCCTTCTCTCAGTACCATCATCGGGTAAGATTACTGCAATCTCATCAACAGTAGGTGCATTATATCGCCGTTGATCTCTTCTTGGATCATAACGCAAATATGTCAACAAATTTTGATTAGACCGATATTGGCTTTGTTGTTCTAATATTGCACATGCTTGACGAAAGATAGGTGGAAAAGGATTGTATTGTAACGAACATTCTTCGATGCAGCCCATTAGTTCTCCATCTAACATATCATTTCGACGTTGACGACATTTTAAGGCGGCCATCGGATCGTATATGTACAGTTGAGCGTATACATGATTTGAATCTGGAGGTGGTAGTAATGACCCGAAACGATGTCACAACTCTCCATGTATAGTGAAGCTATAAGGGGCCCTGCCAGGTTGTACACGATCATCTAGATCACATCCAAGACTGGTGAAAGCCATTGCAGCATTATACCATTGAATATCCTGAAAAAATGATGTCGAACGATGGTCACAACTGTCATATAATTCCCTGAACAGGGTGGGTGGATCAAGAAGATTAGGAAGCCTGACTTGCCCATCCAAGCAGCATGTTCCAAATCTGGGCCTACTCAAAGGAGATTTAACCAAATTTTCGCCCATCTAGTGCAAGGCATGACAATGCTGACATATAACATCCATTCTGCCAAGGGAATGACGAACTTGATTAAAAATTTGTTGATTCTTTATGTCACGTAGATGGAGCTCATCCTCTTCGAAATCACCTATATTTTCATTTTCTTCGGTAGTGGAGGGGTCTTCTAATATAGTTGACCTATATTCGGAAAGGCGTGTTATATTTTTTAAGAGAAGTTTATTTGAATTAAACAGGAGTAAAAGAAGAATTATGTTACATAGTAGAATAATGAGCGACTTGTTCACGCAAACTCATTTGTGTGATTGCCCTTCTCGAGGACCCAAGAAACGTTCTAAGAATTTTGTTGGCTTCTTGCTTGTTCGGCTCGATCTCTTGCCCGTCACCTAGATTCACTACAAGGAAAACCGGATTTAGAGACGGAAATTTAGAGACGGACGAAATCTGTAGCTAATTTGGCGACAGATTAGAGACAGAACCAAAAATCAGAGACGGATTCGGATTCCGTCTCTAAATTAGAGACGGATTCAGATTCCGTCTCTAATTCAGAGACGGAATATGAATCCGTCTCTAATTCAGAGACGGAATCTGAATCCGTCTCTAATATAGAGACGGAATCCGAATCCGTCTCTAATTTAGAGACGAAATCTGATTCCGTCTCTAATTTAGAGACAGATTCAGATTCCGTCTCTAAATTTTAGAGACGGGTTTTGTATCTGTCTCTAAAATAGAGACAGATTCGTAATCCGTCTCTAAATTAGAGACATTAAGAATCCGTCTCTAAATTAGAGACAGATTCGTAATCCGTCTCTAAATTAGAGACAGATTTAATCCGTCTCTAAACTTTAGAGACAGATTTTAACCCGTCTCTAATTTAGAGACAGATTTTTGAATCCGTCTCTAATTTAGTGACAGATTCAACATACGTCTCTAAACTTTAGAGACAGATTTAGTATCCGTCTCTAAATTTGACTTTTCTTCTATATACTTTCATTTGTTTAGTTTTTCTATCTTTTTTTCTATAACTTTTTATAAAAAAAACCACTGATTAACAAAGGCTAAAATATTGTTTTCTAATCAATAAAAATTTTTTTAAAAAATAAAAATTAAATATAGGGTAGTCCGTCCCTCTTTTGACTTTTCTTCTATATACTTTCATTTGTTTAGTTTTTTCTATCTTTTTTTCTATAACATTTTTAAAAAAACCACTGATTAACAAAGGCTAAAATATTGTTTTCTAGTCAATAAAAATTTTTTAAAAAATAAAAAACAAATATAGGGTAGTCCGTCCCTCTTTTGACTTTTCTTCTATATACTTTCATTTGTTTAATTTTTTTCTATCTTTTTTTCTATAACTTTTTCTAAAAAAAACCACTGATTAACAAATGCTAAAATATACTTTTCTAGTCAATAAAATAATTTTAAAAAAATAAAATATA
The DNA here is from genome assembly GCA_022495995.1 of Adenophora triphylla var. japonica. Lineage (NCBI taxonomy): Eukaryota > Viridiplantae > Streptophyta > Magnoliopsida > Asterales > Campanulaceae > Adenophora > Adenophora triphylla. The sequence continues at coordinate 140,302 of JAFEMH010001827.1, read as the reverse complement.
AATATAGGGTAGTCCGTCCCTCTTTTGACTTTTCTTCTATATACTTTCATTTGTTTAGTTTTTTCTATCTTTTTTCTATAACTTTTTATAAAAAAAACCACTGATTAACAAAGGCTAAAATATTGTTTTCTAGTCAATAAAAAATTTTTAAAAATAAAAAATAAATATAGGGTAGTCCGTCCCTCTTTTGACTTTTCTTCTATATACTTTCATTTGTTTAGTTTTTTTCTATCTTTTTTCTATAACTTTTTATAAAAAAAACCACTGATTAACAAAGGCTAAAACATTGTTTTCTAGACAATAAAAATTTTTAAAAAATATAAAAAATAAATATAGGGTAGTCCGTCCCTCTTTTGACTTTTCTTCTATATACTTTCATTTGTTTAGTTTTTTTCTATCTTTTTTTCTATAACTTTTTCTAAAAAAAACCACTGATTAACAAAGGCTAAAATATTGTTTTCTAGTCAATAAAAATTTTTTAAAAAATAAAATATAAATATAGGGTAGTCCGTCCCTCTTTTGACTTTTCTTCTATATACTTTCATTTGTTTAGTTTTTTCTATCTTTTTTCTATAACTTTTTATAAAAAAAACCACTGATTAACAAAGGCTAAAATATTGTTTTCTAGTCAATAAAAAAATTTTTAAAAAATAAAAAATAAATATAGGGTAGTCCGTCCCTCTTTTGACTTTTCTTCTATATACTTTCATTTGTTTAGTTTTTTTCTATCTTTTTTCTATAACTTTTCTAAAAAAAACCACTGATTAACAAAGGCTAAAATATTGTTTTCTAGTCAATAAAAATTTTTAAAAAAAATAAAAATTAAATATAGGGTAGTCCGTCCCTCTTTTGACTTTTCTTCTATATACTTTCATTTGTTTAGTTTTTTTCTATCTTTTTTTCTATAACTTTTTCTAAAAAAAAACACGGATTAACAAAGGCTAAAATATTGTTTTCTTGTCAATAAAATTTTTTTTGAAAAATAAAAAATAAATATAGGGTAGTCCGTCCCTCTTTTGACTTTTCTTCTATATACTTTCATTTGTTAAGTTTTTTTCTATCTTTTTTTATATAACTTTTTCTAAAAAAAAACCACTGATTAACAAAGGCTAAAATATTATTTTCTAGTCAATAAAAATTTTTAAAAAAAAGAAAAAATAAATATAGGGTAGTCCGTCCCTCTTTTGACTTTTCTTCTATATACTTTCATTTGTTTAGTTTTTTTTCTATCTTTTTTTCTATAACTTTTTCTAAAAAAAAACCACTGATTAACAAAGGCTAAAATATTGATTTCTAGTCAATAAAATTTTTTTAAAAAATAAAAATAAATATAGGGTAGTCCGTCCCTCTTTTGACTTTTCTTCTATATACTTTCATTTGTTTAGTTTTTTTCTATTTTTTTTTCGATAACTTTTTCTAAAAAAAACCACTGATTAACAAAGGCTAAAATATTGTTTTCTAGTCAATAAAAAATTTTAAAAAATAAAAATAAATATAGGGTAGTCCGTCCCTCTTTTGACTTTTCTTCTATATACTTTCATTTGTTTAGTTTTTTCTATCTTTTTTCTATAACTTTTTCTAAAAAAACCACTGATTAACAAAGGCTAAAATATTGTTTTCTAGTCAATAAAAATTTTTAAAAAAATAAAAAATAAATATAGGGTAGTCCGTCCCTCTTTTGACTTTTCTTCTATATACTTTCATTTGTTTAGTTTTTTTCTATCTTTTTCTATAACTTTTTCTAAAAAAAACCACTGATTAACAAAGGCTAAAATATTGATTTCTAGTCAATAAAATTTTTTAAAAAATAAAAAATAAATATAGGGTAGTCCGTCCCTCTTTTGACTTTACTTCTATATACTTTCATTTGTTTAGTTTTTTCTATCTTTTTTTCTATAACTTTTTCTAAAAAAAACCACTGATTAACAAAGGCTAAAATATTGATTTCTAGTCAATAAAAATTTTTTAAAAAAATAAAAAATAAATATAGGGTAGTCCGTCCCTCTTTTGACTTTTCTTCTATATACTTTCATTTGTTTAGTTTTTTTCTATCTTTTTTTCTATAACTTTTTCTAAAAAAAACCACTGATTAACAAAGGCTAAAATGTTGTTTTCTAGTCTATACCCTAAACCCTAAACCCTATACCCTATACCCTAAACCCTAAACCCTATACCCTAACCCCTAAACCCTAAACCATAATCCCTAAACTCTAAACCCTAAACTCTAATCCCTAAACCCTAAACCCTAAACCCTAACCCCTAAACCCTAAACCCTATACCCTATACCCTACACCCTAAACCCTATACCCTATACCCTATACCCTAAACCCTATACCCTAACCCCTAAACCCTAAACCCTAACCCCTAACCCCTAAACCCTAAACCCTATACCCTATACCCTAACCCCTAAACCCTAAATGCTTTACCCTATACCCTATACCTTATACCCTATAACCTAAACCCTAAACCCTATACCTTAAACCCTAAATCCTAAACCCTATACCCTATTCCCTAAACCCTAAACCCTATACCCTAAACCCTAAACCCTAAACCCTATACCCTAACCCCTAAACCCTAAACCCTAACCCCTAACCCCTAAATCCTATACCTTAAACCCTAAACCCTATACCCTAACCCCTAAACCCTAAATGCTTTACCCTATACCCTATACCTTATACCCTATAACCTAAACCCTAAACCCTATACCCTAAACCCTAAACCCTATACCCTAACCCCTAAACCCTAAACCCTAACCCCTAACCCCTAAACCTTAACCCCTAAACCCTATACCCTAAACCCTAACTCCTAAACCCTAAACCCTAAACCCTAAACCCTAACCCCTAAACCCTAAACCCTAAACCCTAAACCCTAACCCCTATACCCTATACCCTAAACCCTAAACCTTAAACCCTATACCCTAACCCCTAAACCCTAAATCATATACCCTATATCCTATACCCTATACCCTAAGTATTATTTCTAATTATATGATAATGTAGAAAAAAATAAAAAAAAATAATAAACGAGGTAGCCGTATACCATTTTGACAATAACATCATTATTAGTCTTATTATTAAGTATTATTGCTAATTACTATTTTCCTTAAAAATAAAATTATTGTTATTGTTAATAAGTATTTTTTTATAATTTATTAATATCAATTATTACTTAGGTATATTAATATTTCTTAGAAGTTTAAATTATTAAATTATTATTAATAAATTAAAATAATTAAATTAATGAATATTATTATTAATTAATAACATTATTATTTTTGATATTATGTATTATTACTAGTTGTTATTAATATTATTATTAATTATATAATAATATTATTATTAATTATATAATAATAACTATTAATATATTCTATTATATAATTGAATAATTAACAATAACATCATTATTAGTCTTATTATTAAGTATTATTTCTAATTATATGATAATGTTATTATTCTTGATATTAGGCATACTAATATAACTAAAATTTTGGGTAAATCAAATAAAAGCATGTAAATATTTTAGATAACTTTTTGTAAATTTTAGTAATAAAAATCTAAAATATTTTTTCCTATTCAATAAAAAATAATAAAAATTACTAGTTATTATTAATGCTATTATTAATATTATTACTGTTTATATAATTAATATTAATATTATTATCGATTATATAATTAATATTAATATTAATTAATTAATTATATAATTAATAATTTATTAATAAATATTATTAATAATAAATATTATTATTCTTAATATTAGACATAAATATTTTAGTTAGTGTATAATATAGTGTGAAATAAATATAAGTACGTGTGATGTGGCATTGTTTGATTGGATTTTAAAATTTCACGAGGATTATGGGCCAAAGCAAGATCCGACCATTCATAACTTAAATCAAACGGTCCATATTCCACCCACACAAACCCATATACTCCCTCTCCCTATTTCTCTCCTCATTTCTCTCTCTCTCTCTTCATTTGAAAATTGAAATTACAGACACACGGTTTCTCTCCAGCCTCACCGTCTTCTTCATTCAACCCTTAGTCGCCAGGCGCCATCACGGATCGGATGCGAGACCTTCGCCCTCCGTCACTCTCTCTATTTCTCTCTTTATTTCTCTCCCTTCAACAAACAAAAAACGGCCTCTCCACTACCGTTCTTTCCTCTTCCTCTCTCGTCTCCGGCTCCAAGAATGACGGTTCGCATTCCGTCTTCGCCACGAGATCCGGTAAGAAAACACTCCGTCTCTCCCTCTGTTTTGATTTCGCACGATTGTTTCTTCATCTCTGTTTTGATTTCGCACGATTTCTTCATCTCTCGTTTTGATTTCGTTTTGATTGTAGATGGGGCTGCAATGATTACGGTGGTGAATGGTCGGGGATGCCGTGGTCGGCGGTGGTTATTGGTATGGACGAGCGGGAGATTGATCGTTTCTTCAATCTTGTTTAGATTTCGTTTTTGAAGCTTCAATCTCTGTTTTGATGGTGAGTGTGAATGTATGGGGTGGGATGTGGTGGTGTGATGGTGGTGAATGGTCGACGGTGGTGAATGGTCACGGTGGATGGCGGTGGTCGGCGGTGGTGAATGGTCACGGTGGGTAGAAAAGAAGTTGAGGGGGCAAAGTGTAATTTTGAATTGTCAAGGTGATTTAGAATTAATAAAATTAAGGGGCCGATTTGAAAATAAAAAAAATTAAGGGATTGATTTGAGAATAAGAAAAATCAAGGTGATTTAATATATATTTAAAAATATATACTAATATTTTTTTTTTATATATATATATATATATATATATTTTAAATATATATATATATATATATATATATATATATATATATATATATATATATATATATATATTTAAAATATATTAGTATATTTTTTTTTAAAAAAATTGTCAATTTAGCCACGGAAATATACGTCGCTAAAATGGTTCGAAAATAAAACGAGAATTTAAATAGAGACGGAAAATTTGTCGCTAATCAGTAGACGAGTCATATACGTAGCTAATTTAGACACGGACATATCTGTCTCTAATTTAGAGACGGACATATCTGTCTCTAATTTAGAGACGGCCATATCTGTCTCTAAATTAGAGACGGACATATCCGTCTCTAAAATAGCTACAAAATAGCGACGCCCAATTTAGCGACAAACCTGCACCCACGGAATAGCTACGGAACAAATCCGTAGCTAAACACGATTTAGCTACGGAATCTTCATTTTAGCTACGGAATTTGCCGTAGCTAAAATCGATTTTCCTTGTAGTGATTGTGCAATTTCACGCATACTACGATGATGTTGACTTTGGTTGAAAATATGGGATGGATGGAACTCATCATCTTCGAAACCAACCATATTTTCATTTTCTTCAGTAGTGGAAGGGTCTTCTAATATAGTTGACCTAAATTTGAAAATGCGAGTTATATTTTTTTAAGAGAAGTTTATTTGAGTTAAAGAAGAGTGAAATAAGAATTAGGTTACATTGTAGAATAAGGAGCGATTTGTTCACGCGACTGTCGCCTCCCTTGTGCGAATGCCCATCTCGGAGGACCCAAAGCAATGTTTGATGAATTATGTTGGCTTGTTGCTTGTTGGGCTCGAACTCTTGCATTTCGCCTAGATTCCCCATTTCCACGAACACTACTCCTTCCCAGAGATGCGGAAGTATTTCGGGTAGGCACGTAATTTCTATTTCTAGATGTTGAACTTTCTCCTAACTCCATATTCGAAGATGGAAATAACATTTGTCGGGATGTGGGTTGGACAAAACACTCGGAAAATTCAAGATCATCATCCTTCTATAACAGCTAAAGTCTAGAGCAACAAATCAATCATTTTGAAAATTTTGAATTTTAATAGAAAAAACTATCAACATACAATTTGAACGGGTAATGAAGAATACCTGTGTTTCAAGGACTCGCACGATGAGGAAGCAGGGATCCATTCACTTACCTCCTAAACGGTCGAATAGCACATGTGGTATGAAACACATGTTACGGCGGAGATACTTTGTAAGAGTTATGTCCATCTCTATAAACACCGTACGAGTTTTAGTTCATTCGCAAACTATGTGCATAACTTGAGTATTAATATGCTCGCTATCACAAGCGCCAATAAAACACTCACACTCGACTTTTACAGGCTAAGGAATAATAAGCATTATCCATATCGACTTGAAGTATAGACAAGTCTCATCTTGACTCTAATCAAGGCGGCCTACACTTTATCTTTCTATGATGTGCTCGCTTTCTATGCCACACATAGACAGGTCTCATCTCTACTCGCTAACACAGCGCTAGGGCGATTACTTGTGTGAGTAAGCCAATCTATAGCCAATTTCAGGAAATCGGACATTGTGAATTACACTAGTAAAAACTCGTAAACACAGAAATTGAGAAACAAAAAATGAATAATACTTTATTCAAAAATCATATGTTTCTCAAGTACAAACTGATCATAAGCTAAGAACTACATCCTACGCAGTCCAAGGGATTTTACATGCTAAACAAAAGAATCCCTAGCAATTGGCTTGGTAAGCGGATCTGCCACCATCTGACCAGTAGAAATGTGATTCAAGACCACTCTCTTACGAGTTGCCATATCTCTAACATAATGGCACCTAATCTGTATGTGTTTGGTTTTTCCGTGATATTTAGGATCATTTACATAGTGAAGTGCAGCCATGTTATCACAATAAATTAACACTGGCTCCTTCGCACTAGGAACAATGCCTAAATGACGCAGAAAACGTCTCAACCAAACACCTTCTTGAACTGCTGTGGAACATGCCACATACTCAGCCCCCATGGTAGATAAGGTTATACATGATTGTTTCTTACTACTCCAAGATATGGGGCCATTATTTAGTTAGAATGCATATCCTGACGTGGACTTACGCTCTTCTAGATCACTAGCCCAATCAGCATCGCTGTATCCAACAAGGCTAAGATCTTTCCCTTGATAGCATAACATGCATTTTGATGTTCCTTTGAGGTACCTAGTTATCCTTTTGACTGCTTTCCAGTGAGCAAGTCCTGGATTAGCCTGATAGCGACTAACAAGTCCAACTGCATAGCATATATCAGGCCTTGTACACATCATCGCGTACATTAGACTACCCATTGCACTGGAGTAGGGAACTCGAGACATTTTCTCTTTCTCTTCTGGAGTTTTAGGACCCATATCAAGACTCAAATTAAGGCTCTTATCAACCGGAGTATCAATTGCCTTACAATCATGCATTCGGTATTTTTCTAACAATTTGTTAATGTAGGTCTCTTGAGACAATCCAATGAGTCTCTTTGACCTATCTCTAACAATTTTCACACCGAGCACATAATCAACATCACCCAAATCGTTCATCTCAAAGTTAGATGCAAGCCAATTTTTAGTTGCTTCAAGCAACTCTTTATCATTTCCAGCCAATAAAATATCATCAACATATAATGTCAAAATCATAAAATGCTTATGTGATCCCTTAAGATACACACAATGATCTTCCTCTAACATGGTAAAACCATCTTTTAGAACAGCTTCATGAAACCGAATGTTCCATTGCCTAGAAGCTTGCTTTAAGCCATATATAGACCTTTTGAGCTTGCAGACTTTGCGCTCTTGGCCTTTGACTATAAAGCCACTAAGTTGTTCCATATAGATGTCTTCCTCTAATTCCCCATTTAGAAATGCAGTTTGGACATCCATTTGATAGATTTCTAGATCCAAATGTAGGCTAGAATGAGACGAATCGATGCAAACCTTACCACTGGAGAGAAGGTCTCATCATAGTCAATTCCCTCCTTTTGGGTGAATCCTTTCGCCATGAGGCGAGCTTTGAATCTTTCAATGGAATTATATGCCTTCCTTTTGAATTTTAAGACACATTCGGCCCCAATAGTCTTTCGGCCCGACGAAAGTTCAACCAAATCCCAGACTTGGTTAGCCCTCATAGACTCCATTTCCTCTTTCATTGCACTCATCCATTTCCTAGCATGCGGACTTGATAAAGCTTCCTCTACAGAGGAAGGTTCATCCAAGTCTTCAGAAGCTACCATCAAGGTTTCTGAATTAGGAGCTACTATAAGAGCTTCATTCTCTATATCAAAACGACGTCGAGGAATTCTACCTCGAGTACTTCTTCGAGGCTCTTGATCCAACTCCAAGTAAGTCGGTTCAACTATCACACCACTCCCACTATCCATTTGGATCTCAAGATTATCATCTCTTAGTGTTGGATTTTGTGGGGTAAGTTCAGGATCTTCAAGTTCAAATAACTGAAAGTCCTTAGTTGCTCCACTTTTGCTAGGAAAATCATTTTCCAAGAATGTGGCATCTCGTGACTCTATCTCCGTGAAAACTCCATCCGAGTTTTTTCCAACGAACGTGTAACCCTTAGAGTTCTCAGGATATCTTATAAAGATACACTTCTTACCTCTAGGGCCCAATTTTCCATGTTCATGTGAAGTGGAGTGGACATAAGCAGCGGAACCCCAAGGTCGCAAGTTGCTAAGGCCAGGCTTATAGCCTTTCCACAATTCATAAGGAGTAGAGGCCACAGATTTAGAAGGCATTCGATTAAGGATGTAGGCAACAGTCAATAAAGCATCTCCCCAATATGAAATGGGAAGGTTAGCATGTGCCATCATAGAACGAACCATTTCTAGTAAGGTTCTATTCCTCCTCTCTGCAACACCATTTTGTTGCGGAGTACCTGGAATGGTAAGTTGTCTAGTTATTCCTTTGTCTTCGCACAATTGCTTAAACAGATCTGACAAGTATTCACGTCCTCTATCAGTTCTCAATGTTTTCACAGCTTTGTTTAATTGATTCTCAACCTCATTTAGGAAACGTCTAAAGCAATCTAATTCTTCTGACTTATGAGATATCAAATAGACATAACCGTAATGTGAATAGTCATCTGTAAAAGTAATGAAATAAGTAGCACCATGCCTAGCTTTTACATTCATTGGACCACAAATATCAGAATGAATCAATTGGAGAGGCGTTGTAGCTCTCATAGCCTTACCAAATGGCTTTCTAGTTGCTTTACCTGCCAATCAAGACTCACAAGTATATAGATTAACTTTAGCTAAAGGTCCCAAAAGACCCTCTCTAGCTAAACGGTTCATCCTATCTTGACCAATATGTCCAAGTCTTGCATGCCATAAATCAGAATCATCATTCCTATTACTACTAGGAGAAGCAGTATATGAAAAACTACTAGCAATATTGCAAGGTAAAGTATCCAAAACCATAAAACCGTCTTGCATAAAACCACAACAAAAATAAACAGTTCCCAAATGAAGTTTAACACCATTGTTCTAAAAAACAACTTTAAAACCCAAACTTAAAAGAACTAAAATGGAGACTAAGTTTCGCCTTATTTCAGAAGCATACAAGACATCATGGAGATATAAGGTGCGACCATTACACAAGTCCAGCTTGCAAGTTCCTATTACAAGAATCTCAATTCTGGAACTGTTCCCCATAAACACATGTCTGCTTCCTCTCGCTACTTTGCAAAACTTTACAAATGCTGTCAGATCTCTAGTCAAGTGCTCTGTGGCTCCTGAGTCTATAGTCCAAATATGAACAGATTCAGCCATGAAACAAAGAGCTAGTGACATAACAAAATTGAGATTTTGACAGGTCAAAGCTTACCTTCGGCTCAATGCAATCACGAGCGAAGTGTCCAAGCTTCTGACAGTTGTAGCACGTAACCTTTGACGTGTCTTTCTTTCCACCATGATTACCTCTAGTGTGCTTGGTGTCTCCATTCTTAGCCTTCTTTTTCGGAGGCCCATTCTTCTTCCCACCCTTAGGAGCTCCCGAAGCACCCCACTTGCGCTTTTGGCCACTTGCCTTGCGCGTGTCGCTCTCAGCCATGAATGCCTCTCCTTGTGGCTTATCAGCTTGGAGACGATCTTCCTCTAGATCAAGGTGATGACACACATCATCAAAAGTTTTGATATTGTCATTGTGAGTAAGATTGACTTTCATGTGTTCCCAATCCTTATGTGGAAGAGAATGGATCACAGCTTGCACTTGTTGCTCATCACTTAATATTTTATCAGCAAGAGCCAACTCACTGATCATGTTTGACATGGTAGTAAGATGTTGCCTCATAGTGCTCACGGCGCTTCTTATAATCATCAAACTTCAGGTTCAGTTGGCGCAAACGGGTAGTGGAAGTACCTCCATATTGCAATTTAATTGCATCCCATAAGGCCAAAGTTGTGGTGTGCCTCTCGAACATGAGTATCAGGTCGGTCCTCATGCTGCTCAGCATCATTATGCGAGCCACACGATCCTTCCTCTTGAAGGCTTTATAGGCCTCCTGATCACGCCTGTGTTGGGGATTGTTACCTTGCTCAGGCTCTTGCATAGGTTGTGTTATTGTCTCCAGCACATCTTGCTCCTCAAGGAGAAGCTGAACCTTACGATGCCAAACATCATAGTTCTGTTTAGTCAGCTTGTCTCCTTGGTTCAAATCAACCACAATACTCTTTGTGCCAGCCATTGATAACTCGTTGAAGCGATAATCATTCATGTGAAAAACAAATCAGAGAGCAAGGACTATAATCAGAAGCTTTCATTTTTCTAATTACCAATATTATCATCAAACACATGTCAATGGTATGAAACTCGAACAAGTAGCATACTTGTTGAAGGCAATGAAAAACATAGGTAACAAGTTGCGTGTCATGCTACACATATCATTACTAATATGTTTGATTGTATTTAATTAATCCATTTTATGTCGCATAAAAACACAATACTGATTTCAGTTCGGATGCCAATTTAAAAAGGTTATGATACCAATGTTAATTCTAGGCGGTCTATCTAATGTAGTTGAGATACCGTGTTGACTTACTTGAATCCATATTCATTGATTGTATTATGCATAGTGTATTACATAAATGTTGCACTATGGTATTGGTTGACATGAGTATAATTTACCATGTGGTTATATTTCTTATCCCTTTTGTGGATTTTATTTCAAGTAACTGTTATGTGCTTGAACTTGTGTTAATCAGCTGATGTTTGGGGGTATAGCATAATACGATCAATTATGGAAAGTGTGACCTAATGTGATCGGATTATGTGATACCTGTGACCGTCCCCTTCTGTGGCCACAGATTGGGATTATAGCATCTGTATTGAGCCAAAAGCCTTACAGAGTTGCTACTATCTTATATGGTTCCCTGAAAAACGGGTCTTATAAGAAGTGAATAATGCTCAAGCAGTTCACTAATGAGTGGGGTCTTATCCCCAATGTTGTACGACTATTGTTCAGACGGAAAAAAGGTAAACCGAGGTAATGTAAGGTGCTTACAACTTTCCCAACGTGTGATATGCACCTTGTTATGTGTTGCATCTTACTTGGAATATTGCTACATTCATAATAGCTTGCTGAGATTTATTCTCACCCCTCTCCCTTTAATGTTTTTAGATCCCGAGACAGGCGGACCGGCCAAGTAAGGACGGAAAGGAGTTTGGAAGTGATATTTTGGGATTGTCGGGGTATGTATAGGTTGGAGTAGAAAGATGTATTTTGGTAAAATTTCTTTATGGAGTTGTGTATATAAAAACTTAGTTTCTACATTATAACCCAAAATCTTTTGTAACTAAAACAGGTTGTTACTTTTAAAGTTGTTCAACTCTTCCTCCAATGTAGAGAGGAATGGAGTTATTTTGAAATGGTTATGTTAAGTATGTTTAAGTTTGTAAGTTAAATCAAAGTTTTAAAATTTTAGGAAGTTTGGAGTTAGTTGGGGATGCTCCAGCTCGGGACACGTGTTGGTTCCGGGTCGGGGTCCTCACAGTTGATATCAGAGCTCGGTTTAGAGTTCTTGGGTAGAGGTCTAGCTTAAGTGAGAGTGTGCGATAACTGACGTCGAGTGTTTAATGCAGGAGTTTGTTCTAATGGCGGGAAATGATGACGATCAGGCTCGGGCTTTGGGAAATGTTGGTAATCCGAATGCAGAAATGATGGACATGTTCCGAGTATTTCTACAAAATATGGCAAATCAAGGTAGGGGCTCAACAGCAATCAGAAGGTAGGCAAGGGCACCACGGCCTAGAGAAATTTGTGAAGATGGCACCCCCGAGTTTCAATGGAGATCCGGATCCGTTGAAGGCAGAGAGATGGCTTGAGGCAATGAATAAGATTTTCCCAGCAATGGAGAGTCCGGATGCAGAAAAGGTGAGATGCGTTGTCTTCAAGTTAGAAGGACCTGCTGAGCATTGGTGGCAAGTAGTGAAGGATGGATGGGATCGGGACCTTACGCCGCAGACTTGGGAGAACTTCACACGCAAGTTCCGAGATCATTTCATTCCAATGGTTACAAGGGATAAGAAGGAAGTCGAGTTCTTGAAATTGGAGCAAGGGACATTGACCATAGCACAGTATTCTGCCAAGTTTACAGAGTTAGCCCGATATTGTCCTCATTTGGTGCCGGAAGAAGAGAGGCGGATCTACCAGTTCGTGAAAGGATTAAGGGTGGAGTTCTGGAAGTAGTTATTGACGCATGACTTCATCAACTACCAAGCAGCCGTGAATATGGCGTACCGGATTGAGAATGATATAGAAGAGCATCGTAGTAAGTCTGAAGGTGGAAGTATGAATAGATTCCAAGGTCAGGGTTCTGGGCAGAATAGAGGACAGCCAAGGACATCAGCTCCGGGAGCAGGCAGAGGAGGAAATGCGGCGGCTCCGACAAACCGTTCGACTTCAGGTCAGTTTGGGGCATTGTGTGGATTTTGCAAGAAGCCAGGGCATTCAGAGGATAGGTGTTGGAGTAAGCAAGGGAAATGTTTAGAGTGTGGGGCAACAGGCCATTTTCGGAAGAATTGTCCTAAGTGGCAAAGGAAGCAAGCTTCGGGTAGCGGACAAGGGGGACAAGGTGGTGGTGTGAAAAGAGATATCGAAGGGAAACCCAAGGATAGAGTGCAAGGTCGAGTGTTCGCCTTGGGTAGAGGAGAGGTCGATCCTAATGCTGTCATTAGAGGTATAGTTTCTGTCTCAGGAGTTAAGGCCCGCATTCTTATAGATTTTGGGTCTTCCCATTCATTTGTGGCATCTCATTTTGCATTTTCATTACATAAATTGCCTGAATCTATGACTTATGTGTTGGAGGTTTCTACTTCTATGGGAGAGTGCCTCGCATCTTCTTTGATCTATCACGGTTGTGATGTAACTATATGTGGGCATGTGTTGCCACTGGATTTGGTAGAGTTACCAATCCGTGATTTTGATGTGATCCTTGGGATGGATTGGTTGAGTCAGTGTCATGCTTTGGTAGACTGTCGTAGAAAGCGAGTCTCATTTGCTATGCCTGATGTGCCTACTTTTATATTTGATGCGGACAAATCTATGTTCGGTATACATGTTATTTCTGCTTTTAAGGCTAGAAAAATGCTATCTAAAGGGTGTGCTGGGTACTTGGCTTATGTGGTAGATTCAAGTAAGAAGTCCCCCGAATTAGCTCATGTCCCGGTTGTTAATGAATTTAGTGATGTGTTTTCAAGTGAGTACTCTATGCCTCCGGATCGTGAGATAGAGTTTTGTATTGACCTAGTGCCCGGTACCACACCTATTTCTAAAGCACCCTATAGAATGGCTCCGACTGAATTAAAAGAGTTAAAGGTTCAGTTGCAAGAATTGTTAGACCGGGGCTTTATTCGCCCAAGTGTGTCACCGTGGGGAGCACCGGTTTTATTTGTTCGGAAGAAGGATGGTACCTTAAGATTATATATTGATTATCATTTGTTGAACCAAGCAACCATAAAGAATAAATACCCTCTTACGCATATAGATGATTTGTTTGACCAACTTCAAGGTTCCGTTATCTACTCTAAACTTGATTTGAGAAGCGGATACCATCAGTTGAAGATTAGACCGGATGACATTGCAAAGACAGCCTTCAGAACTAGATATGGTCACTATGAGTTCGTTGTGATGCCTTTAGGGTTGACTAATGCTCCGGACGTATTCATGGATATGATGAACCGTATCTTCAAGCCGTATCTTGACAGTTTTGTGGTGGTATTCATAGACGACATACTTGTTTACTCTAAGTCCCGAGAGGAGCATGGAAATCATTTGGGGATTGTCTTATCAGTTCTTCGCGAGAAGCAGTTGTACGCCAAGTTCAGCAAGTGCGAGTTTTGGCTCGAGCAGATCTCTTTCTTGGAGCATGTAGTGTCGAGTTCGGGAATTTTCGTGGATCCTTCAAAAATCGAAGCCATAGTTAATTGGAAGCAACCTTCAACTGTGACTGAGGTTCGTAGTTTTCTCGGTTTGGCGGGGTACCACCGAAGGTTCATTGAGGGTTTTTCTCGAATTGCAACTCCGTTGACAAGGTTGACTCGGAAAGATGTATCTTTTATATGGGATTCCAAATGTGAAGCAAGTTTCAATGAGTTGAAAAAGAGGTTGACAACGGCTCCTATTCTTACCCTTCCGGATGGTTGCGAAAATTTTGTTAGAGAGGAAACACGGCAAGGAGAGAAAGAGAAGAAGACGTGAATTATTTCTTATTTTCCCAACTGATTTTATTCCTTCAGAATACTGTACCATATATACAAATAATAAGGAAAAATATATTTACAATATAATCACATATACTCCCTAAATAGATTGATACATAGCCAAAACAACAACCGTGTATATCATTGGAAAGATATACACAGATTTTGTCTAATACTTACCTCAAAAGCCGCCACATTCTATCAAAAAGAAAAGCTAAAATTATTCTGAGATAGGTTATATTGGCTGAAACGCTTCCGCTGAAACGCTTCCATCTTTTACAAATTCAAGCCAATTTGTCAATTTTTTCCATTATGGCCGAACAATCAAGATAGCAGATGATTCTTGTGGTCGTGATATGGTTCAAGCATTTACAGAAATACATTTTATATTCTAGGTACACTCGTCGGAATTGAGACATTTATATTGGGCCTCTTAAGTGCAATTGAACTATAGTGGCTACCTCATTGAAATTAGAATTTTGCTTTTTAGCTGAGAGCCTTTTCTTTCTCTTCATAGTTTTAAAAGTCTTCATGTGATGTCTATTTTCTACTTGTTACAATGATAGAGATTCTTGGTTGAACATTTATTCTCGGCTCAAATGATTGAATTTGCATAATCCACGAATATTTTAATAGCCAAATAAAACAGTTAGCTAAAAGATACTGAAAGAGTGAGATTTTTAGGAAACAAGTTGTTTCCTATTTTCAAATCAATATCATATTTGGAAAGTTGATTTTGGGACTTTCATGGAAAGATTTACATTGTCCTATTATGAAAAGGATGTTTCCTATTTCGAATCAAAGCAACATATTTGGTAAGTTGATTTTGGGACTTTCATGGAAAGTTTCATAAGTATCCTACTTTGAAAAGGACTTTGTTAATATTGTAAATATCTTTTATTTATGTACATAGATTTATATTAGGACTAACCTACTAACAAAATATCTTTTCTTGTGAGTGTGCTTTATGTGTCCTTGTAGGAATTGGAAACTCACATAAGGAAATGAGTTGGATTCGTGAAGATCTTCTCAAGGTGCATATAAATACAAGTGATCAGCACAAAGAGAAGACAGAGCTTTTAGAGATTTATTAGAGAGACAAATACTTCAGTTCTTCACGTTTTCAATATTGTTGTTTTAGGTTGTGAGTGAAGGTTGTGACATACATCCGAACTCACATCTAAGTTTTTAATCGAGTTCTTTGTTTCACTTCTGACTAGAATAGGATCTACTTGGGAAAGGGAAACTGTTCTTTTCGTAGAAGGTGATTAGAACTCATTTAGTATTTTCATCTTTTAGTTTTCACTTATTCATATTTTTGTAAGCAACAAAAGTTTTATTAGTGAAAAGTTTTTGGGCATAAGCCTAGTTTGTTGATCTCAAGATCAGTGAGCGTATATAACCCTAGTGTTATTGTTTTATTCTGCTGCATTATTTGTGGATGTGTGGACAGTTGTGAGATACATCTGTACTCACATCCGTGTTCTGTTGAGTTGTTTGAAGCTTCCTAGCTACACAAAACTTTCAATTGGTATCAAAGCCAACTCTCGATATATTACTGAGTGGTTATCCAGAAAGTGTAGTCATAATGGAATGCCAAAATTATCAAAACAGGCCTCCTGTCTTAGATGGCACAAATTATTCTCTTTGGAAGTCTAAGACGCGTAATTACATTAAAGTGTAGCGTTGTGAGAAAATTTCAATCTTTTCATCTTTTGAGTCGCCACCTATATTATTCGTTTGGAAACATAGGAAAACCATTTTGAAAGAGATTTGGGTTCGGGGCTTAGGTTATGAAATGGGTAGGTTTAGAAGGCATCCATTTCACCAAATCCGGAGATCGGTCTTGCTAAAGAAAAGAGAGGTTTTCAATCTTTTTAATAAAATAATTAAAGAAGAACAAATAAACCCTAATCAATTTCTTGATTAGGATTGTCGGATTGTATGCTTCGAGATCGCCTTCATTGACTGAAGGGACTCTAGGCTAATCCTTTTGATGGGATTACACTACTCTAAAATCAATAGAGGGGTTGAGAAGAGAAACGAAAGTTTAAAGGATGATTACCTTTTGAGAAGAGATTCGGACAGAGTTTCGACTCAAGTTTAGAGTCGAACCTTGATTTGGACAGAGCTTCGCCTCGATCCTTGATTTGGATCTTGATGCGGACGGAGCTTCGCCTTGTTCCCTTGATTCTGGCTTCAATGTTTGTTAATCAACATGGTTGATGAACAAACTTTAGGAGTTGTTTGTGAGTGATTTGAAGGAGTCTTTCATGGAAAGAAACCAACAAATTGTGTGTGTTGTGTGTGTTCTTGATCAAGGATCAGAATTGTCGACCTCCTGAAATACTGAAAGTCATCCAGTATTTATAGGAGGTTGGAGAGGTGAAGGTGGAGAGGGAAATTACCCTAGGAAGGTTCCGTAACTCGGTTACGATTGGATACCCGAATTGATAAGGTTTTATCCAAAAGAGAGTTTGAAACGGAGAAGAAGAGTGATTTCTGCACATCCTGTCGAGGGGATATCTCGCGCGAGATATGATATCTCGTGCGAGATAACTAGTCTGATGACTATTTTGTCCTCTTCAGTTGTTCCGTTAGTCAGTTAGGTCCAAAACTAACGAGGTTAGTTAGAAACTTAACGAAACATGACGAAACTGATATGCTTTCATCAAAACACAAAAGAGAGATGAAGAGTAGTGTAATCATGTAATTATGAGTTCAGAATGGGGTGTCTACAGAGCCCCTCGGCGACAGGTCTTATGAAAGAAGAAGTGTCGTCGATAGAAAAGACATCATTCTGAACACTGGGATGGTCGTGCCGCACGGCTGCCTACGTATCTCTATCGGAGAATCAGACCAAAACGTAGTTCGACTCCAAAACACGAAAAGGTTGCTTTAGGTATTTTGAAAATCATTTTTGGAAATCGAGGAGATTTTATTTTTGAAAAGGCAAATCCATACTGAGGAATCAAATCATGACCCAATTCTGAAGATACCTGTCTTTTGTGGAAGTGAGGTGACGATCCTGGCGATTCGGGACCGAGCTTTTGTTGAGGTGACGATCCTGGCGATTCGGGACCGAGCTTTTTGTTGAGGTGACGATCCTGGATATTCAAGACCGAGCTTTTTGTTGAGTAGTACTCGACATACTACTTGTAGATGCTTGACACACCTACTTGGTGACGATCCTGGCGATTCAAGACCGAGCTTTTGTTGAGGTGACGATCCTGGTGATTCGGAACCGAGCATTTTGATGAGGTAAGTATTTGACATACTGACCCTAGATGCTTGACGCATCTTAGATGTTTGACACACCTAATTGTTGACAATCCACCTGTCTGGGCGTTGAATCGGGCTTTTGGTAAGGTAAGTATTTGACATACTGACCCTAGATGCTTGACACATCTAATTGATGACGATCCACCTGTCTGGGCGTTGAATCGGGCTTTTGATGGAATATGCTTGACGCATGGCACTTGACGTGATGGATGCTTGACGCGATGGTTGCTTGACGCGATGGTTGCTTGACGCAATGGATGCTTGACGCGATGATTGCTTGACGCAATGGTTGCTTGACGCGATGGTTGCTTGACGCAATGGATGCTTGACGCGATGATTGCTTGACGCAATGGTTGCTTGACGCAATGGTTACTTGACGCGATGGTTGCTTGACGCAATGGATGCTTGACGCGATGATTGCTTGACGCAATGGTTGCTTGACGCAATGGTTGCTTGACGCTATGGTTGCTTGACGCAATGGATGCATAGAAAGGTATATGTTAGGAAAAAATCCAAACACTCAACATGTTTGATCTAATTCTTGAAAGTAGGCACTTGACGTGCTTTACGCATTTTAATTCCTACAAGAGGGTTAGTGAAAGCATTTGCATAACAACACACATTCACTTAAGCATTTGTTTGTTCAAGACGATCAATGTGCATTCGACTCCAAGAATCAGCGGGGAGAATGAGTTTTATTATGTGAGGTTTGAAATTGTTTGTGATTTAGATTTTGGTTTTGAAGACCAACTCGTGAGGTCCATCTAGAGATCGAATGAGACAATCGTCTAATAGGATTTTGTTGAGATAACCCAAGTTCAATGCTAAGGATACTTCAAGGATTTTTTTTGTTGTCGCAGGACTTTTCCCATCGTCAAGCCCCAAGTTTCTCATGTGATGATTATTGACTGAACAAGGTCCAAACCACTCCAATGGCTTTTGCTATGAAGAACTGATGCTGCCTACTCCAAAGCACGTATTTTCCAAGGCTTCTCTTGACAATAAGCCCCAAGACTTCTTGTATGTTGTAGATGACTTCATGAACAGGCTTGTGAGGCTGTGTGAATTGAAGAAGGATCCCCTCCTTTTTTCCTTTGATTTTTTTTTCTTTAGTGACGCACCCTGATTTTTGCCTAGACCGCCCTTTCGGGTTTTCAATCTAGCGGGCATCTCTTTTGCGTCTTTTGTTTTTGTGCTCTAACTTTTGCCTAGGCCGCTCTTTACGAGTTTTCAACCTAGCGAACTATTCTCTCTTTTTTTTTTTTTTGAAAAGTATGTGTACTCGAAGGTGACTCAGTTGGAAGAATCTCATTAAGGAAAAAGATGAGATCTCAAGTTTAGTTGAGGAGAGACGGACTCTATTTTTTGGAAGATGATCCAAGCATTGACTCTTTTGGGGAGTGTATTCTCTAATGATGAGAGTGAGAAACGAAGAGGAAAGCCCCTAATGCAGATTTGATTACTCTCGAGAGTTTGAGTAGGGATTGACTGGGGGAGGAAAGATTAGGAAGCCCCAGTTTTGATGCTTGGATTTCAAGAGTGTGTACGAGAATGGCTAAGAGGAAGCCCCTAGACTCAACAAAGAACGCTATATGGCTCAAAGGTCTAGAAAAGTTGCTCTACTTTTAATGGACCTTGTATCATCTAGAAATTTCTTAACGAGTTTGAAAAGAAAGCCAATCATTAGTACGACTTAAGGCTAAACATTTTTCTTTATGGATTGATGTTGAAAGTCTTCTTCATTTGCGTTGCCATTCGGGCTTCATTGTAAGAGGATGTTGAGGGATCCTCTTTTCTTCATTGATATCACTTGACTCTTCTTCTTTGAGGGAGAGTCCTTCTTGCCTTTGTTGAAATTTCATCCTTGTTGTGGGGCGATGAAGGCTTGAGAGTTTTTTTTTTTTCTTTTTTTTTTTTTTTTTTTTTTGATGCTCTAATTTTTGCCTAGGAGGAATTGAGGAGTTTCGACCTAGCGAGCTTTTTATTTTTGTACTCTCAAAGCCTTGAATTGAGTAGCCCCACTTTTCTTGGGATGAATGTTGATAGCAGCGCCTTTGGCTTCCTTCGTTTGTTGATCTTCAACTTTCAACATGAGTAATGTTTAGCCTTAAGCCCTCTAAGGATACTTTTCATTTCAAACTTGTTTAGAAGCTTCTATCTTTCGTGATGATTTAAGGAATGAGGGTCCACTATTCAACATAGATCAAATGATACTCATAAAGAAGAACAACTCTTGGGAAAGTGTTTAGGGTAAAGAGATAACTTTTATTGATAAGGAAATTCGAAACAGACTCGATAGTTTACTTGACACAAACTAGAGAGGATAGAGATGTACTAGAAAGACAGAACGATTCTTCGAGAACATACTATGTTTTTTTTTTTTTTTTTTTTTTTTTTTTTTTTTTTTTTTTTCAAAGGAAAAAAGGAGAGGACAATCGGAGCCCCAAGGTGGTGATGCTTCAGTTGATCTTGCCGGCTTCATACAAGTCTTGGATGGCATCTCTCAAATTGTAGCAATTGTTGGTGTCATGACCACTAAACTGATGGTACTCGCAAAATTTGTCGTGGTCCCAATCTTTCCTCATTTTCTTAGGATGATAGTCTTCCATTGGCTTCAGTTTTCCTTGGCCTGCTAGATCATCGAACATTTCCTTAAGAGTAGCCCCACCAAAATCATGATAGGTACGACCGGTGCTCCCCTTTGTTGGACAATTCTCCTTTTCTGAATTCTTTCTAAGAAGGATAAATTCATCAACTCTAAGGCCCGATTTATGGAGTTCGAGAAAACTAGGGAAGTAATTGCCGGCAAGCTTCTCTTGGTATTCTTCGCGGAGGCATTGAAGTAGGATATGAATTTGTTCGTCTAGGCTTGGCCTATCAACGATTTCAGTCAGTTTGATCCTCCATCTTTTGACGAAGTCTGCGAATGATTCATTTGAGAGTTGCTTGGTTTGCTCAAGGTCTCTCCTAGTAGTGCGGTAGGTAGTGTTGTCCTCAAATTGTTCTTGGAAGGCACGACTGGCGAGTGGCCAATCAAGCCTTGTGGAGAGTGGAAGAGTCATGTACCAATCTCTAGCGGCACCGTCAAGGGTTTGAGGGAAGCATTGAACTAGCAAGTTGTCATCGACACCCATAGGTAGCATGGCCCAAGAGTAGGTTTCCAAATGAGCTTTAGGACACGTAGAACCATTGAATTTTGCAATGTCGGGTGTCTTGTACCTTTTAGGAAGCTTTGACATGGATTGACGAAGGGTGTCATAGTCAATAGAGAGCGAGGCTCCCTTGCTCACATCGAGGGATGCAAGTTTCTTTTCTAGCATTGCCATGGTGAGGGGTTCGTCCTTGCTTTCCCTCTTTCTTTCTTTCTTTCTTGGAAGCATAACTCTCATTGTCGGAGGAGGAAGATGATGAGCTAGACTCATACACCTTTTTCTTGTGCTTGCGGTACCTTTTAGCTTTCTTAGTGTATGATACTTCATCATCGGAAGAGGACTAATTCTCTTTCTTCTTTGAGCTTAATTCGGCCAATTGTAGTTTCATGGCTTGGAGTTCGTCAACCATGGCTTTCATTTCCCCGGCTTGGATTCTTCTTTCAAGTTCTATTCGGGCCTCCATTTCATCGGCTTGGGCTTGTAGCATTTCTTCATATCGAATCCTTTGATCCTCAATTTCCTTCTTGAGTGCTTCAGAATTCATCGTGTCGTAAGGAAATTGAGTTGTTACCATTGGAGAGGTAAGGGAGCTTGACGACCTTAGAGATGAACTAGAGATATCTCGACGAGACGCCTTTTCGAATATTAGCCCCAAACGATCCTAGATGGAGAAAAGGATGATGGTTAAAATTACCTCACGAGTGATTTTTTTGAAGTTTTTATTTTTATTAGAGACGGAGTTTTGACTCAAGGAGGGAGCGCACATCGATCATCAATCACAAACACATATTCTGCAAATAAAGTCTCGCGCGAGACAAGGTCATCTCGCACGAGACAACCATTCGGAAAGATGGATTTTTCCTAAATTCATGGTCGGACGGACAAAGATCCGTTTTCTATCTAGCATCCTAGGTAAAGCTTGCAGGCATACGTAATTCGAACCAAACCTAGGGACTCGGTAATTAACCATTCTTTGTAAAATAAAGCCACGTAAAATTGACCGGAAGGATTTTTTTTTCTTTAAAGGGACTTCCAAAAGGGTCATTCCGAAGGGACATTTCCGAAGGGACTTTTTCTTTTTCCGAAGGGACTTTTCCGAATCCTTTCTCGATCGTCAATTTTATATTAGCTTTACTTTGGTCAAAGACAAGAAAGATTACCAAGTCGAAACCGACCGGTCACGGAGTGTTCCTAGAAAAGACAATCTACATGATATGTGGCGATGCAGGGCTGGATGGCTAGGCTCCCCGCGATATGACAATCTAGATGGATTGAATACGCGGAGTGGGATGATCCAACTTCGGAGAGACCGGCGACTAGGTGGTTACCGTCATCCGTCCTTAGTGTGGGTCCCGGGTTTATAGAGGGTATGCAGTGCAATGACAGTTATATCATGAGTGCGCGTGTGTGAGAGTCAATCTAGGTGATAGAGTAAAAATAGAGATTTTTTTTTTGAAAATTAAAAGAAAAAACAGATAGTGGCCGCACCAAGTGGTTGCCTACGTTTCTCCCAAATTAGGAAGACTCAGGCCGTCGTAGTTCCACATAAAGAGAGATAAAGAGAGATAAATAATTCAATTTACAACTCCCGAATCCCCAATGGACCGGACTTTAATTAAATAAAACCCAATCGCACGCAGTTCATAAATAATAATCAATTATTTAAAGGAAACGAAGGTTCGAGTTCTACACCTTAAGAGACGCCTTAAGATGCGGGAACTCTGCAGATAATGAATTCTGGGATCCCCCTTGCATGTTCAGCTCTCGTCTTGGATTACGAGCTAAACAGGAGAAACCAGAAAACAACCAGACTGGAGGCCATATCTCGCGCGGGATATGATATCTCGTGCGAGATATGCCTCATCTGAGAGCAGAAAATTTGAATTTAATTTTTTTTTTTTTGAAAACCTCTCTTTTAATTTTGACGCAAGTTTAAGCCTCTTAATTTTAATTCCCCAGCGGAGTCGCCACTGTAGCGTTGTGAGAAAATTTCAATATTTTCATCTTTTGAGTCGCCACCTATATTATTCGTTTGGAAACATAGGAAAACCATTTTGAAAGAGATTTGGGTTCGGGGCTTAGGTTATGAAATGGGTAGGTTTAGAAGGCATCCATTTCACCCAATCCGGAGATCGGTCTTGCTAAAGAAAAGAGAGGTTTTCAATCTTTTTAATAAAATAATTAAAGAAGAACAAATAAACCCTAATCAATTTCTTGATTAGGAATGTCGGATTGTATGCTTCGAGATCGCCTTCATTGACTGAAGGGACTCTAGGCTAATCCTTTTGATGGGATTACACTACTCTAAAATCAATAGAGGGGTTGAGAAGAGAAACGAAAGTTTAAAGGATGATTACCTTTTGAGAAGAGATTCGGACAGAGTTTCGACTCAAGTTTAGAGTCGAACCTTGATTTGGACAGAGCTTCGCCTCGATCCTTGATTTGGATCTTGATGCGGACGGAGCTTCGCCTTGTTCCCTTGATTCGGACTTCGATGTTTGTTAATCAACAAGGTTGATGAACAAACTTTAGGAGTTGTTTGTGAGTGATTTGAAGGAGTCTTTCATGGAAAGAAACCAACAAATTGTGTGAGTTGTGTGTGTTCTTGATCAAGGATCAGAATTGTCGACCTCCTGAAACACTGAAAGTCATCCAGTATTTATAGGAGGTTGGAGAGGTGAAGGTGGAGAGGGAAATTACCCTAGGAAGGTTCCAGAACTCAGTTCTGATTGGATACCCGAATTGATAAGGTTTTATCCAAAAAGAGAGTTTGAAACGGAGAAGGAGAGTGATTTCTACACATCCTGTCGAGGGAATATCTCGCGCGAGATATGATATCTCGTGCGAGATAACTAGTCTGATGACTATTTTGTCCTCTTCAGTTGTTCCGTTAGTCAGTTAGGTCCAAAACTAACGAGGTTAGTTAGAAACTTAACGAAACATGACGAAACTGATATGCTTTCATCAAAACACAAAAGAGAGATGAAGAGTAGTGTAATCATGTAGTTATGAGTTCAGAATGGGGTGTCTACATAAAGGTATTGATGAAAGAGCTTGGATGTGTATTCTTGTGGCCTGGCAACCTCCTACTGTGGAGAAAAGGCCTGAATCAGGTGTTGGTGAATCTGTTTTTGAGAGAAAGCCTGAAGAAAGGTGGAGTCTTGATGAAATACTTGCTGCCAATTATAATTCGAAAGCAATGGGTGCTATTTTCAGCCATGTTTCTACAAATATGTACAAACTCATCACTAATGAAAGCATTGCAAAGAATGCTTGGGATATCTTACAAATGCAATGTGAAGGAATTCCAAGTGTAAAGGCTACTAGGCTTAGGATTTTAATGGATAGGTTTGAAATCCTTAGAATGGAGGAGACTGAAGATATCGTTTTCTATGCTGCTAAGATCCATGAAATCTCCAATGAATGCACTAGCCTAGGAGAGTCAATTTCGAATGCGAGATTAGTCAGCAAAATCTTAAGGACTTTGCCCGAAAGGTTTAACATTAAGGTGGCTGTTATAGAAGAGACTAATGACACCAACACAGTAGAATTAGACAAAATTGTTGGTATTTTAACTGTTTTTGAGCTCAATCTTGAAGCTCAACAAAAGAACAAGGCAATAAGTATTGCCCTTAAGAGTTCTACAGCTATTCCAAAGGAATTAGCTGACCTTTCCTCTGAAATTAATGAGTCTAATCTTGAGGAAGATGATGTGGTTGTAATAACCAAGAAGTTCAATTCTATTTTGAATAACAAAAGGAGAAACAAGTTTCCTAGAAAAACCTCTCAGGATTTAGAGAAACAAGATGATAATTCTGATGAGGGGTCCAAGAAGAAAAGTTTTGATAACAAGAAATCCTCTGAGTCTGTGCAATGTAGAGCATGCCGTGGCTTTGGTCAATTTGCTAATGAGTGTGCTAACACACTTAAGAAAAGGAGAATGAGTTACACTGCTTCTATGAGTGATAGTGAGGATGAGGAAGAAGTGGCTAACATGCCTGTGATAAACTGCCATTCTGTGTTTAATGCCTATTCAGCAGGAATTGAAGAAGGAGTTCCTGAGGAATATTTGGATGTGGTCCCAGATGTGAACACATCCGTTGACACATCTGATCTGATTTTCAATTGCTTCATTATAAAAGGAGATTCTGATAATGAGGATAGGAACATTCCCTATGAGGAACTTTTTGCAACCTACAAAAAGGTGCATACTGATTGGATAAAGGGGATGGACAAAATTGAGGTACTTGCTAAGGTAAATAAATCTCTTTTAATAAATTAGTTGTTTGTGGAGATGAGAAAACCAAACTTTCAGAAGAAATTGAGGTACTTGCTAAGGTAAATAAATCTCTTTCTGATGAATTAGTTGTTTATGAAGATGAGAAAATCAAAATTTCAAAAGAAATTGATGTTCAAAAAGTTATCATTGTCAAACTTGAAGTTCTGGTAACCAAGAGAGAAGTTGAATTCGAAAAATTCAAAACTGATTTTGAAAAAGCTGAAAGTACAGTAACCAAGTTAAATACTGGGAAAATGAAACTTGATGAAGCTATTGCTCTTGGTAAAACTGGAAAAACTGGCATTGGTTTTGAGAAAACAAAATTTGTAAAGGAGGGATGTGAGACGTCTACTTCAAAAAGTGTGGAAAAATCAATTTTGAGAGAAAAAAACTTTTTTGAGTGAGAAAAGGCCAAGGAGAAGGCACTACATCTGTCATTATTGCTTTGCTCCTGGGCACATTAGACCCTTCTGTTACAAATTAAAGGTTGATAAGAAATCTGGCTTTCATCAGTCTCAGATGTGTGAAAAGATGTATACATATCCGGACACACATCTAGGTAAACCGAGACCTCTGCACCACAAAAAGAAAGCTGAAAAACAGTGGGTGGCCAAATCAAGTACTACCTGCAATATTGTTTACTCTTCCCTCAAGAGTAGTGTCTCTGGTTCTTGGTATTTTAATAGTGGGTGCTCTAGGCACATGACTGGGAACCAAGCTGTTCTAATAGACTATGAATCAATCTGTGGGGGAAAGGTGAATTTTGGTGGTGGTGCTCAAGGCAAAATCATTGGGAAAGGTACCCTAGATGTGAAGGGATTCCCAAAACTTCACAATGTGTATCATGTGGAAGGTCTTAGGACTAATCTCATTAGTATAAGTCAGTTATGTGATGATGAATTATATGTGAAGTTTGATAAGAAGACATGTGAGGTGTTTGATGAGTCTAACACATGTGTCCTCACTGGTCTAAGATCATCTGACAATTGTTACAAGCTTTGTGATAATTTGTCTTGTTTAAGTTTTTCTGATGTTGTATTTGATGATACTCTTGATCTTAAACCCAAATCTGCCAAGGATAATGTTTCAGGTTATCAACTGGAGTGGAAATCTGCTGATATAGGTGTTGGAGATACGGAAAGCACTACCAAGGAAAAATAGGCAGATGTGTGTCCAGATGTGCAGAAGGATGTATCTGCAGATGTGAACACAACTGTTCCCACATCTGAACACACATCCACACAAAGAACTGAGTCTGAAGCCAGTTCTTCAGATTCAGAGGGAGAATATATTTCTGAAAGAGACCATGTTGGGTCTGTTGATAGATCAGATGACATTTTGTCCAGAACTCAGAAAAATCACCCCACTTGTCAAGTGTTTGGTGAAATGCATGATCAAAGGCAAACCAAAAGGAATGAGAAGGTAACTCACAGTTATTTGGATGCTTTATGGAGTCATACATCCTTATACTCCAAGGTATGTTGTTACTGCTTTTGTGTCTAACATATTGGGGTACAATGACTTAGATTGGGCAGACATTTTTTATGATAAAAATATCTGTGCTCGATGTTCCTACCTTGGTAACATCCTTGATTCCTGGTATAGAAGGAGAAAAAGTTATCTCTCCCTGTTCATAGTTGAGGCTAAATATGTAGCCCTTGGAAGTTGCTGCACACAACTGCTTTGGATGAATCAAATGCTGAAAGACTATAGATTGAATAGCAAAATTTTGACTGCTTTTTGTGATAACAAAAGTGCCTTGGACATATCTAAAAATCCTGTCCAACATTCTAGAACAAAACACATTGATATTAGATATCATTTCATTAGGGATCTTGTAGAACAAAAAACTGTGTGTCTGGAATTTATTGGGACTGAAAATCAATTGGCTGATATATTTACAAAGGCATTAGATTTGGAGAGATTTTCCTCCTTGAGAAAGTCTCTTGGTTTGTGTGATGTCTAAGGTTGTGAGCACAAATGTGTCTCACATTCTCTAACACATCTATATATTAGATTAACTGAAATATATATATATATATATATATATATATATATATATATATATATATATATATATATATATATATATATATATCATGCACTAGCACGAAATATCTCAGTGTGGTTACTTGTGAGTTTTCATCCTTGACATTGTTCTGATCACTTAATTGTGAGCACTTCCTGTTCTTGTCATCTTGTGATGACTTGATATAACCTTTCTAGGTATCTCACAGTGGGTGCTTTAAAAAATAGTGAGAAACAGCTGCTTCACCCTCAGTATAAAGCCATACCAGTATGATCAAGTGATTCTCATAAGAAATCTTAAAATCAAACTTGAAAAGATCATTGGGAAAAAGGGCTATCTTTGGGATCAAAGAAAAGTGAAAGCTACTCACAATGCAAATATCCACAATAAAAAATGGGTGAATGCATCCTAGAGGATGTGCAGATTGGATTATTGCTCATTGACTTTTTGTGATTTAAATGTGTCCCCAAATGTGAC
Organism: Adenophora triphylla var. japonica; assembly: GCA_022495995.1. NCBI lineage: Eukaryota > Viridiplantae > Streptophyta > Magnoliopsida > Asterales > Campanulaceae > Adenophora > Adenophora triphylla. Next base: position 112,548 of record JAFEMH010001827.1, on the reverse strand, counting down.
TCACATCCTATGCCACATCTATGAGCTGAGATTTTTCCTTCACCTGTGTGTTTGCATCATGCTAGGCATACTGCATTTTTTAGGTCATATAGGAGCTTTGTAAATATGCTAGTTAATTTATTTTCATTCTTAATTTACTCCTTGATTTAACATGTTTTTGCTTTCCAAAATCTCTTATGAAATAGAAAGATGTGTATCAATCCTAATTCGAAAAGGAAGGACAATTTTGAAAGGGATTCTGTTTTGAAAAGATATGGCTGAAGTATCTTGTTTCCATAAAAAGTTGGCAAAAACTTGATTTATTCTAATCCCTATTTTTTTCGAGGTTTGTTATGTGTGGAAATTTCAAAAGGGTTTTATAGCCGTTGTGGTCTCCTTCTGTTTTTGCTTTGCCTGAGTCCTGTTTGAGGAAGAATTCCTCATAGTTGGTAAGGGGGAGTTGTAAGTATTTATGTGGCACAATCCTTGTCACATCTCCTTAAACCATCTGGTATTCTTGCTCCCTTTGTCCCAATCTTTCTCTCACTCACACACACCATATATTTCTCTCTCTGTCTGTGTCTGACCAATATGCAGAATCAATGGAGCTGTAGCTGTGGATGTGGGTCAGGATGTGGCCACATCTTGTCACACATCTGCAACTTCTTTTGATGAACAAATGGAAACCCTAGATGCAGAGATTGCTGCAGCTGATGCCCTCTGCGCTCTCAATGCTCATCTGATTGCCTCCCGGACACATGCCAAGAACCTTAAAGGTTTTAAAGGTGGATCTCCGAGAAATGGGTGACTTCACTTTCTAGTCAAAAAGGGGAGAAGAAGAAAAAGGATGAGAATGATACCGATGTTGTCTTTCTTGCTTCTGTGCGATGTTTCAGCTGGGATGCTTAAACTCAGGGGAAGTTTTACTGTTTGTTCTTACTTGTGAATGAAACATCAACAGTTTTTCTTTTAATATTTATTAGTTTGCTTTTAATATTCTTTTCAGTTATTTGTTAGTTTTAGTCTTGATCTGTATTTCCTAAACATGATGCTGAATGGTCTGAATGGTTGCTTTTATTTACATTTGTTAAACTGCAATTTTTTGTACTAACTTGTTCTATGCGGTTTTGTGTGGATGTGTTGACACATCTGTACACACATCCATTCAGGGGGAGTTTTCAAATTTGAAAATGATGGTCATTTTAATCAATTCATAAATCTTTTGTTTTGACCAGAAAGTCCAAAATAGGGGGAGATGGAAAGAGTGAGATTTTTAGGAAACAAGTTGTTTCCTATTTTTGAATCAATATCATATTTGGAAAGTTGATTTTGGGACTTTCATGGAAAGATTTACATTGTCCTATTATGAAAAGGATGTTTCCTATTTCAAATCAAAGCAACATATTTGGTAAGTTGATTTTGGGACTTTCATGGAAAGTTTCATAAGTATCCTACTTTGAAAAGGACTTTGTTAATATTGTAAATATCTTTTATTTATGTACATAGATTTATATTAGGACTAACCTACTAACAAAATATCTTTCCTTGTGAGTGTGCTTTATGTGTCCTTGTAGGAATTGGAAACTCACATAAGGAAAGGAGTTGGATTCGTGAAGATCTTCTCAAGGTGCATATAAATACAAGTGATCAGCACAAAGAGAAGACAGAGCTTTTAGAGATTTATTAGAGAGACAAATACTTCAGTTCTTCACGTTTTCAATATTGTTGTTTTAGGTTGTGAGTGAAGGTTGTGACATACATCCGAACTCACATCTAAGTTTTTAATAGAGTTCTTTGTTTTACTTCTGACTAGAATAGGATCTACTTGGGAAAGGGAAACTGTTCTTGTCGTAGAAGGTGATTAGAACTCATTTAGTATTTTTGTCTTTTAGTTTTCACTTATTCATATTTTTGTAAGCAACAAAAGTTTTAATAGTGAAAAGTTTTTGGGTATAAGCCTAGTTTGCTGATCTCAAGATCAGTGAGCGTATATAACCCTAGTGTTATTGTTTTATTCCGCATCATTATTTGTAGATGTGTGGACAGTTGTGAGACACATCTGCACTCATATCCGTGTTCTGTTGAGTTGTTTGAAGCTTCCTAGCTACACGAAACTTTCAGATACTACATTAATTCCTATATATGAATGTTTATTTTTTATTTCAGTAATATTCTTATATTTTAAAAAAATATAAATGGGATTCCTATTTTATGAAAAAAATATATATACTTTAAAAAGTTTAACTAGTCAATTGCGTAACTTAATATGGGACGCGTGGAATATTTTTCATAAAAACTGACAATTTGATTTTTTTAAAAAAGATTATCATGCTATATTTATGCATTTCTAAGTTTTGAAACAACTAGGATATTTTCTAAGTTGTTTAATTAAATTGAGAAAATAGATTATCATAATCTATTTGTTAACTTCTCAGTTTTAGACAACTGAGTAATGATAAACACTTAAAACAACTGGGAAATGATAACATGAGAAGTATAAGCTTTAAACAACTAAGAACTAGTTTGTCGGATGTTTAAACGGGATATATCAACACATTATTTTTTGTTTGAATATCTATGTAATTTAATTACGCGTTTATCTTAATTTTGAACAACTGAAAATTTTGGTTCTCATCTTTTTAAAAAGGGTGTAACTGGATATTCATCTTAGCTTTCGAAAATTGAGAAATTGAGTTCTTAGTTAATTAAAAGGGATATAGCATGACATTCATAATAGCTTTAAACAACTTCAATTTCTCGGTCGTTTAAAAGAGATTGGACAGCTGATTCATCTTAGCTTTAAACAACTAAAAAATTGAGTTTCAATTATTTTGGGGGATGAGACAACACAATGCCTCAAAAAGAAAAAGGCGAAAAAGAAAAAAAATCAATAAGGAAATTGTGCGTAGGATTCAAGATTGGCGTTAAACAACTAATAACTTGAGAAATTAAAAAAAAAACTCAACAGCGAACAACTAAGAACGAAATTTTCCTGTTGTTCACAATTGAGAAATAATATTTTTCAAAATTGTTAAAAAAACATATATACCATTTATTTAACTTATCTTGGAAATACAAAACATTTGTCCTTTTAGGTTATTTTTCATTGAACAACTCATACCATTTTTATCGCTTTAAACAATTGAAAAATTGAATTCTTAGTGGCTAAAAGGGTTTTAACAACACATTCATTATATCTTTAAACAAATGAGAAATTGAGTTCTTATTTTTAGTTCCCATTAGGGGATATACGATATCACATTATTTACGTTTAAACAACTAAATTTTTTAGTGATGATGCCAAAATCGTCAAATCAGCCCAAATCCAAGCGATCGTTTGCTCCGGAGATTGCTAGGCCTGAAAATAAGACAAAACACGTAAACTAAGCCAGGGCTTGACCGGCGAAGGCCCTCCGGCGTGAGAATAAGTCACGGTTTTTGGTGTGAGAAACTAAATTGACAGAGTTTCTGTATGTAAAAAGTAACCTACCTAATAATGCGCTATATGGCTTGTACTTATAGGGATGGATTGATAGAATCCATGTTGAATTGAACTTGTAAAGAGATAAGATATAATCCTCAAGGATTATATCTGTTAAGGAGTCATTATTTGACTTGAATTGATATAGATGGTTACAATCCTGATTGGATAATAACTGGTGAACCCTTGTTTGAATAGGACTGTTCAATCTGCTAGCCGGATAGCCGAGGAACGTAAATGTCTCATCTCGGCATTTGTATGCAAGCCGAGATGCACGATTTAGCTTCCTAGTCCATTGATAGTCGGACGACATGTGAATAGGCCATGAAGCATGATTCTGTCTCCTCGTCATATGGATATATGCCGAGTGTAAGTACCCCAATCTGGATCACCCCCTTTCAAACACACGGGAAACACCGCAGACTCATCAACGCAGTCTCGGAGACCTCTGGCACTCAAAACCCTCTCAAAACCCTCTCAAAACCCTCTCAAACCCCCAACCAAACCAAGGGAGGAGCCTTCACAGGATAAAGGGACAAAAGGACCTTTTGGGAATTTTCGGGAAATTGGGAAAGCAATATTGATCCGTACGGACCTCTTTCTTTGTCATAATTACTGAATCCTTAAAGTCCACAATATTCCCTCAAATCCGGAAGAAATGATTACCCAAATGCATGGTTGGTCCGTACGGACCTCTTTGCATCTTGTGGTCGTCCGTACGGACCTTCTTGCATGGGGGACATCATCATTCGAGAATATTCACCATCATTGCAGATTCCCTCAAATCGAGGAAATCCAAAATTCTGGATAACCAAGAAGGTCCGTACGGACCTCTTTGCTCCGAAATTTTTACTATAAATAGAGGGCTCCCCCTCCTCATTTCCACACACCTCCCTCTTCTCTCTTCCTCCCTTAGCCTTCTGGCTCCCCTCTAAGTCCTCTCGAGGCACTCCCGGCCCCTTCGGATCCTTAGAGGCCTTAGAGCTCCCTTGTGGTGCTCACGAAGCCTCCCCGAGCGCTCCCGAGACGCTCCCGCGCTGCCCGAGGCACTCTCGAGGTACTGCGAGGCCCCTCGTGGTACTCAGAGGCCTTGCACAGGTCTTTCCACGGTGTCCGGCTCTTTCCGAGTCAAACCGACGATCCCAAACCACGCGAAACTCTGCCCGAGTGACTCCACCACCACAACGCACGCCGAATCTGCGCCGAGTGATCAGACGATCCCCACGCACGCCGAACCTGCGCCCGACGCGGCCTACAAACTCAACTCACGCCGAAACTCGTCGCGGACAACCGGTCCCTCCCGAAGCAATCCCGATCCGTGCGGAACGCTACTCCGACCTCAAACACCATTCCCCAGCGGAAGACAGACGCGAACCAACATTGGTAAGGCTTCCTTCCATTACTATTTCAATACATTTTCATACATAGCATACAATGTAGACATCCGATACAACATGCATTTTTAAAAGCACACACACACACACACACAACATTTAAAGGATATTAGGGGTATCCGAAAGACTCGTTTTACGAGGCTACTCGGAGTGAGCTCTAATATTCTAATATTCTCTTCCGGGAGTCATCGACCTCCGAACTCAAAATCTCATCACACAAAAAAGCAGGTTTAAAATTATCTTTAAACTGATGCCCTTTTTCAATGTTTTGGGCTTAATAAAAACGGCGTGGCGACTCTACAAAACAAAAAACGGCGAGACACCGCTCCAACGCGAAAGATGCCAGATGCCGGGGCGCGAATGCGCTGCCTCTCGGATCCGGGCTATTTCAGTTGGCGACTCCGCTGGGGACTGATTTGTTTTAAAAACTTTTAAACAAAACAAAAGATTTTTAAAACGATGATGAGGGTCAAACTTTCATTTTACCCCTTCCTTTAAGCCCATTGTGTGTGTGTGCACGTGCTTCGTTTTTATTTTACAAAAAAAAATAAAAATACAAAAAAAATGCATCAATATACATACGTTGCATACATTTAAAATTCTTCAAAAACTCTGTTTTACTCGGAAAAAGAATTTTAGAGACCGCACACTACGCGCATTTCTTTGCCTCGGTTACACCGCACACTACGCGCCTTGCTTGCCTCGGATACTCTGCACACTACTGACCCTCGGCCGGAGTGGTCTCGGTTGCGGTCCGTTAGGTCTTCCTAGGCCTCTTGGGCGCGCACGGGATCATTCCAAACATCCCATCCTAGCCAAGCGTCAACCACACGTTTGAGTCTTGAGTCACACTCTGTCCGGACTCGGTTGGTTTTACCCGATCAGGTGTCATACGGCCTGGATACATATACCATGCCAGGCCATTTTACGAGTCAAGGCTCGGAACTCAAGATCCCTTGCGCAAGCAAAGCGATGAAAGGTCATGCTAAAATCTTGACTGATCTTGATTTCGAAGCTACACCCGCACGATGTTCCGTCCGGATATACATCCATGCTCGCATGACACCATGTCATCACGCCTTTGATACGTCGGCCATGACGATATGACCCGGCCCGACGCCTAACGTCACGGATCCCTTGCGCAAGCAAGCAAAGAGAGGTCATGCCAAACTGCTTGACACGATCTTGACTCGGTGGCCGGCTCGGTTCAATATTCGCATGGCTAACGCATCAAAACGAACATGACAGGCTTGGTCCTTAGGTTCGATTTTTCTTTTAGGCCGGTGGAAACCGCTTGCACTATAGGACCCTCGCACAGGGTGTCCACCGCTGGGATGTCGAAATACGAGGTGCAAAACGAGGGGCTTATAGCCGCACGAGATGGTCTCCGGTGACCCGGGATCTAGCATAGTTGCGAAAAACAAGAGCAATCTTTTCCAACCTACCTAGGATTACGAGAAAACATGTTTTAAGTAAATTAAAACAACAAAAAAAATCAAAAATAAAAGAAACGGAAACCGCATGCCACGTGAGCTTTCCCCCTTTTATCCCGATTAGGCCATTCCCGTGTCTAAACCTTGCCCATCACCCCTTCCGGCTAACGAGAGAGTGGTCGAGAGTGCCGGGAACCCGTCTCCCGGTGTCGAAACTTGACAAGGTCCTACCCGCCTCTGTCACCGGGACGGTCAGTCAATTCCCCATGGCCAAGTCGGTGGATAACAACGATGAGAACGGGACCTTACCCCCAAGAAATTTCCCAACACTTTGGAAGAAGTTTGGCGAGGTCCTCATGGCTATTGAGAAACGTCAAGGTGAGCAACAAGCTGGATCGAAGGTGCCATGCACCACTTCGGAACCTTAGCCACCCGACTACACAGGGCTTCCCGAGCCATGGCTTGCTCCTCTGACCTCTAACATCTCTCATTGTCTCCCGAGAAGTCAACCTGTTACCCTCGTACGAGCCATGCCGGTTATGACATAAGACCACAAGACCTTCGGAGGAAAGCTTGTCCATCCGGCCTCACGAGGTCCCGGTACCACCGCCGAACAACGAACACATCTGGTGGGACGTCTGCGATTGCGGTGCTTGTGCGGAAATGGAATTCCGGGATGCGATGAACGAGGGCCGTCCTCGACGAAGGAAGAAGCTATCTTCTCAACAAAAGCTGAAAAAGAGGTACGAATCCGGTGATCCACAGTCGGAACCCTTAGAGAACCCTCGGGAAAGTTTGACTACTATGTCATCTACTCCAGCCAAAGTCTAGCTCTGCACAAGGCCGTGGCAATGTACGCTCCATGATCAGTGGGACGAGCTTCGCACCGCCACCGAAGGCCCAGAAGGTCCAGATAATCCAACCCCTGTCTTGGGAAGATCTCAAAGCCACTATTGATGCTTCGGTAAAAGCCATGACGGTGAACGAATTGAAATGCGCGGTCGACCTTACGCCAATCGAGGCTCCTCCCACTCCCGAAGCGGGAGAGACAAGCAAAACCATAAGTCGAGAGGTGAATGTTCGACACGTTCCGGTCAAATCCCGGTGAATCCCACGGACGGACAAAAGGCCGGCCATGCACGAGCCACGGGCGAAAAGGGACCACTACGCCAAAGAAGGCTGAAACCTTGGACCCAGAAATTTGAAGATCTGTCTTGACACGGCTCAAGCGCACTCGAGGCTAACATCTCGCTCTGGTCCTTACTCACTTCATCTTACCCGCACAAGCTCAAGTTGGAAGAAAGCTGGCCGAGACCATGGTTCCCATCACAGTGACACCTGATGAAGCGAGTTTAGATGATTGGCAATGTCAATTACGGCAATATCATCACCTTGCGAGCTCGATCTTCCAAAATTTGGGGCGACCACAACGAGCCTCTCTACATGCGGTTCAAGCGGACGAGCGCCGTCTCCCTCGGGTGTTGGTAGATGGGGGATCATCCATGAACGTCCTTCCGGCCAAAATGATGGATTTGCTAGGGATCAAAGCAGCGATCCTAAAACCCTCGACTCGAGGCAATCAAGGCATACGACTCAACATCCCGCCCGAGTCTTGGGAATAGCCACCTTGAACTGTGGTTTGGAAAACAAAATGGTCCCGACAGATTTCCAAGTCATTGACATCCCGATCACATTCACCTTTGCCATTTTGGGCGCCCTTGGCTACACGGATCAATGGGGTGGCATCCACTCTCCATCGGTGCGTAAAGTTCGTCCAAGGAACAGATCTTACCATCATCTACGGAGATAGCGTGAGTCAACGAAAGGACCGAAACAAACGGCGTCCCGGTCTTAGAAATCAAACCCGACGATGATGGCATGATGCTAACGGGGTTCACCATCGAAAGCCCAAAGGCCCAAGTATGCCACATAGACACTGCCTTTGATTTGGGACAAGATCCACTCCCCGATGAAAATGATGAAGCACATGAACTACATCCGGGGCTCGGTTTGGGAAAACGCCATCAAGGCACTCAACGAGATCATCAATATCAAAGAACGAGAATACCTGCACGGCACGGGATACTCTCCTACTCCCGAACACATTGCGAAGGACAAGCGAGCTGCACGAAAACGCTCCACTTGAGATAACAAAAGAGGCTTGCACGCAATCTCCGATCTTCGTCCTTACGGCTTCGACTTGACCAAGTACTTCACAAGAAGGCCGGCAACTTGGAAGAAGATCCGAGAAAAGAGAACGAGGCGATCGGCGCCAAACAAAGGCGGCCGACCACCATGGACAAGCTCCAATGAGAACTGGCAAGATTCGGAGGCCTCAAGTCAAATCTGTCCGAAGAGCATTCCTCGACACACCGCCCCTGCGGGATCCACATGACCACCACTATTCACAATGAATTTTGGTTCGGAAAAACCCTCTCTTTGGCGGAAGAATTCGAAAAACTCTCTGTCAACACTCCACGCCTTCAACAAACGGGACGAGTGCATTCGAGCTAGTAATGCCCAAGACAAAAGCAAAAGACTCCGCGAGACGATGCTTGGGACGAGCCACTGCTCCACTGCTCTTCAAAGAAGAAATCGAGATGCCGGATCTAATCGATTTTGTTTCGATAACTCTGTGATAGCAATGATCGGGAACGGTGACATAAAGCCCTTCAAGCCCCATCTCCTATCAAGCTCATTTGCCACTCAATAAGCTGGGCCACCTTCTCACGGACCCACTTGCCCGGCAAAAAGGACATGATCGAACAACTTGGTCGACCCTCGAGTCCTAGAGTCTAGTGTCAAAACTCATCCACGAGTCCATTAGCTTTGAATTTGAGTCTCTCGAGTCATCGATGGCCTCACGCCGGAAGATTACGAACTCATTGCCAATAATGTATTCCCGTATGCTCTTAATGAATGCTTCGATCTTTCAGTATCCTCTCATTTGCATCTTTAACAGCGATAAATTAACTAACACACAAACGATTAATAACGATTCACTTGATAAAGAAGCAAACTCAGTAAATGGACAATACATTAAGCACATCTTTAAGCATGTTGTCAAACGAGAGAAAAACCGGGCCCCAGTGTCGAGGAGGTTTTAACCAAAGTGAATTTGGGAGGCTATTTGAAGAGCCAAAAGAGACGCAAATCGGAAGTTTCTTCACCGGCACGAGCAAGACGCATTGTTTGCCTTGCTCAAAGAGTTCGTGGATGTGTTCGCTTGGTCTTACCGAGACATGCCGGATTAGATCCTAACATTGTAGAGCACCGGATCCCTTGAATCCCGAGGCTAAGCCCATCAAGCAAAAGCTACGCCGAATCAAGCCGAGAATGGTCTTTACAAGTCAAAGAGGAGATCGAAAAAATGCTCCGCGTCGGCTTCATCGGGGTGATCGAGTACCCCCGCTGGCTCTCCAATATCGTCACGGTCACGAGACGATGGAAAAGTACTGTTTGTTGCGTGGACTTAGAGATCTCAACAAAGCAAGTCCCAAGGATGATTTTCCACTACCCAACATCGACATGTTGGTAGATACTCTGACCAATTTCGAAGTCAAGTCCTTCGTGGACGGTTTTGCTTAGGTTACAATCGGATCAAGATGGCCGAAGAAGACCAGAAAAGACGGCTTTCACAACCCCACAGGGAACCTCTTGCTACAGTAATGCCGTTCGGACTAAAGAACTGGCTGGGGCTACCTACCAACGGGCGGCAACCGCCCTCTTCCACGATATGATCCTGAAAGAGATCGAAGTGTACGTCGATGACATGATCGTTCACTCAAAGGGATCGGACGGACAACACCTCACGAGACTGAGAAAATTCTTCAATAGCCTGCGAAAACACTCAATGAGGCTTAACCACGCCAAATGCACATTTGGGGTTAGCTTGAGGCAAGGTTTTGGGATACGTAGTCACCGAGAGAGGCATCGAGGTGGATCCTCAAAAGATCAAGGCTATCATCGAAATGAGACCACCGCAAACTCGGACGAGAGGTGAAAAGCTTCATGGGCCGCTGCAATATATCGGCCGCTTCGTCAACCAATTGACCTCTATATGTGAGCCAATCTTCAAGGCGATGAAGAAGAACGCCGACATCGAATGGAACTCGAGAATGCCAAGATGCCTTTGAAAAAATAAAAGCATACCTTGTGAGTCCTCCGATTCTCTGTCCTCCCCACGAGGAAAAGCCCTTTGTTGCTATACCTAGCTGTGATCGACACCGCGGTTGGAGCCATGCTCTGTCAAGAAAAGAAGGAGTCACGGGTCGAACGCCATCTACTTCGTCGGTCGAAAGTTTCAAGGCGGCGAACTCAATTACTCGGCCCTCGAGAAAACTGCGCGGCTCTGGTATGGGTTGTCGGGAAACTACGGCACTACATGCGGTCGCACACGGTACACTTGGTTTCCAAAATGGACCCAGTCAAGTACCTCTTCGACAAACCATCTCTGTCAATGAGGCTCGCCAAATGGTCTTTCTTCCTAGCGGAATTTGACATCAAGTTCGTAAACGAAAAGTCAATCAAGGGACGGGCCATGGGTGAACAGTAGGTGATTTCCCCAGAAGCGAGGCTCGAGGCCCCGAACCACAATTTCCGGACGAGGGAATCTTCGCAATCGAAGGCGAAAATCGATGGCAAGCTGTTCTTCGACGGAGCGGCCCGACAAAAAGGAAACGAGCGTCGGTATGCTCTTGGTGGATCCCAGGACGAGCACACCCCAATTGCTATAAAGCTCAATTTCGAGGTAACCAACAATGCCGCCGAATATGAAGCTTTGCTTATTCTTTGGACTACAAGCCGCACTCGAGAGGAATGTCCGAAACTTCGAAGTTTATGGGGACTCGGCCTTGATCATCAACCAAGTCTCCAACAAGTGGAAAACCATAGACCGGGCTTGCAAAAATACCATGCACTGCATGGAGGACCTCATCACACAATTCGAAGAGGTCACCTTCCATTACTTGCCAAGAGACCGAAACGAGGTTTGCGGATGCCTTAGCCACCTTGGCTTCCCTTGTGGAAATCCCCGAAGGAAAAGCAATCAAACCCTTCAAAGTCGGACGAAAGGAAATTCACGCCTCTTGTTGTGAGATCGAATCGAGACCTAAGCCGTCGATGAGCCATGGTATAACCCGGATCTTCCAATACCTCAAGAACGGAAACCACCTTCATGAACAAGGAAGACCCACACACGAAGGGGTCAAAACCAAGAGCATCATGGCCACTAAAGCGCCTTGCCTCTCACCTCGTCATCCTCGGGGACATGCTATACAAGAAACGCTACCACGGGCCGCTCCTACGGCTGCGTCGGCCAAGAAGAAGCGGAACAAGTTCATGAGCAGAAGTCCACAATGGGGCTTGCGGTCCCCACATGAACGCCCGAGCCACGATGCAAATCATTCTCGGGATGGGCTACTCTTGGATCTCCATGGAGGCGGTGCATCCACTTTGTCAGAAAAGCTGCGACAAGTGCCAACCGGTTCTCGGCCTCAATCATCTACCACCCCACGATCTCCTCTTGCATGACTACACCTTGGCCCTTTGCCACTTGGGGAATTGACGTCATCGGGAAAATCGCTCCGCCCGGGCGGCAACGGTCACGAGTTCATCTTAGTAGCCATCGACTACTTCACCCAAATGGGTCGAAGCCAAGTCCTACAAGGTACTCACCTCCAAGAAGGTCGCGCATTTCCTCAAGGAAAACATCATATGCCGATACGGCATCCCAAATGAGGTCATATCGGATAACGGCTCACACTTTGAAGGGGAATTCGACGGGCTGGCTGAATTCAAGATCACACGTCACAAATCTTCTCCCTACCGGCCACAAACAAACGGCGCCGTGGAAGCGGCAAACAAAACCCTCGAACGGATCATCCGAAAAATGACCACCCGAGGACGAGATTGGCCCGAGAAGCTGCACCTTGCACTTTGGGGCTACCGCACACCGGTCGAAACGGCCACGGGAGAAACCCCATTTGCCACGACGTACGGGATGGAAGCGGTCCTTCCCATCGAGCTAGAAATTCCCTCACTCCGAGTCTTTCTTGGAAAATGACATCAACGAAGTCGAATGGCTCGAAGCCGACATGACGAATTGGCTACGCTTAGATGAGCGACGACTAAAGGCCATGGAACACGTCCGAGCCTATCAAAGCGGGATGGCTAGAGCTTTCGACAAGAAAGTCAAATCCCGAGACATCGGGGAAGGTGACCTCGTACTCAAAGAAAAGCCTCCCACTCGAACCAACCCCTTTGGGAAAATGGGAACCCACATGGATCGGCCCTTTCGTGGTTCAAAAGATCTTCTCCGGAGGCGCCACGAAGCCGAGCAACGGACCTAGACGGCAATCCCTTCATGAATCCGGGCCAACCGGAAGCAAACTTCGCAGAATACTTCGCACAGAAGAAGAACAAGCTGTGCATCTCTTGGCACTCCATGAGTGTCGAACTACGCAGACACTGAGCCCTCTAGTCCGGGGGAACGTAGGCAACCTTAATTGGTCCGGTCTAAAAATACACAAAAAAGTCAAAAGTTTGAATGTCAATCAAGACCTCCATCAAGCTACGCACTTTTCAAGAAACACGCCCCAGCAGTCACCTTGACCAAGTCAAACGACGGCGGCAACATCAAAGGACATCCGAGGGTCACTCAGCATCAAACGATCGACTCGTGTCTCGCTTCCAAGCCAGGGGCTTGTCTTCGCCCTCACGCGGCTTCAAAAAAAAAAAAAAAAAAAAAAAAGAGAGCTCGAGCAAGGGCTCACAAAAAAATAAAAAAAAGAGAGCTCGAGCAAGGGCTCACAAAAAAAAGAGAGCTCGAGCAAGGGCTCACAAAAAAAAAACAATAAATAAAAGAAGCTCAAGCGGAAGCTGCAAAAAAGAGGTCAAGAGCCCAACGCCAACAAGCGGCAAGGAAGCTACGAAAAAGACCGCCAGAACGACTTGTCAGGGGAGCATTCAACCTCTCAGCCAAGCACAAAGCCTCAGCAAAGGGGATTGCCGTCGGGCCTGCATCGCTTCAGCCCGCGAATGCAATGTAAAAGTCCAAAGATGGACGCCGACAAAGTGCACAAATGTAAGGCAAAGGCGAACAAAAGATCTTGCGTCTCGACAAAGCTTTAAAAGTAAATCACAAATCACTAACGGTTACAACATTTCTTGATGAGTTCAAGCACGGTCTACTCTCAAGTTCACAACATGCTAAAAGACAAATTTTAATACATTTAACTAATAATGTGTTTGCAATGCAATGAATGGATACCTAGGAGGTCATTCCGCGCCATCTCGCACTTGTTCCCTCGCCATTCTTTCCTTTCTTCCCTCGTCCCCAGCGAGTCTTCTTTCGCTTCACGTGAACCAACTCGCGTCTCTCACCCGAGATCGGGGTCCTCCCCGTAGAGTCAAACAATCCAAGAGCTCTCGTGGCTTCATTCGCCCGTGCTTCGGCTCGGATCTCCTCCCCGCGAGTCCGTAAAGAGGACCTCTCCCCGTCGGGCCGGTCAACTCTAGTCTCGTAGCGTCAAACAAAGTGTCTCCCGTCACATCCAAAGGGTCGACTGTGCTTCTGAACTCCTAAGGCAATAGCTACTACGGCAACCGGTCCTGCAATCGCTACACGCCCGCTTCTCCAAGACCACTTGGGATCGCCCAACACGCCGCTCATACTGTGCCGTATACCGAGTCGTCAATACAACGCTCCCCGACGTCTAAGGAGTACCACAGAGGGAAAGCGGAATACTTCCATACCCTCGTAAAATACAAGAAGGCACCCGAAGCCGCCATACAAAGAGGAACTACCTCCGCAAAGCAGCAAGGTCATCCTGCCCAACAAAGGCTCCTCGCTTCATCCCAAACCGCCGGAAACAAGCGACGGAATATAGAAGGAGGACCAAGACAAACCCGGGAACTCGACAACGTAGGACCCTTCCCGCAAGACCCTCCTAGTCTCAATCCTCCAAAGGCGGAACCCACCAGCCGGATCTCGATGCATACCAAGCCGTGCCATCCATCTCTCCCCAAAGTGACCGATCCATATCCAACACAAGAGGTCGCCGAGCAAATGACCACGGGCTAAACGACGCCGAGCCTCTGGACATGGCCTCGAAGTCTCTCTCGCAGCCACAAGGTGAGCAAAGCGGGGCTTCCCTCTCATAAAACGATCCCCGCCGCGACGGCCGATACCACGAAGAGTCTCCCCAAAGACCAACGGGACAATATCCTCTCCAGCTCTTCGCAAAGGCCCTACCACATCTAGCAAAGCGCCATCACAAATGCCAAGTGGAACCGACTCAGAAAAGCGCGCCATCACGCACAAGGCAAATACATCCCAAGAGACGTCACTCATCATCAACCATGAACCGCTCCGGCAGCTCGAAATGTCGATATGACCCGAATCAAGGATCATGCCCCGCACTTCTTCCAACGAAGTACGAAGAAAGTCTCGCAAGCTTCACGCTCACAAAGAACACCACCAATCAAAGGAAGCGAGATGGCCTCCACCTCCGGCCCTCCAATCAAAGCCCGAAAATCCTCAAAAGTGGGCACCATTTCATTATAGGAGAAACAAGCACACGTGCCTCCTAACATCCTGTAACTTCGCGGCAGCTCCGCAACAAATCCCAATCAGAACCAACTCCTTAAAAGACCAAACCGAGCAAAGACGAAACCTTACCTCGAAAGCCCGTCTCTCGATGCCTCATACGGCGCCGCATCCACGTTTTCAACCGCTCAAGGAAGTGTGCTTGCCTCTCCCGCGAAAGCCTCGGCAAAATTCTAGGGACGTACGAAGAATCCATGGCAAAAATGGAGGTTCCTAGAGAAAATGGGGAAGAAAGCTCGAAAATGGCCGCAAATGGGGAAATGAGGAAGAACTGCACACCGGAAAGCATTTATGTCCTTCCCAAAGCAAGGTTGGTCCGTACGGACCTCTTTGCATGCTAAGTATGTCCGTACGGACCTCCTTGCAAATGTAACCCATTTTCCTCAAAGAAACAAGATAAAAGCCACCGTCCTCAAGAAACCTTGCTCCAAACCGCCCAAACACTCGGCCAAAGCCATTCCCGCAAACAAACACTACCCACAAACACACTCTCACCACGTGGCATGTACAAAATAAAAAATAATAATAGCAACAATTTCTAGGACAAATCCCGGAATCACAAAAATAAATGACATTACATCTTAAAATAAAATACCGTTTGCCATGCAAATATGAGTGTTTTATTACAGTACTCCATCAAATGTCTGCTGCTAAACAAAAAAAAAAAGAGGGATATGAAAAGAGGGAAAGCAAATGAATACTAATCGTAATCCTCGCATCATCATCCTCGTCGAGGTCCTCCAAAGAAAAGTCGGGCATCCTGGGCCGAATCCCCGCCCGTCACATCCTCGTCGTCGAATACCGAGCACCCGCCCGAGGCTCCCACGAAAAGTACTCAAGGATCAAATCCGGCGAAAGGATCAAAGAAAGAAGGCTCGAGGAACCCTCACCCCGCGCGCCATGCGGAGGTACGAACCGATAAAAGGGCCGCTCCTCGAAGGCCCCGCAGCCTCCCGAAGATGTCCCGCATCCATGCTATGCCGCCTCAAAGGTCCCTCCCGCTGCGGCTCCGGCTCGGCTCTAGGCGGAGGAACGCTCTGCAGTGCCTCAAGGCATAGGCTCGTACGCCGGCACGCGTCGCGAAGACCGGCAAGATATCTTCGAAGCCATCTTCTTCGCAAACGACCTCATCGCCACGTAACGGCGAGTCGCATATCATAGGCTCTCCCCGGACTCCGCACCAACAAGCACCAAGGAAACGCCAAAGAATACAGCTTATACTCAACAACAAAAAGAGAAAAATACGTAAAAGATGCCAAGATGGAAAAGAGTAAGCACACTCACCGATCTATCTGGGTCCACTCGTATGCAAGCAGAGCTCGCTCCGGAACGGGCATGTACACCCTCCTTCCTCGATCCGTCCCCGCGGACGTACGTGAAATCCGGTCCCGGCATCGGAACCTTCGGGAGCTCGCGGGCGCCTCTCTCTCCCGCGCGCACTGCGGCGTCCTCGCCTTCCTCCTCACGAAGGCCCCGTACTCCTCTCCATATAAAATGAACTCCTCGGCGCCGACACCGCCAAGGTACCTCTCGAAATCGAGCACGTCCATGCCCCGGGAATCAAGCATCCCAAAGGGAGGGTCCCTGAGCCACGGAAGCACACCGGGCCATGCCGCCGTAAGACCCGCTCTCCCGCATACATGACATCACAAGTCAAGCCCCGCAAAGATCTTCCGTCGCGCTGTCACCTCGGGAGCCCCTCAAACTCATCCCCTCATACCGAGCCCACGGGAACAAGACGAACCCCTCCGGCTATCCCTCTCCGGACGCTCCCGCACATCCCCGTAGGCGATGGTGAGCTTCCCCCGCCGGGTCCTCCTTCTTCCTCGCCAGACGAGCTCAAATTTCAAAGATAGCAGGTACGCAGCAATGTACCCCCGGATCTCTATCCCACGGGAAGCACCGGAAAACCTCATAAAACCACACTGTGACAAAAACAGAGAAGGCTCAAGCAAAAGAAAACGGAGAAAAGACAAGTTGCTAAATCAAAAACAAAGAATAAACTCATACCTCCAGAGCAAAGTCAAAACAGCCAACGAATCGCCACCCCTGCTAAACCGGTCCAAGGAGAAGTAGAGCTCGCCCAAGCCTCGCCTCGCCCCAAGCAATATCACTGCACCCTATCCAGTCAATCAAGCTCTCCAACAGAGCAAAGGGAGCCGCGGTCGCGTGGTTCGAGAACAAAGTCTCTGACAGCCGCATACCACAAAAAGGAGCGCGCCAACCGCTCCGCCGTCACCCGGCCGTACCCTGATGTAGGCCCCAATACCGGCCGTAATCTTCAGCCTCCACGTCACTATACAACATGCCCAAGCCCTCGCGAGGACGAGGCTCAAAGCCCAACAGCCTCTGGCCAATACCACATCGGAGATCATATCTCTCCACCGCACCGGCCCTCCTTCAAGGAAAGCCCGGTAATCGCAAAGAAAGTCGGTCGGCGTCACCGTCACCTCTCCCCACTCGATGGAAGGTGTGGGTGGTATCCCACCGCACTCGTAAAGGCCAAGGAAGACGCTCTTGTTCTTCCTCGTGTCGAAACTCCGGCCAGTGTTCTCAACGAACACACCGTGCCGAAGCGTAGACCACCTCCGGGGACTCGGCCTACCATCCACGGAAATATCGTGCATCCGCCGCCATAGCTCAACAAATGCCTCGAGCGATCCCCGAGTCTTCATCCTCTTGGCCTTCCCGCCATAAGCCCCGCATCCCGCAGTAAACACAAAGAAAGGTACGTCAATCACAAGCATTTAATATAAAACAAAAGGCACAAAGTCCGTCCCAACACGGAAAGCCACGAAAGTAACCGGGCCACAAACAGCACACATTGCACATATGTTTCACATATATCCCGTCACAAAACACGGCACATGTCGCACATAATTTTCACATATATCATACATATAATTTTTCCCATGCAGTCCGTCACAAAAACACGGCACACACTGTACACATTTTCTCAAAAGAAAAAAGGGGGGGGATTAAACCCTACACGACACATTTTCAAAAAAAAAGTCCGTCCCAATAAGGCAAAGGCACATATAACCCGTCACAAAAAAAAAAACACGGCACATATTGCACATATTTTCCCCACAAAGTCCGTCACCCAAAAACATGGCACACACGGCACGACACATATGCATAACACAAAAAAAAAAATCCGTCCCTACACGGCACACACTTTCACATATAACCCGTCACAAAACACGGCACATGTCACATTTTTTCACAAAAATTATCACTACACGATAATTTTTCTCATAATGTACATACATAAATAGCATACGGTACAAAACACCAAAGCATGCATTTCATTAGAGAGGCACTTTATTTTCACAAATAAGAGCTAATCTACACATTTCTGCACAAAATACACATACCCACAATTTTTACATGTCCATTTTCAACAATTCATCAAGAATTTCACAAAAAAGGCATAAAATAATAACAAAAAATTCAAAAATGCGAAAAACTAAAACCTAGTTCTAGCATTCAAAAAATTCGAGCAGGGAATCAAAACGGAACAGATTTCTTACCTCCCCGACGTTCGTAGAGCGACGATTGTGCACCTCCGGATTCGGATACAAGACATCCGGGTTCTTCGAAGATGGAACGAACGAAATCCAATTCCTTTGAAGCTCCATCCGTTGCTCGACCACCTCTTGACTGCGTTGACGACGACTCCTTCGAGATCCTTCAGCCATGGCAAGCAATTCAAGCAAAAAATCTTTGATTTTGGTTAACAATGGAGGATTTTCTCCTTTTCTCTCTCTCTGGTTTACGCCTGGAAGAAGAAGGAATGGGGAAGGGCTCGGTCATTTAAACCTGGTCAAAACCTGGGAACTGTAAAAAACCAAAGTGGTCCGTACGGACCTCTTTGCAACCAGGTTGGTCCGTACGGACCTCTTTGCAAGGGGTGGCCAAATTACTTTCCTGCCCTTATAATCTTTGCCCTCGGCCGTCCTAAGGCCTTTTCCAAAGAAATCTAAGTGCGTAATGGTCTCGCTAACGGCAATTCAACCACCGCCGTAAGATCTCACGCCGCCATCAACGTAAGACCGGTCCTCGCCACTCCAACGGCAATGCCGTAAGACCGGTCCCACTTCAACGGTAAGGCACTTCAACGGCATGCGCCCGTAAGACCGACTCGCCACTTCAACGGCAAATCAACCACGGCCGTCGGCGTAAGACCGGTCTCGCCCACTTCAACGGTAATTCAACCACCGGCCATCAACGTAAGACCGGTCCTCGCCACTTCAACGGCAATTCAACCACCGGCCGTCGCGTAAGACCGGTCCTCGCCACTTCAACGGCAAATCAATCCACTGCCGCAACGTAAGACCGGTCTCGCCACTCTAAACGGCAACCAATCGGCCACGGCGTAAGACCGGTCCTCGCCTACTCCAACGGTAATTCAACCACGGCCGTCGGCGTAAGACCGGTCTCGCCACTTCAACGGCAATTCAACCACCGGCCATCAACGTAAGACCGGTCTCGCCACTTCAACGGCAATTCAACCACCGACCATCAACGTAAGACCGGTCCTCGCCACTCCAACGGCAATTCAACCACCGGCCGCCGTAAGACCGGTCTCGCCACTTCAACGGCAATTCAACCACTGCCGTCGCCGTAAGACCGGTCCTCGCCACTTCAACGGCAATTCAACCACCGGCCGTCGCCGTAAGACCGGTCTCGCCACTTCAACGGCAATTCAACCACCGGCCGTCAACGTAAGACCGGTCCTCGCCCACTTCAACGGCAATTCAATCCCCGGCCGTCAGCGTAAGACCGGTCCTCGCCCACTTCAACGGCAATTCAATCCCCGGCCATCAACGTAAGACCGGTCCTCGCCCACTCCAACGGCAATTCAACCACCGCCCGCTCAACGGCAATTCAAGAAGGAGCCAACACCTCCCAGCACGAATCCCAAGGCACGAGACGCCTCCAAAACGCCCGACGGCAATTCAAGAAGGAGCCAACACCTCCCAGCACGAATATCAAGGCACAAGACGCCTCCAAACGCTCAACGACAACTCAACCACTGGCCCTCAAAGGAGGTCCGAAGTCATCTTCCCAACAGAAAAGGGCCCCTACAAGGTCATGCATCCCCAGCAATTCAAGCACCGGCAGTCAGATGTAAGCCCGAACTTCGCCCACTTCAACGGCAACGCAAGCACCGGCCATCAAAGTAAGCCCGAGCTCCTCCCCAATAAGTCGAAAGGGAAGTCATACAAGGCTGCATATCCCCAGCACCGGCCATCATCCTTGCCCACTCAACGGCAAAACAAGCACAAGAAGGAGCCAACACCTCCGAGTACAAGTCCCAAGGCACGAAGCGCCTCCAAAATGCCAAATGGTGAAGCAATCACCGGCCGTCATCCTTGCCCTACTTCAACGGCAGCAAGCACCGGCAGTCATCGTAAGTCCAACCTTTCTACTCAACATGCAAAAACACAAAGGCATCTACGCCTCGCAATCAAAGCCATGCTCCACACCGCGGCTAGAAGACGATTCAAAGTCTCGCAGATTACATCAATCGCGGCTAGAAGACGATTCAAAGTCCTCGCGCATTACATCAAACCGCGGCTAGAAGACGATTCAAAGTCTCGCGCATTACATCCACCGCCGTGACGATTCTAAAGTCCTGAAAGACGATTCAAAGTCCTCAGCGTGGCACCAACCGCCGCCAAGACGATTCAAAGTCCTCCGCCGTGGCACCAACCGCCGCCAAGACGATTCAAAGTCCTCGCCGTGGCACCAACCGCACCGAAGACGATTCAAGTCCTCACTCTATCTCCGGCCCTAAGGCCTTAAACCACCCGATTAGGAAAATCGTAAAATTTCCATCCCAGGACACCACCACGTCCTCACAATTGACCTCGGCGGTCATCACATCCCAGGACACCACCACGTCCTACCACCGACCTCGGCGGTCACACAACACTTCGTGGCACCACCACGCCCATACGCACTCACCAATTCACGACCTCCGAACTACGACTGTGCTTGATTCCCGCCAGGTATACGTAGGAATCCTATCACAGGGTCCAGCCATCGACCTATACGGTCACCTAGGACACCACCACGTCCTTCCCATCGACCTATACGGTCACCCAGGACACCACCACGTCCTTACCACTGACCTCGGCGGTCACACGACACTTCGTGGCACCACCACGCCCGCATTCACAAAACACTCACCCCACACCCGAACTACGACTGTGCTTGATTCCCGCCAGGGATACGTAGGAATCCTATCACGGGGTCCACCTATGGACCTAAACGGTCACACAAAAGGACACCACCACGTCCTCACATTGACCCTCACGGCCACTTCCTCTCCCAAAGACGCGATCCAGATTAGGACCCTTATCTTATCGGCGACCCCACTTCTTTCATAAGTGACGTCGTCGAGGGGCTTCTGTAAGTACCCCAATCTGGATCACCCCCTTTCACACACACGGGAAACACCGCAGACTCATCAACACAGTCTCGACGACCCCTCTCACTCAAAACCCTCTCAAAACCCTCTCAAAACCCTCTCAAACCCTCAACCAAACCAAGGGAGGAGCCTTCCTGGGATAAAAAGGGACAAAAGGACCTTTTGGGAATTTTCAGGAAATTGGGAAAGCAATATTGATCCGTACGGACCTCTTTCTTGTCATAATTACTAAATCCCCTTAAAGTCCACAATATTCCCTCAAATCCCGGAAGAAATGATTACCCAAATGCATGGTTGGTCCGTACGGACCTCTTTGCATGCTGAGTTGGTCCGTACGGACCTTCTTGCATGGGGGACATCATCATTCCAGAATATTCACCATCATTGCAGATTCCCTCAAATCGAGGAAATCCAAAATTCTGGATAACCAAGAAGGTCCGTACGGACCTCTTTGCTCCGAAATTTTTACTATAAATAGAGGGCTCCCCCTCCTCATTTTCACACACCTCCCTCTTCTCTCTTCCTCCCTTAGCCTTCTGGCTCCCCTCTAAGTCCTCTCGAGGCACTCCCGACCCTTTCTGGATCCTTCCGAGGCCTTCCGAGCTCCCTCGCGGTGCTCCGAAGCCTCCTCGAGCGCTCCCGAGACGCTCCCGCGCTGCCCCGAGGCACTCTCGAGGTACTCGAGGCCCCTCGTGGTACTCCGAGGCCTTGCCTCGGTCTTTCCACGGTGTCCCGCTCTTTCCGAGTCAAACCGACGATCCCAAACCACGCCGAAACTCTGTCCGAGTGACTCCTGCCACCACAACGCACGCCGAATCTCTGCCCGAGTGATCCCAACGATCCCCACGCACGCCGAACCTCTGCCCGAACGCAGCCTACAAACTCAACTCACGCCGAAACTCTGTCCGCAGACAACCGGTCCCTCCCGAAGCAATCCCGATCCGTACCGGAACGCTACTCCGACCTCAAACACCATTCCCCAGCGGAAGACAGACGCGAACCAACATTGGTAAGGCTTCCTTCCATTACTATTTCAATACATTTCCATACATAGCATACAATGTAGACATCCGATACAGCATGCATTTTTAAAAGCACACACACACACACACAACATTTAAAGGATATTAGGGGTATCCGAAAGACTCGTTTTACGAGGCTACTCGGGTGAGCTCTAATATTCTAATATTCTCTTCCCGGGAGTCATCTGACCTCCGAACTCAAAATCTCATCACACAAAAAACAGTTTAAAATTATCTTTAAACTGATGCCCTTTTTCAATGTTTTGGGCTTAATAAAAATGGCGTGGCGACTCTACAAAACAAAAAACGGCGAGACACCGCTCCAACGCGAAAGATGCCAGATGCCGGGGCGCGAATGCGCTGCCTCTCGGATCCGGGCTATTTCACCGAGGTAAGAACTTTTCTCTCCTCGTCATTATGACATCTCGATGCTGAAGAGCCAAGGAAATAGTATGAAGAGCCCGTTGTCAATGTCAAGGCCGAGGAGATACCTCTCGGCATATGAGGAGGGTATCCTCATTGGGGCATTTTATACTTGTATATGGATTATGTTTATAGCCAAATCCATTTGGGCCTAACTTGGGCAAGCCCATGTTCGTATCTCGGTTTATACTGTTCAGTGGCCCCCGACTTTCTAGCTCGGGCTAGGACGAGGAGAAAGTCATCTCGTCCTCGGCTTACGGAATACGAACAGGTTTGACATGCGTCAGAGACGCTTCAGTGGTGCGCCGTTTCACTACTCGCCAGTTATTGCCATGATGATAAGTGGTGGGCCCCCAAGTCTGACGTGCCTCGAAAGTTGTTGCCGGCATTTAATGTTGATGGCGCCATACCCGGTTACTTGCTTTACCCATGGATTTGACCCGACTTTAGTGAGTATAAAAACTAAATTCTTATTTCATTTGAACCTTTCAGCATCAGAGATACTGAGAGAGCATTTGCAAGGTTTAGGCGATAAACCCCTCTGGTGAGTTCTTGAGTTTCTCATACCCAGTTTCCGGCGAGCTCGAAGTTTTTCGGTGAAGTTGTTTCAGCATCTGATTTCAACCGCTTTCCAACCAACAAGTATGCATTTTCTTCCTTTTAATGCTTTTTCGTTTAGGATTTTGCCATTTCTAGGGTTTTAGAAGGGATTTTGGTGTAAAACACCGCCATTGCTAAGCTTGTTGAAGCTTCATTTCCGAAAATTTTTTGCTCTTGAATACTTGTTCTTTGAATCTTGCGCGAATTTCTTGGATATTTGTATAAATTCTTCCCTTAATTCTTGATTACCCCTTAGAAAATGGCTCGTTCTTGGGACCATTCCCCTTGATTTCGTTACGGGTACCACACAGGCAATTTGAGGGTTTACCGGAGAGAGAGAGGACCATGGTTGTTGCTGAACTTGGATGACATAGGAAAGATGTTGAGAAATTATGGCCGTACTCGAATGTTCATCCAATACCCAGATACCACAAGGATAGATAGGATTGATTCATTGTCCCTCAATGTTGTCTTGTTCGAGGATAGGGCCGAGATGATGGAGCACATCGAATTATTCTACCCTTCCTCGGATCGCATAGTTCGCGAGCGTCTGAGTGGTAAGGCTCCCTCCTTGGCCTATCTATAATGACGAGGGGGGATATCCCTCTTCCCCGTCTTAAGATCAGTCATGGATGAGGTTACTAATTTTAACTCCTCGTCTTTTTGCAGATATGACGGGAAGAGGGGGAGAGGCCTCCTCGTCAACCAAGATAGTAGATGCCTTTATTGAAGGTGCCCAAGTTGAAGGCAGGAAAGGCCGAGGTAAAGGAGGCCGAGGAGGTGGGAGAGGACGAGAGAGGCCACCAAAGGCCGAGGATCCCATGTTGGAGAAGCTCTATACCAAGTACGGGGTGGATAAGTCCGAGTTCCGCCTAACTTATATTGGCAAACCCGTCTTTAAGACAGACAAAGAGGAGAAGAGTTTCTACTACAACGATAACCATGTCCATTTCTACTTCAAGCAATTTCAGCAAGGTCTTCATCTCCCATTGGACCTTTCATCAATGAATTTATGGGTGATGTGAGGGCTGTGCCGGCTATGCTGGGGGCTAACGGGACCAGGGTCCTTGTTAGTTTCATCGTACTTTGCCGTAGTGTAGGTTATGAGCCTACTATGGGAGCTTTCCGTAATTTCTTTTCTATTGGGTACATGAAGGATACTCGTCTCCTCGTCATTCGGAGTGAACCTAAGAAGCCGAAGATACTTCTCCCTACGTCCAGCAAGGTAGGAGGCTGGGACAACCATGTGATAAGGGTTGAGAGCCGGCAAGGTTGGGAGTTCCAATCCCCTTTTGATGATCCAACCTCGTCGGGTCCAGTTCAAAAGTATGGATGGACCCCAGACCTGATCAAGTGCCTCGAGGAGTTTGCCGAGGTAGGGCTTCTTGACTGGTCGGCTTTGGAGGCCACGGATCACTACTACATCCAAGCAAGCCTAATGCCGGCCGAGGGACGGGGTCGTTCCCCTTGTTACTGTTAAGAGGGGAAGGCGTTTCAACGACTGGAGAACGCATCCATGCCTCGTCTTCCATGAAGATTGTGTGAGGAGTAAAGTCCCTCCAGTTGACCAATGCCTTAGAGAAGATAATGTAGCAGGATGTAATTGTTTCTCCCTCATCTTTGATACTTGTATTTTTTATGTTGGCTTTCATCTTACTTGTTTGTAACCATCTCTTCCTCGTCTTTGCAGATTCAACCCCCGAGCAAGAGGCAGAATTAGCCATGAAGCAATTGAGTGTCGTGGAGCTGATTAAGCAGAGGAGACGTCTGGCCAAGCTCTCGGCCTTGAAAGAAAGGAAGGAGGATGCCAACACCCGCAACCTCTTACTGAATGCTCAGGGTGATCAACCCCTTCCCCTCAAATTGCACAAGGAGGTTGAAGCCGAGGAGATGAACTCCGAGGAACCTGTTAATCCTTCAACTGTTGAGGGGCATAACCTCCGTGTTGATGCTGCCGAGGTAGAGACTGAGCATCCGTCGATCGAGGAGACCAGTCTCGTTAACCGCCAATCGGGCCAGAAAAGGCCTCAAGGGGCATCTACCGAGGAGCCCCAAGCGAAACGTGCTGCCGGGGAGCCTTCCAACCCCCAAGGTCCTCCTCCTCTCACCATCCAAACCATTAAAACCCATGAGGAGGCCGAGGAACTTGCTCAGCGTATGGCTGCAGATGTCCCACATTTGAGGGGCATCCCTCTGCAGACCAGGAAGGGGCCCTTGCTGAGATTGGGCCAAGCTCCCGTTCAAAGGTCCCTGGACGAGGAGGCTTACGAGGAGCTAGTTCGGGAGAGGCCGAGCAAGGAGAACTTGCTGTGCCGCAAGGGGCTTTTGATTGCCGAGGTAATTATCTCGTATCCTTGGTCCTCATTGATCTTGTAAATTTATACTTGATATGTATCTGACATTTGATTTACCTTGCAGCTTGCTTCTGTCACGGCTTATGAAAATGTCTTGGCCAAGAATACGG
Organism: Adenophora triphylla var. japonica; assembly: GCA_022495995.1. Lineage (NCBI taxonomy): Eukaryota > Viridiplantae > Streptophyta > Magnoliopsida > Asterales > Campanulaceae > Adenophora > Adenophora triphylla. The sequence continues at coordinate 86,705 of JAFEMH010001827.1, read as the reverse complement.
CCAAGCAGCTGCATGAAGCCAAGGTCGCCCAGAAGAAGGGTGAGACCGAGAAGGCTTTGTTGGTGGAGCTACTGAAGGCCAGGGACACCGACCTGGAGGCTGCTCAAGCCAAGATAGAGGCCGAGGTGATGAGGGCCGAGGAGGCTCGTAAGCAGGCCCAAGAGGCCCGTGCTCAAGCCGAGGAACATCTCCGGCAGAAAGATGCCGAGCTGGCGGAAGAAAGAAGGCTCAAGGCTGAGGTCCAAGTGAGGGCCGAGGAAGCCGAAGCCAAATGCCGGGGTATGGAGGCCACCCTTCCTTCAAGGGAAGAAGAGGCCGTGATCCGTTTCAAGGAGAGCCAGGCCTTCCAAGACGCGGTGGATGAGAAGACAGCCACCATGTTTGAGGATGGCTATCTCCATCTTGCCCGTCGTATCTTAGCTGATCCCTCCACAGGCTTGGACGTGAACAAGATTGCTCTGCTGATCAGTCAGGATCAGTATGACAAGGAGGCTAGGGCTCTTCACCACCTGGTTCCATTTTCTAAGTATAACTTGGACATAATGGCTGGGGAAGATGCCCAGGAAGGCCGAGAAGCTTGGGTGCCTCCATCTGTTGACCCCGGCAACCTTAAAGCCTTGGTGGAGGCCCTTAAAGACGAAGGGATGGAGGTTGAGGCCGAGGAGGGGGAAGCCGAGTAAGACGGAGCACAAACCGAACAAACTATCCCTCCTCCTCCTCCTCCTGGTGTCGCTACGGAGGATTGGTTAGATAAGCCCTTCGAGGACACTCAGGCTTAGGATTTTTTTTTCTTTTTTCTTTTGTTGTAATAGTTGGTAGGACTTGTAATCTCTTTTGAAATATCAATGAACAAATCCTTTTGTTTCAATTCATGTTTGTGTTTTAATGAATTGTTTGGGATTGCTTGCCTGTATGATATGCTCAGGTACAAGACATGTAAAGGGGGAAGTCGAGGAAAGTCCCTCGTCCCCGGTTATGAAGTAAGTTGTTAGGCTGAGGTGAGGTCCTTCGGCTTTGACTATACTTTGTCGTATAGGCCGAGGAGGGGCTCCTTGGCTTTAACTATACTTTTAAGTCGTATAGGCCGAGGATGGGCTCCTTGGCTTTGACTGTTAGGTGATTTCTTCTTTTTCGTCTCCTTATGCCGAGGAAGGTGACTCATATACAGGTTTCAGACGTGATGCCTTTTAGTCTTAGTGACAAGGTGTTTCCTTGTCTGGACGTGAGGCAAGGCAATAGGCCGAGGAGAAGTCCTCGGTCCTAACTGTTTGATCCTTGTAATCCTTGAATCAAGGCGGACCCTTGTCAGGATGTAAGGTAAGCCGATATGTCGAGGGAGGGTCCTCGTGTTGGCTGCTAGGAACCTATAGTCATTGAGTCAAGGTGGACCCTTGTCAAGACGTAAGGCGTGTGTTTTGAAGAGTCGGGGATAAGATCCTCGTCTTCTGGTGTTTGTGTCAGGAGTTGATAGTTGCTTTGCATGTTGGAAGAAGCTGCTTTCGTAAAACTGAAACGTGATTACATCGAACTGCAATTCTATCAAACTAAGAAGTAAATGACTGAAACGGGAAACTAATCTATTACAAAATGAACTAGACTAATGATAGTATTTCCGAAGATTATCAGAATGCCACGGATGCTTGAGATCCTTCCCCTCCTTAGTCTTCAATCTGTAGGTCCCTTCTCGAATGACTTGAGTGATGATGTTGGGACCTTCCCAATTTGGGGAGAGCTTGTTCTGTTCTGCCTTCCGGCCAGTTGCCTCAATTTTTCTAAGTACCCAATCACCTACTTGGAATACTCTTCTGATGACTCTCTTGTCATGATATGCCTTGGTCCTTTGCTTGTAATTTACCATCCTCATCTGTGCAGCTAGTCAATTTTCATCTACCAGGTCTAGGTCTAGGAGCCTATTAACCTTGTTGACTTGCTCATCGTAGTGGGAGTTTCTCACAGTTGGAATGGCCATTTCGACTGGTGCCATAGCCTCAGAACCGAAGGTTAATGCAAATGGGGTTTCCCCGGTTGGCCCCCGGGTGGTTGTGGGAACAGCCCATAAGGCTAGGGGAAGTTCGTCCAACCATCTGCCCTCGCGTCCTTCAAGGTTCTTGGTAAGGGCTGTTAGGAACAGTTTATTGGCAGCTTCTGCTTGACCGTTGCCTTGAGGTCTGCTAACTGATGACTTCGCGTGGCGAACTTTGACTCTTCCCAATTCTATTGTAAATGCCGTAGAAAATTGAAGTCCATGATCAGAAACAATTGTGTGGGGGAGACCAAATCGACACCAGATGTAGGCGTAGAAAAAGTTGATTGCGTTCTCTTCCGTTATCTTATCTAATGCCTTTGCCTCTATCCACTTGGAGAAGTAATAAACAACTACTATCACGTACTTGCAATTACCACGGGCGGGAGGAAAGGGTCCGATGATGTCGATCCCCCATTTATCAAATGGCCACGTAGGTATTACAAGTGTTTGCTCAACTGACGGTAGTCTAGGAATGTCGGAGAACCTTTGGCATTTGTCACATTTTCTAACATATGCGTGCGCGTCCTCCCTCAGGTTTGGCCAATAGTAACCTAGCGAGATGATCTTGTCAGCTAAGGTTCTGGCCCCCGGGTGTCCGCCGCAAACACCTTCATGTACTTCAGCCAAGAGGTTCTCAATTTCCTTGGGATAGATACACCTTAGCAGGGGCTTGGTGAAAGATCTTCAGTAGAGGACTCCATTCATAACTGTAAACCTTGGGGACCTCTTCTTGATAAGTTTGGCTTGTGCTTCATCTTCTGGAAGTTGGTCCTTCTCGATGTAGTCAATGTAGTCATCGATCCAACATTTCTCCTTTCCATCTAGGAGCATGACTTGTAGCCTTTCATACGCAGGTTCCTCAGCATAAACCACGTATGGATTGGTCTTAGACTTAGACACATCCATAGTTGATAGTTTAGATAGAACGTCTGCGATTTGGTTATCTTCCCTGCCAATCCGCTTAAGTTCAAAGAATTCCATCTTCTTCGTCATATCTAGGACCAGCTCTCTATATTTGGCAAAGGTGGGATCTTGGGTGTTGTACTCTCCCTTTACTTGTTTAACAACAAGTTGGGAGTCACAGAATGCCGCCACCTTGGTTGCTCCGTAGAAGGAAGCCAACTCGATACCAAATATTAGAGCTTCGTATTCAGCTTGATTGTTGGAGGCAGTGTGAGTATCCCGACCCGAACTCGTGTTTTTGGGTATGCTTTCATTGAGTTGCATTTAGTTTTGGGCTTATTTATTTAAATGTATTTAGTTTTGGGCCTTTGTAATTATTTGTATTCATTTGTTCTTGGGCCTGCCTCCCTTCGGCCCAGTCTGCCTATGGAATGATCGGTGTCGTCCGACACAGGACAGCCCTAAGGCGGTTAAATCCCCATGTCGTGCGACACGGAAGGTCTCCTTCAGCAGCCTATAAATACAAGACCTTTCTGATCATTTTAAGGGGGGATTTTGGAAGTAAGGTTACTCTGCCAAATTGGAGAGAAGAGAGAGAAACACACATTCACCTCCCTCCTCACACACACACATCCAAGCCAAGTCTAAAGGTGGTCATTCTTTGTTGGTGTTTTGAAGGGGCAAACACCATACTATTGGTGTCTTTGTCTTGTGGACTACAATAGGTAGACCCTAAACTCCTCTCATCTCTGTTTATATCTTGCTAACTTGTTCATTTGCCTTGCATGCTTATATTATTTGATATTATGTGATTTATTTGGGATTTTGCATGATAAAGGTGGTGGAGATGTGAATCATCAAAATTCACATCTCCTCACCTCAGATCTGGACACTTAGTGCTATTAGTTGCATTAAAGTTGGAATCTTGATCACTTTTGTTTGAGTTAGGAGGTGATGGCCCCATGATCATGGCCCAACAAAGCGTCCTACCTCTCCGACAATCAAACCCGGTCTCACCATCAACCGACCTTCTATCTATCCTTACAACTTCAGATCACAAGCATTTAGCATCTCGAGACTAAATGTTTAATAATTAAAATTTGACAAATCAATCAGTGAGGCCTTTTCTCAAGCAATCAAGTGATAACTGCGAATGAAATCAATCTTCAAATGTCTCGACAATTCTTCTTTTCTACAATCTAGGAAGAGCCAAACACTTACTTTCTGTCAAGCAGGGGCTTCCTCTCACTCATACATATATCTCTCTTTGGTCATCCAAGAATCAAAGCACAAAAGATTTCTCTTATCGTTACGCCCCTGCGGTGTCCTAGTACAATCCTTTTCTTTTACCTTTTGAGTATACTGAACAATTCCAAGATTAGAGATGGTGCCATAGTACATTTGTCAAATATTGGGGCTCTCTTCATCAAGAACCAGGGCTACAACAAAGGCCGGGGCTTCAACAGGGTCATATCTAGCAAGAAGGCATCCCTTGTCATCAAGATCAGCATGAGGCAAACTCTTTAAGTTAGTTAGGAGCATAATTAATCATAAGGCATCCTTATTAAAATTAACTTTCAAATTGCCATTTTCCTCGGCACCTTGCTTACAAAATCACTTGTTGGTCTCCACAAATTTCTTAAGGTCCATCGAAGACCTATCTTCGCGACTCCTCCAAAAGTCCAGTGTTATCTTTCATGTTATGCTTTCCTTTCCTATTATAGTTATTTATCTTTCGGGTACAAATGCCCATGTTATGATTGTATTTTATATTATGATTATCTTTCATGTTATGCTTTCATGATTACGCTTCTTTCGGGTACAAACGCCCATGTTATGATTATCTTTCATGTTATGCTTTCATGATTACGCTTCTTTCGGGTACAAACGCCCATTTTATGATTATCTTTCATGTTATGCTTTTATGATTATGCATTCTTTCGGGTACAAATGCCCATGTTATGATTATCTTTCATGTTATGCTTTTAGGATTATGCTTCTTTCGGGTACAAACGCCCGCGTTATGATTATCTTTCTTGTTATGATTGTCTTTCCTTTTATGGTTTTACTTCTTTCGGGTACAAACGCCCTTGTTATCTTTATCTTCGGGTGACTCCCCAAAAACAGTCAAACTTCGGGTGACTCCCCAAAAATAGTCAAACCTCGGGTGACTCCCCAAAAATAGTCAAACCTCGGGTGACTACCCAAAAACAGTCAAACCTCGGGTGACTCCCCAAAAACAGTCAAACCTCGGGTGACTCCCCAAAAACAGTCAAACCTCGGGTGACTCCCCAAAAAAAGTCAAACTTCGGGTGACTCCCCAAAAATAGTCAAACCTCGGGTGACTCCCCAAAAACAGTCAAACTTCGGGTGACTCCCCAAAAATAGTCAAACCTTGGGTGACTCCCCAAAAATAGTCAAACCTCGGGCGACTTCCCTAAAACAGTCAAACCTCGGCTGACTCCCCAAAAACAGTCAAACTTCGGCTGACTCCCCAAAAACAGTCAAACCTCGGGTGACTCCCACTAATAGTCAATCCTCGGGTGACTCCCCAAAAATAGTCAAACCTCGAGTGACTCCCCAAAAATAGTCAAACCTCGGGCGACTTCCCTAAAATAGTCAAAAGTCGGGCGACTTCCCAATAATAGTCGAAATTGGGGTGACTCCCCTAAAAATAGTCACTCTTAGGTACAAGCGCCCGTGGCCTCTTGTTATCGCCACCTCTTTGATGAACTATTATTCGGCTTGATTCCCTCATGGGATACGTAGGAATCCTTTTTATAAAGGTCCAACCGCTCGACCATCTTGGTCATCTCTTTTTTCCCGCCAGTCTTTGTTCGGCTCGGGATTCTCATTTTGTCGACGACCCCACTTCCCATGGAAGCGACGTCGCCGAGGGGCTCTGTGAGTACCCCGACCCGAACTCATGTTTTTGGGTATGCTTTCATTGATTTGCATTTACTTTTGGGATTATTTATTTAAATGTATTTAGTTTTGGGCCTTTGTAATTATTTGTATTCATTTGTTCTTGGGCCTGCCTCCCTTCGGCCCAGTCTCCCTATGGAATGACCGGTGTCGTCCGACACAGGACAGCCCTAAGGCGGTTAAATCCCCATGTCGTACGACATGGAAGGTCTCCTTCTGCAGCCTATAAATACAAGGCCTTGCTGATCATTTTAAGGGGGGATTTTGGAAGTAAGGTTACTCTGCCAAATTGGAGAGAAGAAAGAGAAACACACATTCACCTCCCTCCTCACACACACACATCCAAGCCAAGTCTAAAGGTGGTCATTCTTTGTTGGTGTTTTGAAGGGGCAAACACCATACTATTGGTGTCTTTGCCTTGTGGACTACAATATGTAGACCCTAAACTCCTCTCATCTCTGTTTATATCTTGCTTACTTGTTCATTTGCCTTGCATGCTTATATTATTTGATATTATGTGATTTATTTGGGATTTTGCATGATAAAGGTGGTGGAGATGTGAATCATCAATATTCACATCTCCTCACCTCAGATCAGGACACTTAGTGCTATTAGTTGCATTAAAGTTGGAATCTTGATCACTTTTGTTTGAGTTAGGAGGTGATGGCCCCATGATCATGGCCCAATACATGTGATCATTCACATTGGGTCATCAAAGCCATGTGATCCTCCCATAATACTCACGTATTACTGTTATTCCACTGTTTTCAATTAGCATTGTATCTTAGTTTCATGTTCTGAGCAGTCTGGAATCAATCTGTTGAAGCTCACTGATACAGGATACAGCTGTCGTCCGACACAGGACACCCTAAGATGTCCTGTGTCATACGACATAGAGATCCCAGAAAGCTGGCTTAGCTTTCAGTGACTTCAGCTAATCCAGACTGACTCCCCTTGTTGTTTCAAGCTATATTTAAGTAGTTTTTAGTTCAATTTTCATTGTTTGGAAAGTCTGAGATCATTTGGGTGCAACCTACTGATGGAGGCGGCCTCTGTCGTATGACATAGACTGCCTTGGGCATCCTGTGTCATACAACATCCGTATCACAGAAAGTCAATCTTGACTTCATTAACTCCAATCAACCCCATATTGATCCCAGACCCTAAACAATGCTTCTCCATAGTTAAAGTGACCTTGTTTTAGTGTTAGAGTAGCTGTGGTGGCTTATCCACCCCCTTTTGTAAGGGGCAATCTGACCAGGATGTCCTGCTTCGTACGACATCCCTCTCCTGAGGTAGTCCTGTGTCGAACGACATCCAAAGTCCCTGGACAAATTGTCTCAACCTTTCCTTGTAATTCAAAGTTTATCAATTGTAAGGGTGTGGCCCCCTTTTAATGGCTTACAAGTTGTATCCGGTTTTAGTATCATTAATAAAATCCGAGTTCATATGCCTTGTTTGTTGACACGATTTGCATACACACTTAGAATGATTATTATTGTCCTTGTTTGATTGAAAGTCTCGAAAGAGGCGATGTGGGTGAGCTCTCTATTCTCTTCCCACATCGTAACTTGACCCCCAGACCCATTTTTCTCATTTCAAAAGGTTTTCAATGTTTCCTTAAAAACGGCGTGGATCCTCCAAAAAAAAAATATTTTTATTATTTTTCGGCGAGCGTTCATTCAGTGGCGACTCCGCTGGGGAAATTGAAAAGCTTTTATTTTTAATAAAAAAATTAAAACATAAAAATGATACTTGGTATATAGGTGGAAACCATTAAAATTCCCGTTATCGCCTCCTCACCCGAGTCTGGGATAAATTATGGTCTAACAATACCACGTGCCGGTATCCTTTTTAAAAAAAAGAAAGCTTTTATTTTTGAGAGGGTCTAACTTTCTTTAATCAACTTGGACAATTTTCTCATTCTCTTTGTGTATGATTCGTGTCATTATATGCTCCTATGTGCTTTGCTATGCTTATGTGCCTATCTGCTTTTTATGCCTTGGTATGTGAGTATTTTGGTGGTGGGGTCCTCCTCCCTTTCCCCCTTGCTGTTATTTGGCCCTCTGTTGGTGAGATTTCCTGTGTCGGACGACATCCCTGTTCTGGGGGAGTCCTGTGTCGGACGACACAGGAAGGCAAAGGCATGCGTGGCAATTGCTGACAGTTTGGCGATTAGACAGAGTGGTTCTGAGCATGCAGTTTCCTTGGTATTTCTTGGCATTTGGGGCAGTCCCCTTTTGTCGTACTTTTGAACTCATTCTTTTGGTTTTTCCTTTTTGCATACTTGTAAATATTGCATTTTTGAAAACTCTTTTTTACAAAAAAAAGCAATTTTTTTTTTTAGAAATGGCCTCCACACTACTCGCACGCTACCCGCACATAGAGTTAGAACCCTTGGAGTGTACGGACGGCATCGCGGACGGTGATATGTCTCGCCTACGCTTGAGCGCCTAAAGTCCTCCCGGCCTATAGAGTGTTAGGAGCCACACTTGTCCGTGACACACTTTTTACCGTGACCGGTTGGTTTTTGGCAAAAATACTTTTCAAAACATTTTCAAACTCGATTTTCAAAATTTTCTCACAAAGTTCGAGTCGTACTTCATTTCCAAGGTCTTGGCATACTCTCCCTCTTCATGTCGAAATTTACGACATAACTTAACGTGAGTACATGTCAAAATTTTGACATGTCTCGACGTAGGTACATGTCGATTTCTCGACTTGGCTTCGCAAGAAGTCATGACGCGTTTTCGACATGTGCTAACGCGAGATCTTGTCGAATTCTTGACACGTACTACCGAGAGGTCATGCCGAAATTTCACCATGAAGCGATGAGAGGTCATGCCGGATTTTCGATTCGAAGTGAGGAGAGGTCATGCCGAAATTTTTTCAGGATTTTACCTGCGAATTGCGGTCTCGTACATTCATACGTACTTCCGACCCTCTTTTCTCTCGAGTTGGGACGTTGTTGACTTGAACTTGGTTTTGAAATCTTGAGTTTGACTTGTTTTGACTTGTATGCCCCTTAGGTTCGCTCTAGTTCAAAATAGGTTAGAATGCGAAAAAGAAGGTGTCCCCCTTTTCCAACCATTATAGGATTTTAATAAGACGTTGTTTTCTACTTGCACCTAGACAAGTTACTCGCTTTAGTCTGCCTCCCTCGCTCCTAGACCTTCACAGGTCCATTCTCCCTCTCTTGGACCTTCGAAGGTCCACGTCTCTATCTTGGACCCTTCAAGGTCCATTTCTCAATCTCGGACCCTTGAAGGTCCACCTCTTTATCTTGGACCCACGAAGGTTCATCTCTCCATCTTGGACCCCAAAAGGCCCACTTTCTTATCTCTTGGACCCTCCAAGGTCCATTTCACAATCTTGGACTCCCAAAGGTCCACTCTCCATCTTGGACCCCAAAAGGTCCACTTTCTTAATTTTTGGACCCTCCAAGGTCCATTTCTCAATCTTGGACTTCCAAAGGTCCACTCTTCATCTTGGACCCACGAAGGTTCATCTCTCCATCTTGGACCCCAAAAGGTCCACTTTCTTATCTCTTGGACCCTTCAAGGTCCATTTCTCAATCTCGGACCCATGAAGGTCCACTTTCTTATCTCTTGGCCCATCAGGGGTCATTTCTACAATCTTGGACCCTCCAAGGTCCATTCTTTATTTCTTGGACCTACAAAGGCCCATTCCGTCCATCTCTTGGACTCACTCTATCTTTTCCAAAAGCTGACCCCGGGCTTATCATTAACCGGGGCTCCGTCGAACTACGGTGACCTGAGACTCGCACCTTATATGGTAAGAGTTACGTAGGCAACTTTCGCCCGGTCAAAATTTCTAAGCTTTTGTCGCAGTGTGGAGACCAACTAGTTATTTCAAAAGAAAAATTGTGTTTTTTTTGGATTGCCTTAAGATTGATTATGCATCTAATTCAATCTTTTGCTACAAGGATTTCGGCACCATGTCTATAAAGGAAAGCATCAAAAGCCAAGAAACCCTCAAGGAGATTCAGAACCTAAGGTTGGAATTGATCCACTTTCGCTACGAAGTGCTTGAGACCTTAAAAGCCTTCGAGGAGCGTCAATTGTCTTGCCTCCGTGACATCCATGAGTACTTGCGAAGAGTTTTGCCCTCCACTACCTCCCAGGGTCCTTCCCATCCGTATGCTTGTAATCTCGCTCCTGGTCCCACATACCATGTTCCCACTTTTGAGGTTCCTATCGTGTCTGTCCGCTATCACAAGATGCCACCGTCCAAGTTCTCCCCTAAGCCAGTCCGTGAGAAGAAACAATGTGATGACTTGGAAATGCCTATGGATCAGTTTCTTGATGTCCTAATGGAGAAGGGTTTGATCGAGCCGTATGTCAGCACTGCACAATCTTCCAAGAAGCCCAATCCTAATACATCCAAGTTTTGCCGATATCATCAGTGCCATGGTCACACCACCAACAAGTGTTTCTTACTCAAGAAGATCATCCAGGGTTTGATCGATGAGAGCAAGATTGGGAAATCCCCAAACGCAGTTGCCAATCCTCTGCCCCACAACTAATGGAATCACTCAGTCATCGTAGGTTCTAGTGTGTTGGTCTTTGTTCATCTTAAACATTTATCTTTTATGTTTTCAATTAAAAGTCTTTTATTTCTTTTCTCTCTAGACTTGAGACATTATCTTGCTTATCTTTGAATGAAAGTTGTTTTATTTGTAAATATCGCTTGATTGCTAACCGCACTGATAAACTCATTAACTAAGAAGAACTCATGACAAAGTGAACAAGTAATCTCAAGATGACGAATGCTTCGATTGGGGGAGCAAATTCCTTTCTCTTACACATTCTCTCCATATACTATCTCCATACATCTCATTCGTGTCCAATCTCTATGTGCGCGTTCCATATACTATCTCCATACATCTCATTCGCGTCCACTCTCTATGTACGCGTTTCATACACTATCTCCATACACCATTTTCGCTTACATTCATACACTATCTCAAATGCTCTCCCAAGCATACACTTTCTACAATCCATTTTAATCTCATTTCACAAAGCTTGTTGTTGCTCATCTTCAAAGTAGAGACGCTTGCGCTGCTACAATTCAAAGAAAGGGCAAGGGGCTATTTCCACCCCTCACAAGTGCAACATGAAGATCAACTTGGGGCTTATCAATTCCCCATTCTCGCGTCTCCTCGGGTTTTCCATTTGATCGATAATTTTTTATTGAATATGCTCACATATCTTTCCTTTGGTCCAAATACATTTTTTCCTACTAAATAAGTCGGTTAAATGAATTTGCGTTTCTTTTAAGTACTCTTTAAGCAATGAGAATGCCGTCCGGTAGCGATTGGAGCTGAAACCTCTCACCTATAGGAAAGCCATTACCTCACCCCCACTAAACAATACCCTTTCATTTCAAGGTCGACGTGTTTTGAAACCCCATTTAGCCATCATCTTTGCTAAGAGAAGTCCAAGCAAGCCCAAGAAGTTAACTTCGAGAGTCGGCGATGCATAAAATACTCAAGCCATGAAGGAAGGACAAAGATAATCCTCAACTCCTCAGGAGGCCTTCCAAGTTATCAAAAAAAAAAAAGAATAAAAAAGAAAAAAAGAAAAAAAGGGATTTTAAATCCTCACAATTCAGTAAGAATCCTCAACGTCTCAGGAGGCTTTTTAAAAGGAGGACTGTCGATCCTCACAATTCAGCAAAAGTCCCTGACTTCTCAAGAAGCTCTCCAATGATAAAAAAGGAGCCCGAATTCTCGCAAGTTCGCAAAAATTCTTGATAGCTTGGGCTTCCTCTCACCAACACCTTCCAACCAATCCCAAGCCATCATCTCGATTTTAGAGGATATTCCCATTACCCCAACCAATCCCAAGCCATCCTCTCAATTTTAGAGGATATTCCCATTACCTTAACCAATCCCAAGCCATCCTCTCGATTTTAGAGGATATTCCCACTACCATCACCCTCGCCTTTGGCCAAAGTCAAAATTTGACCTCTCATTCTTAGAGGCAATCAATCTTCCTCGCCATAGATTTCCCAAATACATCCCTGCAAGCCAACCTCTCATCTTTAGAGGTATAGTCGGTAAAAGGCCCAGCCGACCTCTCATCTTAAAAGAGGTCATGATTCACGAACATTCAAATCTCCTAATGGCCGATCGCAACCCGAAGCCTAGCTCCGACCTCTACCGAATGGCATTCTCATCTCTTATTCAAAGAGATTCATTCTCATCAATTAAAGACTGTTTAAAAGAAATGCATGTTCAATTCTTGAGTCATTTCGCATCTAATTGTGAGCATATTACATACTCTCTCCAAGTTTGGGAACTCGTCTCATTCTAGAAAGCAAATCATTCTTTCAATTCAACAAACACGGTCCGTGAAAGTCTCACTGAGGTTTCGCATCTGTGCCTCTTCGGCACTCCGATAAAAGCAAGGAGACACGTGCCAGGGACATTTTCCCTCGATTTGCGAGAAAGAAAATAGAAGGGGCTATCATCTGTCACGTCCCACTTTTTTCCTTCTACTCCATTTTTGTTCTCTATTTTTTTCTTTCTTTCCTCACAAAGAAGAATCAATGCAGCGGCAGCCCGCACGACAAATACAGCAGAGCAGCCTCGAGCAACGAGCAACAACGAAGCGTCCTACCTCTCCGACAATCAAACCCGGTCTCACCATCAACCGACCTTCTATCTATCATTACAACTTCAGATCACAAGCATTTAGCATCTCGAGACTACGTGTTTAATAATCAAAATTTGACAAATCAATCAGTGAGGCCTTTTCTCAAGCAATCAAGTGATAACTGCGAATGAAATCAATCTTCGAATGTCTCGACAAGTCTTCTTTTCTACAATCTAGGAAGAGCCAAACACTTACTTTCTATCAAGCAGGGCCTTCCTCTCACTCATACATATATCTCTCTTTGGTCATCCAAGAATCAAAGCATAAAAGTTTTCTCTTATCGTTATGTCCCTGCGGTGTCCTAGTACAATCCTTTTCTTTTACCTTTTGAGTCGACTGAACGATTCCAAGATTAGAGATGGTGCCATAGTACATTTGTCAAATATTGGGGCTCTCTTCATCAAGAACCAGGGCTACAACAAAGGCCGGGGCTTCAACAGGGTCATATCTAGCAAGAAGGCATCCCTTGTCATCAAGATCAGCATGAGGCAAACTCTTTAAGTTAGTTAGGAGAACAATTAATCATAAGGCATCCTTATTAAAATTAACTTTCAAATTGCCATTTTCCTCGACACCTTGCTTACAAAATCACTCGTTGGTCTCCACAAATTTCTTAAGGTCCATCGAAGACTTATCTTCGTGACTCCTCCAAAAGTCCCATGTTATCTTTCATGTTATGCTTTCCTTTCCTGTTATAGTTATTTATCTTTCGGGTACAAACGCCCATGTTATGATTGTCTTTCATGTTATGATTATCTTTCATGTTATGCTTTCATGATTACGCTTCTTTCGGGTACAAACGCCCATGTTATGATTATCTTTCATGTTATGCTTTCATGATTACGCTTCTTTCGGGTACAAACGCCCATGTTATGATTATCTTTCATGTTATGCTTTTATGATTATGCATTCTTTCGGGTACAAACGCCCATGTTATAATTATCTTTCATGTTATGCTTTTAGGATTATGCTTCTTTCGGGTACAAACGCCCGCGTTATGATTATCTTTCTTGTTATGATTGTCTTTCCTTTTATGGTTATACTTCTTTCGGGTACAAATGCCCTTGTTATCTTTATCTTCGGGTGACTCCCCAAAAACAGTCAAACTTCGGGTGACTCCCCCAAAACAGTCAAACCTCGGGTGACTCCCCAAAAATAGTCAAACCTCGGGTGACTCCCCAAAAATAGTCAAACCTCGGGTGACTCCCCAAAAACAGTCAAACCTCGGGTGACTCCCCAAAAATAGTCAAACTTCGGGTGACTCCCCAAAAACAGTCAAACCTCGAGTGACTCCCTAAAAATAGTCAAACTTCGGGTGACTCCCCAAAAATATTCAAACCTCGGGTGACTCCCCAAAAATAGTCAAACCTCGGGCGACTTCCCTAAAACAGTCAAACCTCGGCTGACTCCCCAAAAACAGTCAAACTTCGACTGATTCCCCAAAAACAGTCAAACCTCGGGTGACTCCCACTAATAGTCAATCCTCGGGTGACTCCCCACAAATAGTCAAACCTTGGGTGACTCCCCAAAAATAGTCAAACCTCGGGCGACTTCCCTAAAATAGTCAAAAGTCGGGCGACTTCCCAATAATAGTCGAAATTGGGGTGACTCCCCTAAAAATAGTCACTCTTGGGTACAAGCGCCCGTGGCCTCTTGTTATCGCCACCTCTTTGATGAACTACGATTTGGCTTGATTCCCTCATGGGATATGTAGGAATCCTTCTTATAAAGGTCCAACCGCTCGACCATCTTAGTCATCTCTTTTTTCCCGCCAGTTTTTGTCCGGCTCAGGATTCTCATTTTGTCGACGACCCCACTTCCCGTGGAAGCGACGTCGCCGAGGGGCTCTGTGAGTACCCCGACCCGAACTCATGTTTTTGGGTATGCTTTCATTGAGTTGCATTTACTTTTGGGCTTATTTATTTAAATGTATTTAGTTTTGGGTCTTTGTAATTATTTGTATTCATTTGTTCTTGGGCCTGCCTCCCTTCGGCCCAGTCTGCCTATGGAATGACCGGTGTCGTCCGACACAGGACAGCCCTAAGGCAGTTAAATCCCCATGTCGTACGACATGGAAGGTCTCCTTCAGCAGCCTATAAATACAAAGCCTTGCTGATCATTTTAAGGGGGGATTTTGGAAGTAAGGTTACTCTGCCAAATTGGAGAGAAGAGAGAGAAACACACATTCACCTCCCTCCTCACACACACACATCCAAGCCAAGTCTAAAGGTGGTCATTCTTTGTTGGCATTTTGAAGGGGCAAACACCATACTATTGGTTTCTTTGCCTTGTGGACTACAATAGGTAGACCCTAAACTCCTCTCATCTCTATTTATATCTTGCTTACTTGTTCATTTGCCTTGCATGCTTATATTATTTGATATTATGTGATTTATTTGGGATTTTGCATGATAAAGGTGGTGGAGATGTGAATCATCAATATTCACATCTCCTCACCTCAGATCTGGACACTTAGTGCTATTAGTTGCATTAAAGTTGGAATCTTGATCACTTTTGTTTGAGTTAGGAGGTGATGGCCCCATGATCATGGCCCAATACATGTGATCATTCACATTGGGTCATCAAAGCCATGTGATCCTCCCATAATACTCACGTATTACTGTTATTCCACTATTTTCAATTAGCATTGTATCTTAGTTTCATCAATCTGTTGAAGCTCACTGATACAGGATACCGCTGTCGTCCGACACAGGACACCCTAAGATGTCATGTGTCATACGACATAGAGATCCCAGAAAGCTGGCTTGGCTTTCAGTGACTTCAGCTAATCCAGACTGACTCCCCTTGTTGTTTCAAGCTATATTTAAGTAGTTTTTAGTTCAATTTTCATTGTTTGGAAAGTCTGAGATCATTTGGGTGCAACCTACTGATGGAGGCGGCCTCTGTCGTATGACATAGACTGCCTTGGGCGTCCTGTGTCATACGGCATCCGTATCACAGAAAGTCAATCTTGACTTCATTAACTCCAATCAACCCCAAATTGATCCCAGACCCTAAACAGTGCTTCTCCATAGTTAAAGTGACCTTGTTTTAGTGTTAGAGTAGCTGTGGTGGCTTATCCACCCCCTTTGTAAGGGACAATCTGACCAGGATGTCCTGCGTCGTACGAAATCCCTCTCCTGAGGTAGTCCTGTGTCGGACGACATCCAAAGTCCCTGGACAGATTGTCTTAACCTTTCCTTGTAATTCAAAGTTTATCAATTGTAAGGGTGTGGCCGACTTTTAATGGCTTACAAGTTGTATTCAGTTTTAGTATCATTAATAAAATCCGAGTTCATATGCCTTGTTTGTTGACACGATTTGCACACACACTTAGAATGATTATTATTGTCCTTGTTTGATTGAAAGTCTTGAAAGAGGCGATATGGGTGAGCTCTCTATTCTCTTCCCATATCGTAACTTGACCCCCGAACCCATTTTTCTCATTTCAAAAGGTTTTCAATGTTTCCTTAAAAACGGCGTGGCGACTCCAAAATTTTTTTTATTATTTTTCGGCGAGCGTTCATTCAGGCAGGGACCTTGAATCGGATGATGTCTTGCATGGTGTACTCTCCTTCCAGACTTTCTAGTACGACTCCAGCTCCGCTTCTTTCCTTTGTGGCTGATCCCTCTGTGTACAAGATCCAGTAGTTAGATGGGAGTTCGATGGGAGACTCTTCCTCTTCCGCAGTGCTTTACTTACGGGAAGTGGGGAGGTGCTCACCCATGAAGGCAGTCTCAACCATAAAGTCAACCAAAGGCTGTGCCAGGAGGGTCTTACTTGACTGGTAAGTGATATCAAACTCAGTAAGAGTGATAGACCAATTCAGGAGACGTCTCGAGCCGTCCAACTTGTGTAAGATCTTCTTCAATGGTTCATTGGTGTAAACAGTGATAGGATGTGCGGAAAAGTAGGCACATAGTTTCCTCTAGGCAATAACTAGTGCATAAGCTATCTTTTCCACGTTGAAATATCTGCTCTCCACATCAGATACAGCATGATCAGTGGCAGCTAGGAATACATACAACATCTCACAGGTAATTGGACTACTAAGCAAGGGAGGGGAACCCAAGTACTCCTTCAACCGGAGGAATGCTTCGGAGCATTGGGAGTCCAGGAGAAGCTCTTGGTACCCTTCAAAACCTTGAAGAAAGGAAGTGATTTTTCGGCGGATTTGGCTATGAATCTTCCCAATGCCGCTATTCTTCCATTCAATCTTTGAACCTCCTTGATGTTGGTAGGTTCCTTCATGTCAATTAGTGCCTTGATTTTCTCGGGGTTTGCCTCAATTCCCCTTTGCGATACCATGAAGCCTAAGAACTTTCCATCTGTCACCCCAAATACACACTTGCTCGGGTTTAGCTTCATGTTGTTGGTTCAGAGGTTGTTTATCGTCTCTTCCAAGTCCGGGGTGTGACTGCCCTCCTTGGTCTTAATGACAATATCATCAATGTAGGCCTCCATGTTTCGACCTATTTGCACACCAAATACTTGATTCACCATCCGTTGATAGTTGCTCCCACATTCTTGAGCCCAAAAGGCATCATGACATAACAATAATTTCCCCCAGGTGTTTGGAAGGCCATTTTTTTGATGTCCTCTTCCGCCATTTTGATCTGATGATAGCCTGAATAGGCATCTAGGAAACTGAGTGTACGGTGTCCAGCAATGGAGTCAACCAACTTGTCAATCCTGGGGAGAGGATAGCTATCTTTAGGGCAGGCTTTGTTAAGATCGGTGAAATCGATACACATTCGCCACTTCCCATTTTACTTCTTCACCATTACTACATTGGCCAACTGTGAGTACCCCGACCCGAACTTGTGTCTTTGGGTATGTTTTCCTTGAGATGCATTTAGTTTTGGGCTCGTTTCTTTATTTATATGCATTTTGGGCCTTCCTTATTAATTTGTTTATTTATTTTCCTTTGTTCTTGGGCCTGCCTCCCATTCGGCCCAGTCTGTCCTAAGAATGACCGGTGTCATCCGACACAGGACGAACCTAAGGCAGTTAACGCCCCATGTTGTACGACATGGAAGGTCTCCTTCAGCATGCCTATAAATACAGGCCTTTGCTGATCATTTTAAGAGAGGATTTTGGAAGTAAGGTTACTCTGCCGAATTGGAGAGAAGAGAGAGAGAAACACACACTCACCTCCCTCCTCACACACACACATCCAAGCCACATCTAAAGGTGGTCATTCCTTGTTGGTGTTTTGAAGGGGCAAACACCATACTATTGGTGTCTTTGCCTTGTGGACTACAATAGGTAGACCCTAAACCCCTTTTAATCTCTGTTCATATCTTGCTATCTTGATTATTTGCCTTGCATGCTTATACTATTTGATATCATGTGAAAATTTGGGGATTTTGCATGATCAAGGTGGTGGAGATGTGAATCATCAATATTCACATCTCTCTACCTCAGATATGATCATTTAGTGTTATTAGCTTCATTAAAGTTTGCATCTTTATCACTCTTGCTTGGGTTAGGAGGTGATGGCTCCCATGATTATGGCCCAATACATGTGATCATTCACATTGGGTCATCAAAGCCATGTGATCCTCCCATAATACTCACGTATTACTATTATTCCATTGTTTTCAGTTAGTAGTATGTCCTAGTTTCATGATTTGAGTAGTGTGGGATCAATCTGCTGAAGCCCACTGATACAGGACACCTATGTCGTCCGACACAGGACACCCTCAGATGTCCTATGTCATACGACATAGAGATCCCAGAAAGTCATTTTGACTTCAGTGACTTCAGTCAATCCAGATTGATCCCCTTTGTAGTTTCAAGCTATGTTTAGTGTAAATTTTAGCTTAATATCATTGTTTGGGAAGTCTGAGATCATTTGGGTGTGACCTACTGATGGAGGCGGCCTCTGTCGTTCGACACATGACACCCTCATATGTCCTGTGTCATATGACATCCGTATCACAGAAAGTCATCTTGACTTTATTGACTCCAATCAACCCCAAATTGGTCTCAGACCCTAAACAATGTTTCTCTATAGTTAAAGTAGCCTGATATTAGCTTTAGGTTAGATTTGGTGGCATATCCACCCCCTTTGTAAGAGATAATCTGACCAGAATGTCCTGTGTCGTCTGACATCCCTCTCCTGAGGTAGTCCTGTGTCGGATGACATCCAAAGTCCCTGGACAGACTGTCTCATCCTTTCCTTGTAATTCAAGTTTATCGATTGTAAGGGTGTGGCCCCCTTTTAATGGTTCACAAGTTGTATCCAAATTCAATATCATTAATAAAATCCAAATTTGCATGCCTTGCTTGTTGACACAAATTGCACACACTTAGAATGATTATATTGTCCTTGTTTGATTGAAAGTCTCGAATGAGGCGATGTGGGTGAGCTCTCTATTCTCTTCCCACATCGTAACTTGACCCTCGGACCCACTTTCTCTTTCAAAATAAAAAAAAATGTTTTCAATGTTTCCTTTAAAACGGCGTGGTGACTCCAAAAATGAAATTTTATTTTATAAATTTTCGGCGAGCGTTCATTCAGTGGCGACTCCGCTGGGGATATTTTTAAATTGAGTTTTTAAAACCAATTTTGTTAGAGGGTCTAACTTTCTTTAATCAACTTGGACGATTTTCTCATTCTCTTTGTGTATGATTCGTGTCATTGTGTGCTCCTATGTGTTGCCATGCTTATGTGCCTACCTGCCTTTTTATGCCTTGGTATGTGGATATTTTGGTGGTGGGGTCCTCCTCCCTTCCCCCCTTGCTGTTTGTTTGATCTCTGCTGGTGAGATTTCCTGTGTCGGACGACACCCCTGTTCTGGGAAATTCCTGTGTCGGACGACACAGAAGGAAAGCGTGCGGGTAGTTTCAGCTTGATCGTGTGGATAGGGCGAGTGGTTACGAGCAGCTTATGCGAGTTTTGCTTGTTTGTTCCTAGCATTTGGGGCAGTCCCCTTTTGCCATGCTTTTGGACTCATTCTTTTGATTTTCTTTTTTGCATACTTGTAAATATTGCATTTTGAAAACTCTTTTTTTACAAAAAAGCAAAAGTTTTTCCTAGAAATTACCTTCACACTACTCGCACACTACCTGCACATAGAGTTAGAACCCTTGGAGTGTACGGACGGCATCGCGGACGGTGACATGTATCGCCTTCGTTTGAGCGCCTAAAGTCCTCCCGGCCTATGGAGTGTTAGGAGCCACACTTGTCCGTGACACACTTTTTACCATGACCGGTTGGTTTTTGGCAAAAAATACTTTTCAAAACATTTTCAAACTCGATTTTCAAAATTTTTCTCACAAAGTTCCAGTCGTACTTCGTTTCCAAAGTCTTGGCATACTCTCCCTCTTCATGTCGAAATTTACGACATAACTTAACGTGAGTACATGTCAAAATTTTGACATGTCTCGACGTAGGTACATGTCGATTTCTTGACTTGGCTTCGCAAGAAGTCATGACGCGTTTTCGACATGTGCTAACGCGAGATCATGTCGAATTTTTGACACGTACTAACGAGAGGTCATGCCGAAATTTCGCCATGAAGCGACGAGAGGTCATGCCGGATTTTCGACTCGAAGTGAGGAGAGGTCATGCCAAATTTTTTCCAGGATTTTACCTGCAAATTGCGGTCTCGTACATTCATACGTACTTTCGACTATCTTTACGCTCGAGTCGGGACGTTGTTGACTTGAACTTGGTTTTGAGAATCTTGAGTTTGACTTGTTTTGACTTGTATGCCCTTAGGTCCATTTTGCTTTTTGATTGGTGGGTTCCACGTGCCCTATAGGACCTCTGCCGGGATTGTCCGTCTCGGGTGTGCAATACAGGTAGAATACAGGGGGTCTATGGATGTAGTGATGAAACCCACTAGTCCAGGAATAGTGTAGAATGCGAAAAAGAAGGTGTCCCCCTTTTCCAACCATTCTTAGGATTAATAAAAATTGTTTTTATTTAAATTTTTAATAAGGCATATGCATGAGTCCGTCCTAAGCCTATCCTTTCCCGTACCTAAAGCAGTTCTCTCCCCCTTTCAACGAGCAAGTATTAGGTCAGAGTTCCGGGTGGTCGGTTAATCAGTTTCTCTCCAGTCAAGGATTCGTTTCCAGCAGTCTCAGAAATGGCAGATTCGCAAGTTTCAGCAGGCTTGGGTCAGAATGCGGGCATGGATCCAGCTCAGAGTCAGAATGTCAGTCAAGGTTTGGGGCCGGATCAAGGTCAGAATGTGGGGCCAAACGTCGGTTTGAGTGCCCCTCCTAGCGGTGGTCATGGCATGGGTCCTCATATGACCCCCCCAGGAAGTCCGTTTGTTAATCCTCACCCAGGTTTCAACTTCTCTCAGAAGGCTTCTCTCCGTGCTGCTCTTGAAGCCTCTCGTGCCCGTGAGGAGGCCGGTTGGGCTCGTTATGTCGAAGTGATGCGTATGCAAGGGGTTACGGTGATTCGTCGTCCCGATGGGACATACGAAGAAGTTAGGGAGGAACCCGATGGTACTATCACCGGCACTGGTTTTGTTCCCCCGTCCTCACCTAGGCAAGGCTATCACAATGTGCCCATGCCAATCTCTTATGGTGTGCCTAGCTCCTTTCCGATGCCAACTTATTGGAATGTGCCAAGACGTCCCCCATCCCAGTTTCTACTTATGGCGGGCAATACGGACCAAAAGGCGAGTCAAGCTCCTTCCCGAAGGTTAGTGCTCAAGACCAGTTTGGGTTCTCTCAAGATCAGTTTGGGTTTTCTCCTCAGAATCAGTTTGGGTAGAATCAGCACAGTGGTGTCAGCCAAGAACAGTATGGGTTTGCTCAGAATCAATTTGGATCGGCTCAGAATCAGTATGGGTTCCAAGGTCAGGGTCAGTATAGCAGCGCGGGTCAGCTGCTCAACCCAGCTTTTGGCGGTCAGTTTGTTGCTCCTCATGATCAGTCCAATCAGCAGCAGAGCGGTCATTATCGTCTGTCAGGAAGCCAGATTTTCTAGGACAATATTCCGCAGTATCTTCCATCCCAGCTCCAAAGCTTTCCTCCACTAGTAGCGCAGCCGCAGTTCAACGGGTATGACGCTTTTGGGGTCAAGATCCAAAATCCGAGTGGATCTTATGCGGGTGCTCCAGTGTCATTGCCACCGGCCGCTTTGCCCTTTAACCCGTCAGTTTACCAGTTTGCAGTTCCTCCTTTTGTGGCGCCCGTTCAGACGAGTGGTCCTATTCCGTCATTGTCACCGGCGGCTTTGCCTTTTAATCCGTCAGCTTCCCAATTTGCAGTTCCTCCTTTTGTGGTGCCTGTTCAGGCAAGTGATCTTGTTCTGTCCTCCACGGTAGCTCCAATCGTAGGACAGCCCCCATCTTCCGAGGTTTCGAGTTTGAAGGAAGAGTTGAAGTATGTGAAAGAACAGTTGCACAAGATGACTTTTGGGTCAAGCGTGGTCAATTCTGTAGAGCTCAAGGACTCTAAGGCCCTCCCGAAGAACTTTAAGATGCCCCCTATAGCTAAGTTTGAAGGCTCCACATGCCCTAAAACTAACGTGAATAGCTATATCATGTCTATGGGTGCCAAAGGGGCCACCGAGGAGATGCTAGCCCTCTACTTTCATTTGTCTCTCAATGATTCTCTTTTGAGATGGTTTCTAGGCCTTAAACCAGAGGGGCGGGCTACGTGGTCCCAAATCAGTGATGCTTTTTTGGAAAAGTACAAGGGAAGTGTCGAGTGGTACACCACTCGTAGTGATTTAATCGGCACCATCCAGAGGCACGATGAGTCCATAACAGATTTCTATAAGAGGTGGAACAAGAAGCTAAATGAGTTGATTCATCCAATTCCCCAATCCGATGAGAAGGCCATCTTCCTTTCATGTGTCAGGCCAGCTGTTAGGGAAGCCATTGGGCCTGGGTATTACCCAAATCTGAGAGAAATGGTGAGTGCGGGGGCCGAAAGCGAGAATGCCACCTATTCCATCGTTCCAACTCCTGTCCATAGTAATGCTCCAGCTCCTCGCTACAGAGTTCCAAGCTTTACCCCTGTTGCTTTGAAGGGTAAGGAAACTGCTGTCTCTAACACCGTCAACTACATTCAAGGGGAGAAGGGTCAGTTATCCGGGTGGAGGAAAGCCTCAGAAACAGAAATTTGATGATTTAGGGATGCCGATTGAAGAGGTATTTGATGGTTTGATGAGGACAGGAATGATCAAGCCTTTGGAGAACTATCCTACTCCTAACGCTACAGGAGTGGATCACAGTTTGAAGTGCCGTTATCACCAGTGCTCGGGCCATACCACCAACAATTGCTTTACACTCAAGAAGACCATTCAGAGTTTAATTGACCAGCGCAAGATTGAGAAGCCGAACGTCGTTAACAATCCTCTTCCCAACAACAACAACAGGGTCAACATGATCGAGTTTGAAAAGAATGAGTTTGTCAATGTCATAGAGTTTGGTGAGGAAGTCTGTGATGAGAGTAAGCTTGTTGTAGGTGAGGCTAGTCTCAATGAAGGTGTGAATGAATTTGAGAACAATGATGTAACCAATGTTGATGGTGAAATGAATGCTTATTTCTGTTATATGTTGTCTTGGGATGATATTCGGGCCGCGGTAAGATCGGCAAATAATGTCGAGCGTGATAGTATTTCGCTTGATTCTCGATCTACTCCCCTCACTTGGGAAGAGATTAAGTGCGCCGCTAATTCAAGCTCGGCGATTACTGTTAATCAATTGAGACAGGCGGCTTGGTCATACGCTATGCAGGGACCTCCGCTGAGTTGGTCCGAGTTAAAGGCGGCCGATGCAGATCATGACAAGGACCAGGAGGCTGAGGTCAATTTGCTCACTAGGTCGGGTAAGATGTTGGGAACCGATGTTGCCAGGTCATCAGGAAAAGACAAAGAAGCAGCCGTTCCGGAAGTTAGAGCCAATAAAGGTCCGTATGCCAAGGGGGTAGTTGAGGAGGATGTGACAGTGGACGATCCGATTCTCGCGCAGTTGAAACGAACCCAGGCCAACATTTCTCTCTGGTCCCTCTTGACTTCTTCTTATCCTCACAAGTTGAAGTTGGAGGAAGCCCTATCTAAGACAATGGTGTCTGTAAACTCTACCCCAAATGAAGCTTGTCAACTGATAGGTACTGCCCAATATGGAAATATCATCACCTTCACGGAATTGGATTTGCCCAAGTTTGGAGCCAACCACAACGAGTCGTTGCACATCACTGTTCAATTAGATGGACGTCGGCTTCCCCACGTGATGATAGACAACGGCTCGGCCATGAACGTATTGCCTGCTCGAATGATGAGTTTATTGGATATTAAGGCCACTGATTTGAAGCCATCCAATCAGACTATAAAGGCGTATGACTCCACGTCTAGGAAGGTTTTAGGTGTGATACCGTTGACTCTGTGGTTCGGCAAGAAGCCCATGGTAGTCGAGTTTCAGGTGATAGACATTCCGGTCAGTTTCTCTGCCTTGCTAGGAAGGCCGTGGCTTCATCAAATCAGAGGGGTCGCTTCAACCCTGCATCACTGTGTCAAGTTTGTCCAAGACGGCGAGTTAACCATCATTTATGGGGACAATATTACTATTGAAGGCACCGATAATGAGGGGAGGCCGGTAATGGAGATTAAGCATGACGAAGCCAATTTAATGTTGAGCGGTTTCAGGGTCGAGAGCCCAAAAGCCCAGATATGTACGATTGACTTAACAACCTCCTCTGATAGGATTCCTCCAGTTATGGTGATGATGAGGCGCATGAATTATATTCCGGGGCTTGGTCTGGGTAGACGTCATCAAGGTACCCACAAGTTTGAGGAGTTAAAGCCAAAGAAAGACAGGAATGGTTTGGGATATGTTGAGAAGACCCCCAAGGACAAAGAGGCTGACAGGATCCAAGCCGCAGAGAAGAGAAAGGCTAGTTCTGCTGGAAAGCCGTATGTCAAACCGAATCTCCGTCCTTACAGCCCCTCCTTGGAGAAGTACTTTGTTAGAGAAAAGGGTGATGATTTTGTGTGCCCCGAAGTTCAGTTCGAGAAGATGAAGGATCTTACTTTAAATACGATCCTGTCAAGGAGTTTATCATCAACAAGCCTAATGTTCCAGGGGCTGTTACCACTTTTGAAAGCCAGTATCATTTCTGGGGGAGTCCCGATTTCACCGGCCAGTTCGAGAAGTTGTCTGTGGTTGAGCCTATGGTTGGGGAAGTCGATGAAGCTACTGAGTTTGATGTGGGCGAAGATGTCGCAGCCTTGTTTGAAGAGGCAGATTTATCAGAAACTGCTGGGGCTGACCCGTTGACTGAAGCACCATTGATCGAGTTAGGCGAGGAGGCACCGCTGACAGTTGGGGCTGTAGCTAAGGATCCTTTTGGTGTGATTGACCTTCTGACTGGGGATGATTATGTACCTGTGATTGATCTTCTAACTGGGGATGATTACGTATCAGTGATCGAGTTTGATGAGGGCAAAGAGATTGATCCGCGCACTTTCGTCAGCACTTCGGAGATGCCGCTCCGGAACTGGACTTCCTTCAAGGGACCGATTGCTAGCCGGGAAGTTATGACCGAGAAGCTCAGGCTGACCCCCCGTCCTGGTGTGTCTGAGTCTAAATCTGTCCCTGTAGTCTTGAGTCAGTCCTCAGAGTCTCTTATTATCGAGTTTGAGTCTCTAGATAGGTTTAATACTCTCACGGCTGATGATCATCGCCATGTCCTTGACTCTGTTTTCCCTTTTGCTCTGAATAAAATGGTCGACCTTTCCGCGTATCCCTTAATTGCCACCTTAACAAATGATAAGTTAACTAAAGCAAATCTTAATGATTTAAAAGTGGTTAATAATGATTCATTTGAAGAGGACACAGACTTTTTAGACGAAAACTTTTTAAATGATAATCTAAAGCCGGTTTTTTAGCGAGAGGAAAATCGGGCCCAAGCTGCCGATGAAGTATTGACCATAGTGAATTTGGGAACTACTGAAGAGCCCAAAGAGACACAAATTGGCAGTTTCTTCACCGGGGAAGAGCGAGAAGCCCTCATCGATCTGCTCAAAGAGTACGTGGATGTGTTTGCCTGGTCCTATAAGGACATGCCAGGGTTGGATACTTCGACCGTTGAGCACCGAATCCCCCTAGACCCAGATGCCAAGCCTGTCAAGCAGAAGCTTCGCCGGATTAAACCCGAATGGTCTCTTCAGGTTAAAGAGGAAATAGAGAAGCTGCTCAGGGTGGGTTTCATTAGAGTGGTCGAGTACCCGAAGTGGTTGGCTAACATAGTGACGGTGACCAAGTCGAACGACAAAGTCAGGGTTTGTGTAGACTTCAGGGACCTAAACAAGGCTAGCCCGAAAGATGATTTTCCCTTGCCCAATATCGATCTGTTGGTGGATACTACTGCCAGGTATGAAGTCAAATCATTTGTAGATGGTTTTGCGGGTTACAATCAGATTAAGGTGGCCGAGGAGGATCTGGAATAGACTACCTTTACCAGCCCTTGGGGAACCTTTTGTTATACGGTTATGCCTTTTTCTTTGAAGAATGCTGGCGCCACTTATCAGCGAGCAGTCACTGTGCTTTTTCATGATATGATCCATAAGGAGATCGAGGTTTATGTTGATGATATGATTATCCATTCTAAGGGGTCAGATGGTCAACACTTGGTCGACTTGAGGAAGTTCTTTGACCGGCTGCGGGAGCATGATATGAGATTGAACCCGGCAAAATGTACTTTTGGCGTGGTCCGAGGAAAGATTTTGGGATATATGGTCACGGAGCAGGGAATTGAGGCTGATCCGAGAAAGATTAAGGCCATCATGGAAATGAAGCCACCAAGGACAGTCACAGAGGTGAAGGCTTTCATGGGCCGTCTCCAATATATCAGCCGATTCATCCATCAGTTGACCTCTATTTGTGAGCCGATTTTTAAGCTGCTCAAGAAGAATCAGGAGGTTGAATGGAATGAGGAGTGTCAGATCGCCTTTGAGACAATCAAGGCCTACTTGGTCCATCCCCCAATCCTTTGCCCCCCTCATAAGGACAAACCCTTGCTGCTATATTTGACGGTTACAGATACAGCTGTCAGAGCCATGCTTGCACAAGAGAAGCCGGATTCGAAAGTGGAAAATGCCATCTACTTCGTCAGCCGGAAGCTTCAGGGCAGTGAGCTGAACTATTCATCTTTAGAGAAAACTTGTGCAGCTTTGGTATGGGTGGTTGGTAAATTGAGGCATTATCTGTTGGCGCATACGGTGTATCTAGTGTCAAAGATGGACCCCATCAAATGCCTATTTGATAAGCCTTCTCTGTCGTCGAGGCTCGCTAAGTGGTCCTTCTTCTTAGCCGAGTTTGATATCAAATTTGTGACCCGCAAGGCAATCAAAGGCCAAGCTTTGTCAGACCATTTGGCGGATTTTCTAAGCTCAAAGGCACGCGGACTTGAACCCCAGTTTTCGGATGATGGAATTTTTATGGTAGAGGGTACAGATCGTTGGAAACTATTTTTCGATGGTGTCGCCAATAAGAGAGGCAATGGTATTGGTATGGTGTTGGTTGACCCAAAGGATTTGCACACCCCCATTGCTATCAAGTTGAATTTCCCGGCTACTAACAACGCCGCGGAATATGAAGCTTGTATAGCCGGCCTTGAGGCAGCTCTGGAGAGAAATGTCGGGGAGTTGGAGGTATATAGAGACTCTGAGCTAATCATCAATAGAGTGTCCAATAAGTGGAAAACCTTGGACCAGTACTTATAATTGTACTATGCTTATATGGAGGATTTGATCAACCAATTTAAGGAGGTCACGTTCCATTATCTGCCTCGGGACAAGAACAGGTTTGCGGATGCTTTGGCCACTTTAGCCTCTTTGGTAGAGATTCCGGAGGGTAAGTCAGTAAAGCCATTCAGAATTGGGAGGCGTGAGAACCCTGCCTATTGTTGTCAAATTGAACTGGAAAAGGTCGATGACTTGTGGTACAGCCAGATTTTCCAGCATCTCAAACATGGTGAAGCCTCGTTCCCGACTGATGAGGGTGGTAAACTGAAAGAGGGTCTTCGCGCCAAAAGCCTGCAAGCTTTGAAGAGGTTGTCCGCGCAGTATGTTATTCTGGGAGATAACTTATGGAAGAAAAGACACCGAGGACCACTTTTGCTCTGTATCAGCAGGTCTAAAGCTAAAAAGGTCATGGAGGAAGTCCACGGTGGTGCATGTGGACCACATATGAACGCCCGAGCCTTGATGTTCAGCATACTCAGGATGGGCTATTACTGGATCTCCATGGAGACTGACTGTATACAGTTTGTGCGAACTTGTGATAAGTGTCAGCGGTTCTCCAATCTCAATCATATACCTCCCCATGATCTCTACTGTATGAGCACTCCTTGGCCGTTCGCGACTTGGGGGATTGATGTTATTGGAAAGATAACTCCTGCCAGTGGTAACGGGCACGAATTTGTGTTGGTCGCCGTTGATTATTTCACCAAGTGGGTTGAAGCGGCATCCTACAAGGTCCTCAACTCCAAAAAGGTGGCCCGTTTTATAAAGGAGAACATTCTGTGCCGGTATGGAGTTCCTAACGAGATTATTTCCGATAATGGGTCGCACTTCGAGGGAGATGCCGATAGACTGCTTGCAGAATTCAAGATCAAGTGCCATAAGTCATCTCCTTACCGCCCTCAAACCAATGGTGCTGTCGAGGCCGCGAACAAGAACCTAGAGAGGATCATCCGGAAAATGGCCGAACGGAATCGAGATTGGCCTGAGAAGCTTCATTTGGCATTATGGGGCTACCGTACTTCAGTGAGAACAGCCACCGGTGAAACCTCGTTCGCTTTGACATATGGGATGGATGCCGTCTTGCCCATTGAGTTAGAGATTCCCTCTCTTCGGGTTCTGCTTGAAAATGAGGTCAATGAGATAGACTGGCTTCAAAGTCAGCATGACTAGTTAGCTCTTCTAGATGAACAAAGGCTCAAGGCGATGGAGCACATCCGGGCTTATCAGAAGCGTATGGCTAGGGCCTTTGACAAGAAGGTACATCCCCGTGACATTAAGGTGGGTGATTTGGTCTCAAAGGAGAAGCCACCGAACCAATTCAGTCCGTTAGGCAAGTGGGCGCCAGTTTGGGTTGGCCCGTATTTGGTGAAGGAAATCTTTTCTGGTGGAGCAATGAGGTTGACAGATTTGGATGGTAACCCCTTCATGTACCCGGTGAACGAGATAAGCTGCGTCGTTATTATGTTTGAATCGAGTCTCCCACTCTATAAGGAAAAAAAAAGCGCGAAAATAATGTACCCAGATGAGACTGAAAACCTCTCAAAAGCCAGTCCGTGCAAAACAAAGGGTGCGCTCGGTGCTAAAGAATATACCCAGCTAGACTGAAAACCCTAAAAACGGGCGGTCTAGGTAAAAAATAGGGTTGCACCACTTGTCCCCCTTCTATCTTCCCCTTTCTTAAACACAAAGTGGATTGAGTCGAACTACGGAGACCTGAGCCCCTTAGTCCTCCTTTTGTAAAAGGGGAACGTAGGCAGCCGCTTGTGGTTCGGTCTAAAAATCATCAGAAATACCAAATCCTGTCAACAGTTATATTTGTAAATACAAGTCTATCAAAATCCGCTGCCGGATCATCGGTCACATTGTCTGGGTCATTCAGCGCCTCAACATCCCGTAACTCCCGGCTAGTCTGATCTCCTCCTCGGGTCCCCTGGAAATATGCCTCAATGGTGTGCTGAAATGGCCCCATCTACTCCCCGTACCAAATGAGATATAAGGTGGACAGATATGTCATGCCCCGGGTCTGCCGTATCAGTGTGCGAGCGGGAAAGGCTGCTCCCAAAAAGGCCCTAGCGAAGAATCTGGTAGTCTGGCCATCAGTCATGTCAAGAGGAATGGTATCTCAGGCGATCTGCTCTATGAATCTGCCAATAACCTGCTGTGGGTACCCATACTGCCTCAGAACGAGTGATGGGATGCTAAATGATGAGAAATGCAGTCCCGGTAGCCTCACGACAACAGAATCGTCCTGTCTGTCGCTCATAGTCTTGAGCCTCCATCCGGGAACCCAATACTGAATATCTGTGGTGGTGTATCTGGTCAACCGCCTCTGCCAGCTCTCCTGCGAAGCCTCCCGAGCCACTCGCCTCTGCCGTGTAACCCATGGTGCTGCAGTCTACCCTACGGGCAATGGGGAAATAAGCCCCAAGCGCTCAAAAAGCCACAATGATAAGAGACTGGGGCTGCCGCGTCCCATGTATAGCGACCCTCCAGCCAATCGGTCCATCCCGTGGTATGTCTCCGCCAGCAGAATAGGTACTATGTCTCTCTCTCCCTACCCGGGCCGAATCTCAGTCAGTGTAGTACCTCGGTGACCCCGCATCTGCCTAACAACCCCTAGCAGCAAGCTGGAGCATACCCCGTCATACTCAGAAAAGTAGTATAGAGAGACCATGAACATCATGAAAATGTCCATGGCCGTGGATAGGTCAAACAGCTCTGGATGTGATACAGCTAGCCGGGCTATCTGAGCTAGGTCAATGAAAGACAGGTCGAGAATCAGGTCGGATACCTGCTCTATGTGAAATCCCAAGAAATCGGCCAGCTGCTCGATCAAAGGTCGTGGGTCTCGCGGGAAGACTGCATCTCTGAGCTCAGATCCCCCTATCAATGCGCGGAACTCCTCAATGGTGGGTGTGAGGTCGTTGTATGAGAGGGTGAAGACATGCCTCTCGCGGTCCCAATATCTAGCCGCGGCTCGGAGAAGATTCCAATCAACTGCCCATTCCTTTAGTGCCCAAAGGCATCTCAACCCATATCTTCGGTCAATAATCCCCCTATTGTTGCTTTGATGGTGGCGGGTTAGATTGATGAGATCGGAGTGAAATTGGCGCTCTTTGGTTTTGGATCTCTCATTGTAACGTTCCATTTTGGGCCAAATGTTGGATCTTGGGGCTAATTTTGGGATTGAAAATCGATTTTGGGGCTGCTATGACTGCTGGAATGTGTTATTTGCGAGTCTGCCTTTTTATAAATGCTGAGGCTTGCCGCCCAAGAAATTCTGTTCCTCAGACTTTCCATGTCGTACGACAGGGGCTATCCCTTGATGTCCTGCGTCGTCCGACACAGGATTCGCCACCATATGTCCTGTGTTGTCCGACACAGGGCTCCCCATCAGTCCTGTGTCATACGACATGGGAAGTCCCACCAGACACCAGCAATTGCTGCATCTGCAGCAGTCCTTCAGCGACCCAATGCTTGCTCAAAACCTGTCCAATATTGTCCAAAACATCCCAAAACAGTACATATACACTCCCCCTTACTCACCAAACGCATGGGAGAGGATTTGACACACCCAATGCACCCAAAAGTACACAAATAACACCCAATACATCACAAACCACAAAAAACACTCAACCACAGTAAATGCCATCATTTTTTGCCTTTCTTGGGACGGACTTATGCATATAAACAAACAAGTTTAGACACCATTAAGCAAATACTTTAGTTGTTAAATTACAAAGTGCAAAAATAATTGTTTTACAAAATTCAAAGCAATAGAATAGTGCATGCATTGTTTCTTCTCTCTCTCTCTCCCTAAGAATCCTAAAGCATGGCAAAAGGGGGCCGCCACGATCACTCCGACTCGGAGTCGTCACCAGAGCCCTCTCCGCTAGGGATGGCCAAATCGGATCGAAACCGGACCGGAACCGAAAAATCGAACCGGAACCGGATCGGAAAAGCCCGAAACCGCCATGAACCGTCACGAAAACTGGAATCGGGGTAACCGGAACCGGTTTGGAGCCGGGCCGGTTAAGGGTCACCAAAATGGTGAACCGGACTGGAAAAAGCCCGGAACCGGATGAAAATTCATTGTTTTTCAATAAAATCGGACCGGAACCGGACCGAAAAAAGCCCGAAACCGGACGAACCGGGGAGAAAACCGGAACCGGATTAACCAAAACCGTGAGCAATCCGGGCCGGTTAAGGGTCTTACATTTTCCGAACTGGAACCAGCGGTTCCGAACCGGAACTGGGTCCGGAACCGGTTTTGGTCATCCCTACTCCCCGCTCTCCTCGGAGCCGCTATCCTCCTGGCCGTCACCTCCCTGCTCCTCAGAGCCACGCTGCTCCTGGCCATCGCCGCCGCCTTCCTGCTCCTCATGAATCTCGCCATCAGAATCATCATCCTCCTCATCTAGAGCCCAAGGCTGGGGCTCGCCATAGTATCCGTGCCACTCGGGCACTGTGGAGAAAGGGGGCTGATAAGGGTCGTCCTCGTCATCATCGTCATCATACTGAGGCTGCTGGCTCGAGCCGCCCGCCTGTGAGCTAGATGGAGCCAGGGTCGGTCTCGACCTCTTCTTGGGAAGAACGACGTCACTAGCCTAGGAGCTGCACTTCCCCTTCCAATGCTCCGCACTCTTCTGGAACTGGCGCAACATCTTGATGGCTCCTGCGAGCGCCTTGGCCACTGCCCTGAAGGTCTTGGCCGAAACCTGTTGAATGGAAACAAAAGGCGATCGAAAGCGGCATATAGGCAGTAATACAGTGATAAGGCTTGAATAAAGCAGAAAAATAAAGGGTACTCACAGAGGTAGTCCCACGAGGAAGCCGCAAATGGGGGTGAGTCTCAGACATGTCAAAGGATGAGCGGCGAATGATACCCCCGGTCTCATACTCAAAGAACCGAGGAGGTATCAGCATATGTGCCCTTGCTGCCCTCCGCGGCCCATGACGAGGTGAGTAAGCGGTAAGTGAAGATGAACTGGCCGTAGTCCTCATCAGACGATAGCTCAGCGGCATCAATGCCCGTCCGCAAGCGCTCCAGATCAGGAAGAGCCCTAGGATACCAAATCCCATCGGGAGGATCATGAGGGATACGTGGGGCTGCACCATGTCCGTGCTGTCTGTAGACTCTCTCCCCCAAATATAAGGCGTCGTCCTCCAGGTCAATCAGCAGCCTCCTGGTGCGGGTCATCAAGGCGGCATCCCCAACAACATCCTCAGCATATCTGCCATGCCATGGGAACAGGCTCAGCCTGGCCAGGGTGCCCCTCAGGGCAATCATAGTATCCTCATAGCAGGTCATCCTCCTGGGCTTTGCCCCATCCACCTTCCTGCTCTGCCTAGCCCTAAAGGTTCACCTGCGGATGGCAGGAAACAGATCTGCAGCAATACCATCGGCTACGGTCCAAGCGTAGCAACCAAAAACCTCATAGGCCCATACCTGAAATAAGAAACAAGAAGCTTTCAGTGTACAGCGGCAATAATAGATTGATGACAGAAAATACAGCGCAGCAGTCAATATGCGAATAATAAAAGAGCATACCTCCAAGACCGTCTGGTAGCAATCAAAAGAGGTCACAGTGCCTCTGCTCACCTCATCCAAAGCTCTATACACCTGAGCCAAGCCAGCCTCGCCACACGAAAAGGTGGAGACCTGGCTCCAGTCTCGAAGAGGCTCCAACAGAAGAGTCAATGCCGTAGTAGAGGCATTGCAGAACAAGGTGTCAGAAAGGCCAGCCCAGGCAAACGCTTTAGCGAGCTGCTCAGCTGTCATCGCGGCCTCACCCCCAGAGTAGAGATGGCACTGCTACACCAATGCCGCATGCAAATCTGCAAGTGGAACCCCGTTGCCCTTCAGGCGAAGAGTCAAGCCGGTCAAATCTCTAATAGCATCCAGGCTCAGGACCCCGGGATCCTCAGAAAAGATGGGCCTATCAGTGAACCGCAGCCCGGTGATAGCGGTAAAGTTGTAAGGGGTAATGGTGGACTCCCCCCCAAGATAGATGAAATGTGTGGGTAGTGTCCCACCAATACTACCTGAACGCCTTCACAAGCTCCACAATCCTAGGCGTGTCTCTGATCTCGCCGACAGCTGTGAAGAAAGGACCGAGACCAGCAGCATGGATCAGGCCCTTGGGGCTATCGGGTATGTCGGCGGAGCCGGGAAGAATATCCCAGATAGTAGCGATCATCTCGGGGGACCCCTTGGTCCGCAGAACCTGCAGGTAAGCACAACACAGGTATCAGAACATAATCCTGATATTTTGTGCATTCTTTCATTTGTGTGCATTTTTCACTTTATCTTGAATCACTTGATTCCTTTTGATTCCTTTTTTCAATAAAATCTTGTCATTACCCATTTTCTCTGCTTTCAATTTAGGGTTTATACATTTTATTTTAAACATGCAATTTCTTTTTGGGTGTGATTTTTCCCAAATGCTATCATGAGCCCTAGAAATCCAATTTCAAAAATTAAAAGGGAGGGATTGACGGTTTGAAATCCTTACCCCCGGTCGCTCCGCGGTAGAAGTGTGGAAATCTAGGCTCCATTAGAATCCATTCCCCTTCGGGAATCTTTTGCGTTTGTTCCGTTCATCGAGCTTCCTCTTAGCGAACAAGGCCCGTTGTACTTGCCTTCTCGATTCCGCTCTGGGAGGCATCGTTGATTTGCTAATTTGGATCAAAGATTGTGGAAGAAAATTTCAATTTTTTCCCTTCTCCTTTCTCTTCTTGGCTCGGCGGCTGCTTGTTTTTGAATCTTCTTTTCATAACTGAGCGGTTTTAATTAAAAAGCTGTAGGGAAGCCCCATGTCGTACGACAGCGGTCGTCCTGAAAAGGGTGTTCTTCCCTTTTTGCCCCTGGTCCCTTTGTTCGTCCCTCGCGGCTGTTTATCATCATTATTTATCATCAAATTCCGGGTGACTCCCTAAAAAACAGTCAAACTTTGGGGTGACTCCCCTAAAAAACAGTCAAACTTCGGGGTGACTCCCCTAAAAAACAGTCAATCTTCGGGGTGACTCCCCTAAAAAACAGTTAAACTTCGGGGTGACTCCCCTAAAAAACAGTCAAACTTCGGGGTGACTCCCCTAAAAAATAGTCAATCTTCGGGGTGAATCCCCTAAAAAACAGTCAAACTTCGGGGTGACTCCCCTAAAAATAGTCAATCTTTGGGGTGACTCCCCTAAAAAACAGTCAATATTTGGGGTGACTCCCCTAAAAAAAGTCAATCTTTGGGGTGACTCCCCTAAAAAAAGTCAATCTTCGGGGTGACTCCAATAAAAAACAGTCAATCTTTGGGATGACTCCCCTAAAAAATAGTCACTCTTGGGTACAAAGCCCGTGGCCTCTGGTTATCACCACCTCTTTGATGAACTACGATTTGGCTTGATTCCCTAATGGGATACGTAGGAATTCTTTTCGAAAGGGTCCAGCCGCTTGACCATTATGGTTGCTTTTCCCCGGACACAAACGTCCATCCCTCCGAACTGCGATTTGGCTTGATTCCCTCATGGGATACGTAGGAATCCTTTTCATAAAAGGTCCAGCCGCTCGACCATCTTGGTCATCTTTTTTTCCCGCCAGTCTTTGTCCGGCTCGGGATTCTCGTTTTGTTGATGACCCCACTTCCCGTGTAAGCGACGTCGCCGAGGGGCTCTGTGAGTACCCCGACCCGAACTCGTGTCTTTGGGTATGCTTTCCTTGAGATGCATTTAGTTTTGGGCTCATTTCTTTATTTATATGCATTTTGAGCCTTCCTTATTAATTTGTTTATTTATTTTCCTTTGTTCTTGGGCCTGCCTCCCATTCGGCCCAATCTGTCCTAAGAATGACCAGTGTCATCCGACACAGGACGAACCTAAGGCGGTTAACGCCCCATGTCGTACGACATGGAAGGTCTCCTTCAGCATGCCTATAAATACAGGCCTTTGCTGATCATTTTAAGAGAGGATTTTGGAAGTAAGGTTACTCTGCCGAATTGGAGAGAAGAGAGAGAGAAACACACACTCACCTCCCTCCTCACACATACACATCCAAGCCACATCCAAAGGTGGTCATTCCTTATTGGTGTTTTGAAGGGGCAAACACCATACTATTGGTGTCTTTGCCTTGTGGACTACAATAGGTAGACCCTAAACCCCTTTTAATCTCTGTTCATATCTTGCTATCTTGATTATTTGCCTTGCATGCTTATACTATTTGATATCGTGTGAATATTTGGGGATTTTGCATGATCAAGGTGGTGGATATGTGAATCATCAATATTCACATCTCTCTACCTCAGATATGATCATTTAGTGTTATTAGCTTCATTAAAGTTTGCATCTTTATCACTCTTGCTTGGGTTAGGAGGTGATGGCTCCCATGATTATGGCCCAATACATGTGATCATTCACATTGGGTCATCAAAGCCATGTGATCCTCCCATAATACTCACGTATTACTATTATTCCATTGTTTTCAGTTAGTAGTATGTCCTAGTTTCATGATTTGAGTAGTGTGGGATCAATCTGCTGAAGCCCACTGATACAGGACACCTATGTCGTCCGACACAGGACACCCTCAGATGTCCTATGTCATACGACGTAGAGATCCCAGAAAGTCATTTTGACTTCAGTGACTTCAGTCAATCCAGATTGATCCCCTTTATAGTTTCAAGCTATGTTTAGTGTAAATTTTAGCTTAATATCATTGTTTGGGAAGTCTGAGATCATTTGGGTGTGACCTACTGATGGAGGCGGCCTCTGTCGTCCGACACAGGACACCCTCATATGTCCTGTGTCATACGACATCCGTATCACAGAAAGTCATCTTGACTTTATTGACTCCAATAAACCCCAAATTGGTCTTAGACCCTAAACAATGTTTCTCCATAGTTAAAGTAGCCTGATATTAGCTTTAGGTTAGCTTTGGTGGCATCTCCACCCCCTTTGTAAGAGACAATCTGACCAAGATGTCCTGTGTCATCCGACATCCCTCTCCTGAGG
This sequence comes from Adenophora triphylla var. japonica, assembly GCA_022495995.1. Lineage (NCBI taxonomy): Eukaryota > Viridiplantae > Streptophyta > Magnoliopsida > Asterales > Campanulaceae > Adenophora > Adenophora triphylla. The sequence goes on along the minus strand of JAFEMH010001827.1, from coordinate 50,451 downwards.
TAGTCCTGTGTCGAACGACATCCAAAGTCCCTGGACAGACTATCTTATCCTTTCCTTGTAATTCAAGTTTATCGATTGTAAGGGTGTGGCCCCCTTTTAATGGTTCACAAGTTGTATCCAGTTTCAATATCATTAATAAAATCCAAATTTGCATGCCTTGCTTGTTGACACAAATTGCACACACTTAGAATGATTATATTGTCCTTGTTTGATTGAAAGTCTCGAAAAATGCGATGTGGGTGAGCTCTCTATTCTCTTCCCACATCGTAACTTGACCCCCGGATCCACTTTCTCTTTCAAAATAACAAAAAGGTTTTCAATGTTTCCTTTAAAACGGCGTGGCGACTCCAAAAATGAAATTTTATTTTATAAATTTTCGGCGAGCGTTCATTCACCAACCAAATAGGGTACTTGACTTCTCGAATAATTTCGGCGCTCAGTAACTTTTGCACCTCTTCCTTAATAGTTTCCTCCTTGTCCCTTGCGGAATTCCTTCTTGTTTGCGAGATACTTTTCGCCAATGGGTCAACTTCCAAACGGTGGAGGGCTACGTCTTCATTGATCCCCCTCATGTCTTCGACTTTCCAAGCAAAGACGTCGAGACTATTTTTTAAGAGGGAGATGATCTCTTCCTTCTCTTCTGGAGATAGCTGGCCCCTGAGTTTGATTTTTTGTTTAGGATAGTCAGGGTTGATGACTACCTCTTCCAGTTTGTCCACAGGCTCCATTTTAGGACCGTCTCGAAATTCTAGGGACTCGATGATAATTTCTCTAATTCTCCTTCCTTCATTATTGTTCAAGTCAAGGCCCTCTTCCTCCATTAGTTCATCAATGCCGAGCGGATCGACCTTCCTCAAGTCATGGTTGGCCTCGCGAGTTCTGGCCGTTGACGAGAATGGGATCTTGCTCAGAGACGGGTGGAACTATGCCCTGGTCAACTGCAATTTCTAGGACCATAGGCTCTTCATCTAGGACCTCACGGATATAGCTCACCCTAGAGCTGGTATGGGTGGCTTTCAGAGATTTATAAATTTTGATGTTGTCCTCAAGGGTGTATATCTCCACACTTTTAGACTTCTTTCGACTCTTGACGACATGTTCCAAGAAGTCCTTGGCGGTCGCCCTCACGCATCCAATTCCAGAACGAGTAGGAAATTTTACTCGTTGGTGAGGAAGGGAGGCGACCAACCCAAGTTTTGCTTGACTTGGAATGCCCAGTATGGCATGATAATCGCTTGTTAGGTCCATGACTACGAAGGTGACGGTAGCTGTGGATCGGAAGGGATGTTCGCCAATTTCCAACTCCAGCTCAACAGTTCCCTTAGCACCAACTTTGTGTTTGGTGAAACCTTCCAACCTTCCGTGATAAGGTTCCAGTGAGGTATCTTTCAGGCCCATCTGTTGGAAGGCAGAGTAATACAGAATATCGCAGGAGGCCCCCGTGTCCACAAGTATCCTTTCGGATTCCACATTGTCAATTCGACCCTTTATGACCAAGGGTTGTTCACGGGCAGCACGGCTCCCTGCTAGTTCGTTAGGAGAAAAACTAATAACCTCCTCTGCTTTATGAACCCAAGCAGGAACATGGTACACTTTGCTCAGTTCATGGATTTGGTTTCTTAGCTGTCTGGTAGAGACTGTCTCTTCTTGGATCACATGCAGCTTGGCCCTTGGAGGCCTTTGTTGTTCATCTTAACTCTTATCATCATCTTCACTTTCCTCTTCCTTCCATTTTCGCTTGCCGTCTTTCTTCATGACATAGCGGTCTAGCTTTCCCTCATCAACCCACCGTTGGATCATTTTCTTGAGGGCCCAGCAGCCTTCAGTATTGTGACCATGGTCCTTATGAAAATCACAGAATTTGGAAGTGTCACGAGGGAATTTTGGTTTACTTCTTAGTGGGCGGGGTGGAGGAAGGCTTACTAGTTGCATGATCTCCGAGATGGGTTTGGTAAGAGGGGTAAATACTTCAGGCTTCTCAGTGCTTCTTATTCTATTCTTCCCCTTGGATCCCTTACCATTCCCATTGTCATTGGGGCGGGTGCCAGCCACTTCTGGTTCTGCCTTGTCAGATCCCCTTTTCTTGCTTTTATCCTCAGCCATGGCAATGGCGTAAGCCACGTTGTACAGTTCAGACTTGGACTTAGGTTCTCGGGCGGAGAGTTCATAGATGAGGGGACCGAATTTCAATCCAGAATTAAAACAAATAATAACCTCCCTAACCGTGAGGCTTTCTTCCACTTGTTCCGCCATTTTGCGAAATCAGTTGTAATAACTGAGGGTGGTTTCCCCCTTCCCTTGCTCGATATTGGCAAGGTCGGTCAATCGAATCTTTCTCCTTCCAGCGGTGGCAAAGTGATCCAAAAACATTCTCCTCATGCCTCTCCAGCTATCGATGCAACCTTTTTTCAGCTCACGGAACCAGGCCAAGGCTGTTCCGGAGAAGGTGCTTGTGAAAGCTTTACAGAGCATGTCATCAGCTTTAGTGAGGAGGTTCATGGTTTACTGAAAACTTTACACATGGTCTTTCGCATCGGTGGTTCCGTTGTACTTTTCAAAGCTCGGGACCTTAAAGTGAGGATTTGGTGGTGCATCAGTTATCCTCTAAGAAAGGACGAGTGGACCAGTCATAGTCGTCATTATCAACCTTCTTCCCCATTTCCATGTCATCAAGTCTCTATTTCAAAAGTTCCCATTGTCTGGTTTCTACTCCCTTATCGCTGTTGGAGTGGGTGCTGCGTTGGGAGCTACGGGTCGATTTATCTTTGGGGTGACCATTCACCCTACTGTGCTCCACGTCATTTCGGCGGCTGTCACATCGTTGAGATGGTGCTTTATCCCGTCTTGGCTCTAACTCATGGCCACCAAGTATCATTTTGTATGGCTCTGGAGTTCTCGGCCGTACAAATTCACGAGGACGGGGTGGATCTCAGAGGGCCTACTTAGGTGGTACAACAGGATCGAGGGGAGGATCTCGTCGCTCACCCTGGTCCCTTCCACGAGAGTTGCCCATCGACGGCAGCATGAATTCAGCCATGGAATTGTCTGGATCCAATTGCAAAAGAGCAGCTTGTGTCTCATACATTCTTTGCAACGTCTCCATCTGCCTATGTAGCAAAGTACGTCGATCAACGGGCTGAGTGCCTTTTGGTTGGCCAACGTCGGCCTTCTTCATCATCTTCCTCCCTATTCGTTTCCCTCGAGGACGAGTGGGACGAGGAAGGCTAGCTCCTTCTCCCTCGGCAGTCGGCTGCCCCATAGAACGAAGAGTCATGGCGAGGGGAGGTGGTCCTTCGGGCTGAGGTGGAGGAGGAAGCACCTCGGCATCGGGGTTGACCCCGTTCACTTGAGTTTGTTCCTCAGCAGTTACACTTGTAAATCTTGCGTCCTCCATAGCAAATCAACAAATTGTAATAAACAAATTACCAATTGGGCGGATTTACCAATAATCAAAATTTTCAGCCAAACTTTGGGGCAAAATTCAACGCCAAAACGAAATTGCAGGTCGCAATTGGACAACGCCAAACTTTCCGGCCAAAAACGCTAGTTCCAAGCAAAAACTGGGCGAATTCCGGCTGAATCTGTAGAATTCGGCCAAAATTGGAAAAGAGCCAAACGGAACGGATTTTTCCGTTGAATGAAAAACAATTCCGGCAAGAATATGGCTTCAGGCGAACTTTTCCAGGCCAAACAAAGGGTGTTTGAATCGATTTCCCGGCAATGGAACCAATTGATGATGCCAAAACTGTCAAATCAGCCCAAATCCAAGCGATCGTTTGCTCCGGAGATTGCTAGGCCTGAAAATAAGACAAAACACGTAAACTAAGCCGGGGCTTGACCGGCGAAGGCCCTCCGGCGTGAGAATAAGTCACGGTTTTTGGTGTGAGAAACTAAATTGACAGAGTTTCTGTATGTAAAAAGTAACCTACCTAATAATGCGCTATATGACTTGTACTTATAGGGATGGATTGATAGAATCCATGTTGAATTGAACTTGTAAAGAGATAAGATATAATCCTCAAGGATTATATCTGTTAAGGAGTCATTGTTTGACTTGAATTGATATAGATGGTTACAATCCTGATTGGATAATAACTGGTGAACCCTTGTTTGAATAGGACTGTTCAATCTGCTAGTCAGATAGCCGAGGAACGTAAATGTCTCATCTCGGCATTTGTATGTAAGCCGAGATGCACGATTTAGCTTCCTCGTCCATTGATGGTCGGACGGCATGTGAATAGGCCGAGAAGCATGATTCTGTCTCCTCATCATATGGATATATGCCGAGGTAAGAACTTTTCTCTCCTCGTCATTATGACATCTCGTAGCGTGAAGAGCCAAGGAAATAGTATGAAGAGCCTGTTGTCAATGTTAAGGCCAAGGTGATACCTCTCGGCATACGAGGAGGGTATCCTCGGCGCTCGTAATTGGGGCATTTTATACTTGTATATGGATTATGTTTATAGCCCAATCCATTTGGGCCCAACCTAGGCAAGTCCATGTTCGTATCTCGATTTATACTGTTCATGTAGTTTTAATTGTTTAAAGGGGACTAAAAATTGAGAAATAAAAAATTTCAAAGTTGTTCAAAATCATATAACAACATCACTTATTTGATTAGGTTTGATGATAAAATATGACAGTATTTTCAAATTAGTTTTTAAGTTATGAATTTTGAGATATTTAATTTTAAAGAAAAAAATATTAAAGGAAAAAAACAGAAAGAAAGAGAGATAAGAATCGTAAAAGGAGTAGAGCACTCACATGTTGAAATGATGAGAGAGAGCGCGTTTAGAGGAAGGGAGAAAGAGTTGGTATTTGGGGCTTGTGCAATATTTTTCCTTACTACTATAACTACTATAAGATGTAACTCATGTTATTATATTATTCTTTAGTGCACGTAAAAATGTACATGGGTTACTCAGTGGAGTAACCATATTATTCAATGATATAACTCATGTTACTATAAAATGAAGTATTGACGTGTAATACTACTACTTTGTCTGAACTAGTATTTCCAGAATAGCAAGTCCTTAGTGGGGTTTTACATAATGACTAGGAATTGTATGGTCATTCTCCCAATTATTATTGTTTAACATATCCACTGTGTCCCTTGGTCATTCATTTTGGGAGAGGTAGTACAAAGTACTCCCTCCATTCCTTAATATTGGTTATCAAAATTGAATGTGCTGAAATTAAGCAAAAAATAAAGGTTGTGAATATGAAAAATGTAGTATAAGATAGAAAGTGGGGTAGGAAGATTTTTATTTTGAGCGTAGCAAGTAAGTCTTAATAACATTTTGGAATAATAACATTTGTTATAGAATGCTCAAAGAGGAAAGAAGTAACAAATAATATGAGATGGTGGGAGTGTAATAAGTGTAAGGATTAAGTTATAGGGAGAAATAAATTCAGGGAAGTTTAAGAGTGAAAATATGAGTAGTACTCCTTTAATCTAAAAATATTTTGGTAGTATTTTGATTGGTCTTTGACCAATATTCAATATCGATAAAAAATTAGTAATTTTTGTGAATTACAAAAATTTATTATTGATACACGAATAAAAATTCTAATCATAACATTTTTACAAAATTACAAAAAAAATTAAAATTTGTATATGCATTTGGTCGAAATTAATCAAATAGTTCACCAATATTGAAATGACACTATCAAGGATGAGAGATTTCTTTTTCATGTCGGACTATTCACACTCCCAAAAATTCTAATGCACACTCTTTTCTAATGCACTCACTCTATTTCCCAAAATATCCCCACCACATCTTCTCAAACCCCTACCCTGAACTCAATTATGCCCAACCTACACTTCCTTTCACATTGTTCCTCCTACCTCCACCACCGCAACGACACCAATATCATCTCCCTCTCCCTATATCTCTCCTTTTATTAACAACTTTCTCTTTCTCAAGCTAAACCCTACGCCCTCCACCTTTCTACCGCGTTAGCTAAAACTGGAGCATCCATTTATGTCACTTCGACGTGAATGACTACGATTGTTGCCCGAACAAAGATTTCCATGAATTTCTCTATCGGTAGGGAATCGATGGCACAATATTTTATATCAACCTATTTTCTTCAAAATATATCATGTCCATTCCAGGTCTATCCATTTTTATGGTGATTTTCTGACATGAAAACCTATTATAGAGTCAATGATTGTTACCTTAGTCTTTGAGAACCTATTGTCTAGTCAAGGATGAAAGATTGCCACCATACTTACGTGGAGAGCCTCTCTCTATCTATGGTGCGCCTCTATCTCTACTGTGACGGCCCTTTTGACTAAATGTGAGCCCTTCGTAGTGCTCTTCACTCAAGCTCCGCCTACTGCTCAAGCTCTCAAGACTTAGAAGATTTGAAGATATGAAGATCAATCTTCGCTCATGGAATCCAATAGTTAGTTAGAATGCTAGATTGACCGTGTACAACTCAGAGAACAGTCAGAAAATCTAATGGTGCTCAAGAGAGCATAAGATTATTCTCAAATGATGACACATGTCCCAAGACAACTCATATTATTATCCAAATGCTCTGTGTCTAACAGCTATATTGGACACGTGGTCACACATTTTCTTGGAGCTTATTCACAAGTATTTTCAAAGGCTAGTTTTTGAAGTCTCTACTATAACGTAAAATCTAGGGAGAAACGCGTTTCTCCATAAGTTATAGAGAAACGGGTTACGGGTATCCAGAACATTTTGAAAGGATATCCAGAAACTTTTTCTATTGGCCATGACCTTGTCCCATGGTTACCACGGATATCGATCTCAAAGGTTCTGGATATCCGTAACCCTTTGAAAGGATATCCGAAGCTTATGAAAGTGATATCCGAAACCTTCAAAATGATATCCGTAAACTTTCAAAATGTTTCGGATATTCATTTGATGGTTTACGGATATACATTTGAAGGTTTCGGATATCCGAAACCTTCAATAAGTAATTTCTGGTCTTGGCCTTGGATTTGGCTTCAAATCTATTTTTCTCGGATATCGCGCCAAAGGCTTACGGATATCCGTTCCAAAGCTTCGGATATCCAGAACCCTTTGAGACTGATATCCAGAAATTTTCTTCTGGTTATCAAACGTATAGCTTCTGGCTATTAAAAACGCGTTTCTCCATAGTTATGGAGAAACGCGTTTCTCAGCAGACCTACTCCTACTATAAATACCCCCTAACTTCATTCATTTGAAGTTGCTTGAAATTTTTACTTTAGAGACCATCTTTAAGATTGCTTAAGAAATTCCCAAATTTCCAGAAACTTCCATACCTTCATACATTCAAGACCAGATCTTAAACAAAGCCTTGTAACATCTCAAGAATCATTATGCTCCGAAACATATAGATTTCAAAGAGCTTTTGTTTCTTGTTAACACATATACACCTCATTAAGATTGATCACTTATAGATTTTTCCTTAAGATACACCGATTATAGTATAGAATTTGTTCTTTATAGAAAATATATTTCAGATTCAAGAGCTCCATACTTTGTAATCTATAACATCAAAGAATCTAACACAATCTAGTAGTTAGAAATCTAAGACTAGCCATCTTAGTAGAGGACATAGATATTACACGATTGAACATCTCCAAATTGTTTGTCTTTACTTTATGCAATTTACTTTCAAGTTCATATTTGTTCTTACTATTTTTATGTGTTTATCTTATTAGGAATTAAGAATTTGGTTGCATTGTGTTTGTATTGAAATTGCCTAGATCCCCATTTTAATCCTAACTCTTTAAAGCCAAAATAGCGCCCCTCCTTGTGTGTGTGCGCCTGAATTGGTTTTTAGTGCACCCCAAACTTATTTCGTTGTGAATTTCACTTACTCTTTAGGCGACTTTCATAATAACGACTAAAGAGTTATTGTGCATTTGCCTTTGCTTTGCAAAATAGTTTGAAAAAGTTTCAAAATAACTATTTAACCCCCTCTAGCTATTTTTCATCCTATTGTTGCTCCTCTGAAACCAACAATATATACAAAGGTATTCCAATGCGTTGTGTGCTATGCAAATTTATATGACTAAAATAAGTGTAAGAATTAAGTCACAAGAATATTTTTTAGTAGTATTATGATTGATCTTTGCCCAATATCGATAAAAAAATTAGTAATTTTCGTGAATTAGAAAAGTTACTAGAACTAACATCTGTGCCGATGGCACGGTGACAGTATGCAAATGGTAAATAATAAGGTAGAAAGGAACCCTAACTCAATCTTATATTTATAGATTTAATTTTAACAAACAATTTTTTTCTCATTTCCTAAATGTTAGTCCTTAGCAAGTTAGCATTCACTACCTTACATTACAACACATGCTTTAAAAAATAAATCACAAAACAGCTATAGAGCAAGCACCTGGCTAACAATATAACCCTACCCGTATCCATACTCATATACAGATACTCCATTTGTCCAACTTGACCTTCTCTACCGTGTTCTATCTTTATAATACATTTCCACCATTTGCATCCTCCTCCAATACCATTACCCTTATTCTACTTTTTTCCTCCCTATCTTTGTACAAAGTGTTAGTCAAATATATGTTTATCTTAAGAATTGCTTAATCCCAATCATTATAAGCATTATTGAGGATTCCTAATTTTAACTAGACTACTTAGATTTTTCTATGTATCCTTAGGATCCCTTTAATGCTAGTGCCAGTGTTTCTACTTGTATTTTCTCAAAGATTATTGAAGACTTGAAGATCTAGAGATTTTCCTAAGATAGTATTGGTTACTTGTTCAAGCTGCCAAAGCTTCGACCGGTTAAGTGCCTTAACCGGTCATGCTCCTAGCCGACTCAACACTAAATCGATTGGATCATTCAACCGGCTATGCTCCTTAGTTGCTACATCAGTCAAGCTTCCTCAACAAGCTTTCTATCAGTTGAAACATTTATTTCTCTCACCTACTTAGCCCACAACTTAGCTAAAGTTGGTAGAACAGTTGCTATGAAGACTTTGCTGCCATCTTGTCAATAACTACTTTGAGAAATGTTCAAGTTACCAGTACTCAAAACAACTTCTTTATCCAGTGAAAAATTCAAGGATGGTTGTCCTTCAAATCTCAAGCATTCAATGTAGAAGATATTCTCATTAAATGCTTGTCAGACCAAGTCATCCCTTCAACCCCTTCAAAGACAACAACTTCATTTGAAGACACTATAAATACCTTCCTTAGATCATTGACGAGGGTTGGTGTATTGAATACTTTGAGAGTGAGATTGTCAATAATTGCAAGTGCTCAAGCATTGAAGTTCAAGGCAATCAGTCCTTATATTTACTAGATTATTTATTATGACATACACTGTGCATACTCAATCATTTGTTGTAAGTGTTTCCCAACAAGACTATGTCTGGAACACATTGGTTGATCATACTACACACCCAAGAGAAATCAGTTCAACTTGTGAACACATCTCTTGAAAACACCTGGTCAAATCTTGTATCACGATCCATTAGTTATCACTTTTCTTTAGACAACTTTCAATCATAAAGCTTGCAACTTGTAATGGACTAGTGCCATTAATAGTGCACATTTTCACAAATCCAAGTTTTGACCAAACTTGGTAGAGGGCGTATCAGTTATTTAATACTGTGAACCTCTCCAAACAATTGTGTCCCTTTGTTTATGTTTTGCTCATTTTATTTTGTCTTGTAACTGGTTGAACTCTATCACCGGTTACAACCTTTTGAATCCTTAACTGCTTTGTTTGTCTTACCTATTGGAATATAACTTGCATGGCATTTTAACTTACTTTTGAAACTCCTTGTACTTAACTGATTTGTGTGAATAAAACCAGTAACACTTTATACGCTGTGTAACTGGTTATTATCGATTTAGCTTTAGATAAGTTACTTAGATATTTAGTAAAGAGTTTTTGAACAAGAAGTTTTATCAGGCTATTCACCCCCTTTAGCCGGTTTTCCTACCAATTGGGCCTAAAACAAAGATAGAACACAATCTTTCCCTTATTGCCACTAGCACCGCCCTCTTTCTTAGGTTGCACAGTTGCCATCGGCCTCTTTAGCTTCTCCTTAAGCATCACTGCTAATGCCTTGGCGTCAATTAATCCTTGCATAGTCCACAAGTCATTCGGCTTGTAAATTGAAATTTCCATGTACCCTGTTTGATTAAGAATTAACTCGTCAAATTCGATTTTTTTTTTTTTGAATTATCAATGCAGAGAAAGACAAACTGGGAAAACAAAATAAGAAACTCACCTTTGCTTTTGCTGACAACTTTGTGAATCTTCTTGATACACTTGGAATGTCAATGGACCTTCAACATCGCCGTCATCACCAAAAGCTAATGAATTAAATAGAAAAGAACATTAAACTTGATTTACATGAATGTTGGCGGTCCATGATGATTGCAATATATTTTATCAGGAATAAGATTAAAAATGCTGGTAGTAACCCGATGGTACCTAAGACAATTAAAACATAGTGCAACAAATAAGTGCACAAACAAAGCTTCTTTTTGTCTTTAGAATCTCTCCTTAACAAAGACAAATTTACATGCAACTATGGACTACATATAATAAAAATTCTGGATAGATTAGCATTTGTAGTACAAATTCTCAATAATTGTTATGCGTGAAAATAGCTACGGAGAACTAAGGAATCCACCCAACAAATAAGGAATCACCCCCACGATCTGTTGATTACAGGTATTTTTCTGAATAATCATTCAAACATAAAGATAAGATTCAGTTTTTCTTAAGTAAAGGTTAGACTAACCGCGGAAATGTAAAAATTTCATACCTGATTGAAGTGGGTTGATTTTGAAGAAGAAGATGTAGGAATTCCACCTGACAGAATGATATGATTCAGTTTTTCTAAAGTAAAGGTTAGGTGAGGACAACAACTTTGATCATCAATAATGATGAGATTGCGGGCTTGAACACTTACTATAGTAATATCTCTCGATATTAAAAGACAACTATTCTGAAGCGGTTACATAATCAGATAATAAAGAGCAAAGCTTTTACAGGAACTCTGAAGACTCAGTCTTCTTTTCAAAAATATAGAAGATAAAGCCTATTGTTTCAAAGTCACTAGTAAGACGTAGCAGTCACTTGTTGATTCTTGCTTAAATTATGCATTAGACAATTTCACTCTAAATTAAAAAAAAACTCAAATGAGTGCCACCCAATATATGTTGGGAAAATAGAGCAACTCAACTTAACTAAGTAGGAGTAAGGTTTGTGCAATAGCAGCTGAACCACTTCTTCTGTTTTAACCAACAATATATAAACTAACACAACCATAAAAATTACCATTCTTGTGTCTCAAAACTAAAGCTTGCAAAGAGAAGTAGAAAGTCTAAGTCCCAAAATTGGGGAATTACGATGATCTTCAAATCTCATTCCAAGTTGCAAAAACTTTAGAATTCTTGGATGCAGATCCAAGAGCATTCTTTCTTCTAGCAGCTTTACTTGGAAGCAAAACACCACCATTTGTAATAGTAACTGGCCCTAAATAACTTGCTATAAATCCTGCACCATCTCCTTTGATAATCATTTTTTTTTCCAAATTTGTCAATTCCTTGTTGGTGATTTTAGTGTCATCAACTTGTTTTATTGTAATGGTGATTTACTAAGAGATCAATGTGATTCGTATTAGACTCGGATACGAGTAAGGGAAAGTGTGGAGTACACACTCGTTTGAGCTAAAACGAAGTCAACCTCGATAAAGAAGTAAAAGTTAAAGGGTAGCACATTTCTTCGATGTGCTCGGCCGAGCAGAGTCCTTGACTCGGCCGAGCGAGCATAGCGGATTGTCCAAGTTTCGACTGACCTTGCTCGGCCGAGGCATATGCCTTGCTCGGCCGAAGCGGTATGAACTGCACTGGCCGTGCGGATTCAAATGACACGGCCGTGCTGGGCAAATTGTCATGGGACATCTTGCTCGGCCGGCCGAGTCCCTTGACTCGGCCGAGCGGTTCTGAGCAGTGCCAGTTCAAAATGAAAAGACACATCGCTTGGCTAAAGTCATGTCTTTTGATTGTACCCTTTAACTAATACCTCTCCATCTGTATATATACAGGGATTGATCTCAGTTGTACATATATGAAAAACACAAGAGTGAATTAAAAAAATAACGAAAGCAATCAATTCTCAAGTTTTGATTTGTTCTCTTTGCCTAGAAAACAAATTGTGTGATTGTCTTATCCCAATAAAGATTTTGTGTAACCCAGGCATTAAGGGTCGAAATACTTTATTCGGAAAGTGGATTATACACGATTCAATCACATATCCGGCCTCAGTATCAAGATCAAGACCCTATATTTCCCCTACAAACGAATAAAGTATTTGGTGATACTCATGGCCGATGGAAGTACTTTGAAGGAGATGACGACAAAGTTTGGAAAGCTAGACAAATTTGAAGGACAAGATTTCCGGCGTTGGCAAAAGAAGATGCACTTCCTTTTAACTACATTAAAGGTGGTGTATGTTCTTTCTACACCTATTCCGGAATTGCTTGAAGATGACAACTTGGAGGCAATCAGACGTAGATCAAAGTGGGAAAACGACGACTACATCTGCAGAGGACACATATTAAACGGTATGTCTGATTCTCTCTTTGACATCTATCAAAATGAGGAATCTGCAAAAGAGTTATGGGATTCTCTTGAATCCAAGTACATGGCAGAGGATGCTTCTAGTAAGAAGTTCCTTGTGAGTAATTTTAATAATTACAAGATGGTCGATTCAAGACCTGTCATGGAACAGTTCAATGAACTCCTTAGAATCCTTAGACAATATACACAACACGGGTTGAAGATGGATGAGTCAATATCGGTTTCAAGTGTGATTGATAAGTTGCCTCCCTCCTGGAAGGATTTCAAACACACTTTGAAATATGGTAAAGACGATCTATCTTTGGTTCAACTTGGTAGTCACTTGCGCATAGAGGAATCTCTTAAGGCGCAAGAGGATGACAAAGGCAAAGGAAAGGAAGTTGCTGGACCCTCGGTCAATATGATTGATGAGGGTGGAAACAATAAAAATAAAGGAAAGAAACGTAGTTTCAATGACAATGGTTCTGGTCCCAACAAGAAGCCTAAATTGGCATGTTGGAAGTGTGGCAAAACTGGTCACTTTAAGAAGGATTGTCGTGTTGGAAACAACAAGAAAGGCGCAAGCATAAGTGGTTCGGGAAAGGGGTCTAAAGACCATTCTCAAAACCAAGGTCAGAATTTAATACATAGTTGGAACAGATTTATTAAAAATTCTGTTTCACTAATTTCTGAGGCATTTTATGTGCAGGATGATGCTATTGCATGGTGGATTGATTCCGGTGCCACAACTCATGTTTGTAAGGATCGTTGTTGGTTTAAGTCATACGAACCAATGGAAGACGGATCTGTCCTTTACATGAGTGATGACCATTCCTCTCCTATTCAAGGAAGAGGAAGTGTGGTGTTGGAATTTAGTTCGGGAAAAACTATTTCTTTGTTTAATGTTTTATATGTACCTAAACTTCGTAAGAATTTAATTTACAGGTCTGTCTTGAACAAATGTGGATATAAACAAGTGTATGAATCCGATAAGTATATCTTATCGAAGTACGGGTGTATTTGTAGGATTTGGTTATTATAACAATGGAATGTTCATGTTGAATTTAAATAAAATTCTGTTAACTCTAGTTACATTTATATGTCTTCCTCTGTTGTAGTTAATTCCTCATTATGGCATGCTCGGTTAGGACATGTGCACTATAAAAGAATGCTTGAAATGTCCAAAGATGGTTTGATTCCTGTTATTGATAATAATACGGAAAGGTGTAATACTTGCATGTTAACAAAAATCACTAGGAAACCTTTTAAAAGTGTTACAAGGAATTCTCAGAAACTTGAATTGATACATAGTGATTTATGTGATTTTCATGCAACTCCATCTTTAGGCAATAAAAGGTATATTGTCACTTTTATAGATGATGCTTCTAGGTTTTGCTATATTTATTTGCTGCATGCAAAAGATGAAGCCCTAGATAAATTTAAAATTTATAAAACTGAAGTTGAACTTCAACTTAATGGCTTGATTAAAACCTTACGTACGGATAGAGGTGGTGAATATTATGATCCTAAATATTTCCAATCCGTAGGAATAATTCATGAGACTACGGCTCCTTATGTACCACAACAAAATGGTGTGGCTGAAAGGAAGAATAGAACTCTTGAAGAAATGGTTAACGCCATGTTATCTTACTCGGGCTTGAGTGACGGGTTTTGGGGTGAAGCCATGTTAACGGCTTGTCATCTATTGAATAGAGTTCCTAATAAAAGGAACAAGATTACCCCATATGAGCTTTGGTATAAGAAACGACCAAACTTGACATTTTGCGAGTTTGGGGATGTAGGAGCCGTGGTTAGACTTCCTCCGGACCCTAAAAGGAAAAAGTTGGGAGAAAAAGGTATTGATTGCATCTTTGTTGGATATGCTTGAGCATTCCAAGGCATATAGGTTTTATGTTATAGAACCTAATGAATTCATTTCTATAAACACCATTATAGAATCAAGAGATGCAATCTTTGATGAGAATCGTTTCTCTTCGATACCTAGACCTAAGGATATTATACCAATGTCAATTTGAATCTCAAATGGATGATCATTTAATTGATGTACCAAGTGAGACACCCGAACCTCATAAGAGTACAAGAGTAAGGAAAGCTAAATCATATGATTCGATTTTCAACTATATTTAGTTATGGGATCAAGAGATCAAATTGAATCTCAATACTCTTCTTGTTATAGTATAGAGGAGGATCCAAGAACCTATGATGAAGCAATAAAATCTCGAGACGCCGGTTTTTGGAAAGAAGCCATCGATGATGAGATTGGTTCTATTGTGGAAAATAATACATGGGTCTTGTACGATTTACCACCAGCCGTAAACCTTTGGGGTGCAAATGGATCTTCAAAAAGAAGATGAAAGTCGATGGAACTATTGACAAGTTTAAAGCTCGATTGGTAATCAAAGGCTTTAGACAAAAGGAAGGGATCGACTACTTCGATACCTATGCACCGGTTTGCTCGTATCACTACTATTAGATTTCGATAGCTTTGGCGGCTATTCGAGAATCTATTGATCCATCAAATGGATGTCAAAACAGCATTCTTAAATGGTGATTTGGAAGAAGAAGTGTATATGAAGCAACTGAAGGATTTGTTATGCCAGGTAATGAGCATAAGGTATGTAAGTTAATTAAGTCATTATATGGGCTGAAGCAAGCACCTACAGCGGTGGCATCAAAAATTTGATGAGGTTGTTTTGTCGAATGGTTTTGTATTAAATCGATCCGACAAATGTGTATATAGCAGATTTGATGAATCCGGTAAAGGTGTAATCATCCGTCTATATGTAGATGACATGTTGATTTTTGGCATCGACCAAAATGTAGTTGATAAAACTAAGAAGTTTTTGTCATCAAAGTTTTCGATGAAGGACATGGGAGAAGCCGATGTAATTCTTGGTATAAAGATTAAACGGATGAACAAGGGAATTGCAATATCACAATCTCATTATATTGAGAAAATTCTCAAGAGGTTTAATTGTGATAATTGTTCTAAAGTTAGTACTCCCATGGATCCTACCGAGAAACTTGTATCAAATCTGGTAAACCCGTGTCACACTCGAATACTCAAAAGCCATTGGCGGTTTGATGTATGCTATGACGGGCACTCGACCCGATATTGCTTATGCGGTTGGAAGATTGAGCGGGTTCACTAGTAATCCTAGTGGAACGACATTGGCATGCTATAACAAGGGTGTTCAAGTACTTAAAAGGTACTATGGACTATGGTTTGTGTTATAGTGGACATCCTTCTATATTAGAAGGTTACACCGATGCTAGTTGGATCAACCAAGAAGATTCATCTTCTACTAGTGGTTGGGTGTTCTTGCTTGGAGGAGGTGCCATTTCTTGGGCTTCCAAAAAGCGAGACATGTATTACGCATTCTACAATGGAATGCTCGAGTTTGTAGCATTGGCTGCTGCTTTGGAAAAGAAGCGGAGTGGCTTCGGAACTTGATATATGAGATTCCATTATGGCCAAAACCGATATCACCAATGTCTATCCATTGTGATAGTCTTTACCTTGGCTAGGGCCTATAGTCGATTTATAATGGCAAGTCTAGACACTTGGGTGTCAGACATAGTATGATTCGGGAGTTAATCATGAATGGTGTGATATCAGTTGAGTTTGTTCGGTCGCAACAAAATTTGACTGACCACTTGACGAAGGGGTTAGCCAGAGACTTGGTAAATAAGTCTGCAATGGGAATGGGATTAAAGTCCATTTAATCCTCTAATTGTGAGATACCCAATTCCCTTCTAATACAACGTTAGAAGCTTGAATTCAATGTGGAAAGCTCGCAGTTGGAGATTGGAACACATGTTATTATCTTTCCCAAGGTATGTGTTCGGACAACCTGCAAGTAAAGGTTAGGTTGAAGAATATCTTCTTAATAGTTCCTTTGAAAAATTGCAAATGCAGGTGCAAGATTAGAAGGAACTACCTATGTGGACATGAAGTTTTGCCGCTTCAAGAAGCTAGGACTTGGCTTTCTATATGTTCACTAATGGATATGGACACATGGCTTGTAATAGTGTCAAGATTAAACAAAGAGAATTATGCCGAACTTTTGTGTATAGTATCTTCATGTATTCATATGAGTTGACGGGTTCAATCGTTACGACACCGATTCTCGAGTATTTGAAATGTGTATTATACTAAGATGAAAATTCAATCGCAAGACATTTTCATTTATGCATTCGTTTGTTTCGTTATTTATAAAGTTTAGTAAATCAAAGGATTACACTAAAATGGAGGGGATTTGTTGGTGATTTTAGTGTCATCAACTTGTTTTATTGTAATGGTGATTAACTAAGAGATCAATGTGATTCGTATTAGACTCGGATACGAGTAAGGGAAAGTGTGGAGTACACACTCGTTTGAGCTAAAACGAAGTCAACCTCGATAAAGAAGTAAAAGTTAAAGGGTAGCACATTTTGCTGATGTGCTCGGCCGAGCAGAGTCCTTGACTCGGCCGAGCAGAGCATAGCAGATTGTCCAAGTTTACGACGGCCTTGCTCGGCCGAGGCATATCCCTTGCTCGGCCGAGCGCATAACAAAGACGGCCGTGCGATTCAAATGACACGGCCGTGCAGTGGGCAAATTGTCATGGGACATCTTGCTCGGCCGACCGAGTCCCTTGACTCGGCCGGCGGTTCTGAGCAGTGCCGGTTCAAAATGAAAAGACACATCGCTTGGCTAAAGTCATGTCTTTTGATTGTACCCTTTAACTAATACCTCTCCATCTGTATATATACAGGGATTGATCTCAGTTGTACATATATGAAAAACACAAGAGTGAATTACAAAAATAACGAAAGCAATCAATTCTCAAGTTTTGATTTGTTCTCTTTGCCTAGAAAACAAATTGTGTGATTGTCTTATCCCAATAAAGATTTTGTGTAACCCAGGCATTAAGGGTCGAAATACTTTATTCGGAAAGTGGATTATACACGATTCAATCACATATCCGGCCTCAGTATCAAGATCAAGACCCTATATTTCCCCTACATTCCTGAATGTTTCCTATTTGCAGATTTGGGGGAGGGTTAGCATTATGTTTCAGAGAGAATTTTACTAAAATTACTTTTGGTATGTGATTAAGAGAAATAAGGATCAAAGAAAAGTAAAAATGATATTGTGAAACGATTCTTTAAAAAAAAAACTGTGAAGAAATAACTGCTTTGGGAAGTTTTGGGAACAATACATGTCATTGGGAGTGTGGAGTGTGGGATTAAATCTAAGCCCTTCTTTTTTTTTTCTAAAACAAAATCCATCTACTCATTATTTGGTGGTTATTCTTGATGTCCGTAATGTAGACTAGTACTAAAAGTCCATGCTAATGATACGGGGATGATATACATTTGTTTGACGCGTTAACATAGTCGTAAGATTTTTATGTATATAAATTTATTTTAACCACTCTTTGTATAGAGTCATCTAGAGTCAGTCGATAGAAAAAAAAACTTAATTGTTATCATAATAATACAAACAAAAATACAAAATTGAAAGAATGTTCAAAGAGTTGCTATGGTACATTGCAGAATCGACAACTATTTTTTTGATAGGTGATTGACAATTATATTCTTTTAATCAAGAAAGAGAAGTAAATAATGTATCATGTATTGTTGGAATGTGTCCGAATGAAATATAGAGTCGACCAAAAAAGTAATTATCCTAATAATTGGTTCAGCAATTTCAAATTAAGTTAGGAGTATCTATAATACAATAGAGGAAGGGTTTAACTGCCTCTTATCTGGGGTATAAAGAGGGGCTGAGATTAAAAGTTGAAAATCTGATCAAACGGCTGGAAATTATCCTCATACCCACGTCTCCCACGGCAGTTACTACTTCTCCAAAAACTTTTTGTGTTCTTCTGTCTTCACCCACCCAGGTATTTCACACCTCTCTCTCTCTCTCAGTTTCTTTCTCTACTCCATCTCTCTGGCGATCGCCTCCCCACCGTTGGAGATCGAGTTGTCGTCTGGGGATTTGAGGTTGGAGGCCGGAGTTTTCGACAAAGATGGATTCGCCGGGGTCTGAATCGGGTACGGCGACGTCGACGACGTGGATCAGTTTCAGTTTCATACATATCGGAATAGTGTTGAATTAGGGCGCCTTTGCTCTCCTCCTCCGGCCACCATAGGTTTTGCCCTTTTCTGATTCTCTTCTATTCTCTCTCCTCTCTCTAATTTATCGTTTTTTATTATGAACGCTATTTGTTTGTTTCTATTCTATTCAGATTTGAAATCCTCTCCGTTGTTTCTTTGAATCTGATTACTGAGTTATTGAATTACTGTTCTGTAGTGAATCATACTTTTCATGTTCCTAATTTGTATGTTATTCCCTTTTGACTCTGTCACCTCGGATTAATTTTATTTGTTTTTGGTTTATGTTAAATGATGCTTCCTCTTCTTATTTATGTTTCAGATCCTAATACTAGGTTTTTTTATTACTGGCTTTGTAGTAGTTTATAAAGATGGAATTTTAGTGCAGTGCTTAATGGTATGTTTTGTTTCTCAGTAATTTGGAATGGAAAGAATGATTTGACGTCCGGTGAATGCGATTTATTCTTCCAAACGCACCTTTAATAATATGCCAGGCAATTGCTTTGTTTTCACAGCATATAGAAAATTAATGCATTCTGGCGAGGGTTGGATTTGTTTAGTGAAAGAAATATTACCTAATGAAATATCACATTGCTTCTGTTACCTTTGGAGACACTATTGGACACCATTGATACTGGAAAGTTGTTTGAGCTTGGCAAGATAAGAGATATCCATGCTGCAGCGGATCTAATCCGCTACTACGCGAGTGCTACTGATAAAATTCATGGAACAACTTATAAAATGTCGATGGAGCTTCAAGGGTATTAGTTGCGTGAGCCTGTAGGCGTTGTTAGACTCACTGTACCTTGGAATTTTCCTACTCAAATGTTTGCCATAAAGGTGGGACCTGCATTAGCGGCCGGGTGCACCATGGTGCTGAAGCCCACTGAACAAACCCCACTTTCCGCTCTTTTCTATGCTCATTTGGCTAAGCTGGTAAGTCATTGTTTATCTACGATCGTATCATTTTGCAGATACACTATCTCTCCCACTCAACCGGCTTTTCATCTACCCAAATTTTCGTCCCTCCTTTCGCTCGATTCCTAACGTCGTGTTCTACTGCTCCTGGAAACAACCTCAATCGCCTGGATTGAATACTAAAATCGCAGGTCTCCTTCACTATGCACACAAGAAATTTGTCATTCAAGTAAGAAACTAAAATTGTGTCGCTTCCAAAAATTCAAATCCTTAAAAATGTTAAGGTTTCTCTTTTCTCACTCATTTGAATATGCTGATTTTTGCTCTTTTTCTTCCCCATTTGATTCTGCTGATTTCCTATAGGAACTTTCCTTGAGACCAACTTAACATCTATGGTGGTCTATTTAGTTTAAAAGTCAAGGATTTTATTTATACCATTATTGGGTTGTAGAAGAAATGGTGAATAACACCATGACACTATCCCAATTTCTTATGTTAATATCTTGAACCAATGATTCACTCCATGCATGTTTTTGTATCTTTTAGTATCGGTATGCAAGTTAATGGAATATTTTGTTTTTTTGTTAAGATTATTGCAGTGTTCATCAGGTTTATAAAATTTTAAATTTTCTTTGTGGAAATTTGTTCATGAATATGAAGAATTAACCATTTTTTTAATTTAGATTCGAAATATGAGTTTGTCCATATTGCATGTTGTCGTCTGTAGTTTGATTTACGGTTCTTCAGTTTGTCATCATTTAAATATTTGTTTTGTGCTAATTTGAATTCAGATTCACGCAGTCATAGCTTTTGAATATTTGCATGGAAAATATTTAGGACTATTTAAGTATTATTATTCTCCTCTATGTTTTGGAGTTCGGTGAAAATAGAGGTGGGTAGATTGGTTTGGGTGTTTACATGAAAGAGGGTAGTGGGTTAAGGGTTTTGGGTAACAAGAAAGAAGGTGGGTAATGTCTTGGGTCTTACGAGAAAGAAAGTAGCGGGTGCATGGGGTGGGGGTGACGGGAAGGAGGAAGGTGGTTGTGGTTGTGGTTGGGGTGTTTACAGGAGGAAAACAATATTGAATTGAATTTATTTTTCCTTTCTTCCATTATTTCTTTAGTTGTATTTCAGTTTCTTTGTTTTTTTGTTTTTTTTTTGTTTTTGCAAAGGAGTTAATCAGAAATTGAACTCTCCTCCCTCACCCTTTCTACTCTACAATTTTTACAATCTTCGTTATTATTTTGCAAGTGTTTCAATCATCTCTGTTTTCAAACTTCAATTCTACTACTGTAATTTCTAGAGCTGATGAAATGAAATTATGTATAGTTCAAAATCTTAAGATAGGTTGGGTAATGGTGATTATCTCTTTCAACCATCTCTTTCAATGGATTACTAAAAGCTCAGTCAGTCAAATTGAGGTTTAGTGTTTATCTGTGCATTAATAATCTCATAATACGAAAGGAAGAACAATTATGAAAATTATATTTCTTTTTGTGTAATTCTTTTTCTATAATTTTGGAAGAGATTAACTTCTGATTTATTTTTGTTTACATTTACCTAAATGAATAAGTAGCTAATGACTCTATTCATAGTTTAACCAGCTTTGCAATTGTCTAGGTGGACTATGAGTCATGACAACAGGTTTGTTCATGCTACTTTTTATTTACCACTTCATTTATTTGCTCATGTTTATTATGCTTTCTACTAGCACTAAGTTATGCTTATTATGTTTTCAGTAGGAGAAAAAAAAATTCACCAAGAAATGGACCAAGACACCCATGGAAACGGCTAGCTATGGAGTCCCTAAAATTGAAAAATGTGGATAATAGTAGAATTTGTAAAAATTGGAACATATTTGTGCCTTGAGAAAGTTATTGGGGAGGATGGGGGTGGTTGAGGAACGGGGCTGAATGTGGTTTATGGTTTCAAGAATTGACCTTGATTTGATTTTTATGAGCGAAAGAGTGTCTGCGAGAGAAGGTATAGTATGGCAAGATTCAGTTATGGGAGGAAGGTAGATTTAGGCTATCGAATCAAACACCAATTTCTTGTTTCTTTGTTTGATTTTTGGTGGAGTACTATATCCAAGGAGTTTCGAATCATCACCAGAATTGAATTTCCATCTGATCAATGGCGGCCAAAGTCTGGAGTTTCAGTTTGTTATTTGTTATTCATCCGCCCCAAATTAATGTCCGTCTTTTACTTAATTTGTAAAAATTGATTTTGTGACAAAATTGTTAAAGAAAATATACATTCATTTCGGGATAGAGACTTTATGAAAAAGTCTCTGATGAGTCTTATCTCAATAGTGTATACTCTTCTTTTCTCTTAAAAACGTCAACGATTGAATTTTTCAATATTGAAACTTGAAATTTTAAGGTTGGAAAAGAAATTCATTTAACAAACTTTTAAAAAATGTTGGAAAAGTCCAAGTTGGAAAAACTTATAATTTCAAAAACATTTTGAAAATATTTATGTTTTATAATATTTAATGATTTAGAAAATGGGCACATCACAAATGAGATGTGCCATTTTCTTTAGTACTTTAACAATTATTGATTGTTGATTAAATATTTTCATATGTATTTGTGGTGCTGGAATAAAACTTTAATCGTATATTAAGGCAATCATCTTCTCACCAATATTTCTACTTCACAATACATTTCATTTTTATAAAACTTATTAATTTGATATTTTCACCGTGCCATTGACACGGACACAAAGTACTAGTAATGATACAACTGAAAAGCCATTGTTTAATGTGTAAAATATTGTACTTAGCTTTAACTTGTATCCTAAAATTCTAATTAAGGATATTAAACCACATCTATAACTATATAAAGGCTGAAGTGCAAAGCACTTCAGCACACCCCCCATTTTCTCGCTCAAACTAGAATCGAGACTAAATAGAGGCTAGGTTCATTACTCATTTACTATACACACCCCTTTTAATAACCCAAAATAAAATTTGAAAAATCTGAGGGATATTAATCCCACATCGTCTAGGAATT
Organism: Adenophora triphylla var. japonica; assembly: GCA_022495995.1. Lineage (NCBI taxonomy): Eukaryota > Viridiplantae > Streptophyta > Magnoliopsida > Asterales > Campanulaceae > Adenophora > Adenophora triphylla. Next base: position 27,815 of record JAFEMH010001827.1, on the reverse strand, counting down.
GAAATGCTAGAAAATGGAGTAGTATATATTGAGAGGCCTTAGCATTTGAAAACCAATTGGGATATTAATTCCACATCATCTAGGAATTGAAATGCTGGGAAATTGAGTAGTATAAATTTTGGGGCATTTGGCTCCTTAGTGAACACCAGATTTCTTGATGTATAAATTTTGGGGCCTTTGGCTCCTTAGTGAACATCAGCTTTCTTGGTGTTGGGAGCGCCTAGGTCACGCCTCCTAAGGCGCCTAATCACCGCCAAATGGCTTCTTAACTAAGACTTTTCATAGCTCCTTAATTTCTCAAAAAAAAAAAATTTACATTTAGTATATATTGAGAGGCCTTAGCATTTGAAAACCAATTGGAATATTAATCCCACATCGTCTAGGAATTGAAATATTAGGAAATAGAGTAGTATATATTGAGAGGCCTTAGCGTTTGAAAATCAAATGGGATATTAATCCCACATCGTCTAGAAATTGAAATGCTTTGGGGCCTTTGGCTCCTTAGTGAACACCAGCTTTCTTTGTGTTGGGCGCGCCTAGGTCACGCCTAGGGCGCCTAATCATCGCCAAATGGCTCATTAACTAAGACTTTTCATAGCTCCTTAATTTCTCAAGAAAGCTTTCCATTTTCGTTTCCCGCTCACAGCCAGTTTTGGAATTGGAAATTTGATCGATTTTGTCATTTCACATTTGTAAGATAGTGACTTGCTATAAAGAAAAAGGGGAAAATAAAAGGGATAGATTTGTGACGTGCTCTATGGAGAGAAACTTCTCCTATTATTTCTAACTTTCTTTGAAATAGTTTTTTATCCTTGCGTTTAACGCACGGATGTAGCACTAGTTTATGTTAAACTCTCATCATTATCACATCATCATTCTATAAGTGCCAACCACCTCGATTTCCGTGAAAGTTTAAAATACATTCTTTGACATTATTTCTCTCATATCTTACAAATTAAAAAGTAATTAGTGCCAACCAAATGTTTTATTCAACATACATTATTTCAGCTCGCATGTAAAGTTATGGCTCTAAAAATGCATAGCAATTAAAATATTGGTCTCAACACCCTAAATGATAAAATAGTACTCCCTCCGTCCCAATCTAAATGTCCAAAAATGGATTCGGTACGGGAATTAAAGAAAGTGATGTAAGAAAGAGAAAAAGTTTAAATCATGTTGTGAGTATGAAAAATTAAATAGGAGAGAGAATGAGTGGGAGGAATGGTTAGGAGAGAGAATATTGTGAGTGTAAAAGTAAAGTAGGAGAGAGAATGAGTGGGTGTAATAGTAATAAAAAGTTTCCTTTTTTGGGTTGGGACATTTTCAATGGGACGCCCAAAAAGGAAAGTTGAGACATTTAGATTGGGACGGAGGGAGTATAACATATAGAAAAATTGTGACTTACACACATTATTATTTATTTTTGGTTCAAACAAGAAAAATCTTTTTCACCAAGGAAATTGTGTGTAGGATTCAAGATAGGCGTTAAACAACTAATAAATTGAGAAATTAAAAAAAATTAATCAACAGTGAACAACTAATAAGGAAAGTTTTCTGTTGGTAGAGATTATATTTTTCAAAATTGTTAAAAAAACATATAGACCATTTATTTAACTTATCATCCTTTTTTGAATCTGAGCAAGTCAATGCTCAAGGCTATTCTTGTTGGTGTTGGGGCTCTGCCATTTTTTTACCAGAGGGTTCAAATGATATTTACTATGAGTTGCTGAATGAGATGTTCGACAATGAGTCTAATGATGAGAATGTCAAGCCTGGTGCAGTGCCTTCAATTATTTCTACAGTTTCTTTCTGGTGTGCCAGTCACCTTTTCCTCGGCCTCCATTGCTAAAGCCTTCCCTGCCCTTTTGTCAACCGGTCCCTCAACAGTTTCCACAAATAATATTAAGTTGGCTTGGGCTCAGATCAGAGGTAATGAGCCCTTCGTAACCGGTGAGGGTAACGAGAAAGAAGACTTGGACCCTTTAAACTATGCCCTTGCTGAGATTGTTGACCGATGCGTCATTGACGGTCTGGATCACATCATTATATCACCATGATCCAATTTGAAGCTATGGCTGCCATCCTATTGTAGAAGGAGTTCAACTGGTGTACATTCATTTATAATTTCATTGTGGTTTCTTTCAAAATGTTTTACAAGGAGAAGCCTCTAGCAGAGCAAACAAGGCTATGACGTGTCATTATCTACTTGCTAGCAGAGTGTTGAGGAAAAATCCTGCTATTCTTCTTTGCATCTGTTTGGTCGCCCTTCATACCCTCGATCTTGAGTAAAACCTTTTGATAAAGTTGACTGGGAAAAAATCTCTAAGGAGGCCACTACCACAACCAGTGAAGCCTCAACTGGTGCTCAACCGGTTGAGAAGAAGAAGAAGCCCTATAAGCCAAAGGTGAAGAAATCTACTAATCCTGAGTCCTCTCTAATGGATCCCTCTCTACCGGTCATGAGGAAGGCAACCGATACCCCATCGGTCAGCACATCCAAGCCAGTTTTGCCCCTCAACCGATGGCTCCTTCTACCTCCCCATCATTCAGACCCAAGAAATCAACCAGAAAGCAAGCTGTCCTACCCCAAGGTCAAAAATTTCCAGCCCCTTCTACCTCATCCTCCTTACCCAAATCCAAATCTATCAAAAAATCCCCCTCTCAACTAGCCAAAGAAAATGCAGAAAGAAAGAAGCTGATAGAGTCAGATATTACAAATTTTATCCCCTTCATCCCTCAAAGGATATTCTCTCACAACTTTCTGACCGTTGAGTTCCTTATAACCGTCCATGCCTCAAACCCATTAGTTATAAAGTGTCAACCGATTAGAAACCCAACCTTCCACATCTACTATAATATTGGGCTATTCAAGACAAGCTTATCCCTTCACCCAACTGGGTTCATCCCATTGATCATCTACCCCCATTCTTCAGAAAATTACTCCAATTTCATGAGCTGCATAAGGATTATGTTCCTGTTGATGATGTGTACAAATACATTGATTTTAAGAACACTCACGAAGAGAAAGGCATCTACTTCAGCAAATACTGTCAATTAAGTGAGTTTGATGCCTCCTTATCCAAGCAGGATCTCTTTGAGACCCTACAACCGATACTGTGACTTGCTTCCCAATCTGTGTAATTCCATCTACCTTACTCAAGATCGGTTGCATCAGGATATAATGGTTCATGCTGTGTGGACTGATTTTTGCAATGCGGTATGAAGTCCAAGACACATTGAAAGAATCTGACCCCTACCAGTTGGGGAGATATGAACTACCTGACGATCTACTTTCTCATTTTGATGCTGAGCTTATCTCTTTCGGTCTTAGAAGAAATTAGTTGATCAGAAATATCATGGACCTAATTGAAAATATGTTGGAAGTAGATAGAGAGTTGCCAGCCATGGGAAATGTGAATTTAGCAAACTTCTTCTCTTCAGTCCACTCTAATAAAAATAAGTGGACTACCACAACCGATGAAGAGATAGAGGATTTATTCAAAGATGGTGATGATGATGCTGAAGATGATTTTGATGATAGTGATCATTCTAGCTCCAGTTCCAACTCTAGTGGCCCTGTTGAACAAAGGAATGTGGATTTTGTGACTCCTCAACCGATGACACCGGTCAGGAGATTAGGAGGAGGCTTAACCGATACATCACCGGTTACAAGCCTAGGAGGATGTGATGACTTATGTACTGCCTCACTGGTTAAACCACCAGTTGAGATGCCCTCAACAGATGCATCTGCTGAACCGGTTGAGGAGGAGAAGCTTGTTGCTGCTGATGATATACAACTGCGAGAGGCAATGGCGAAGAGTTTATTTGAAAGTGAATTGGACCTACAACAGTCATCTGCAGAAGAGTTATCCACTCAAGCTGCCATTGAAGCCAGTCTTCTTGTCAGTCAAGCTAGTGCCCAGCAGAAGGGTAAATTTGTTGAAGAGGTTGATCCAATTTTTGAGGAGGAGGATCCAAAACTTTCTGCTTTCTTTGAAGAGGATGATGCTATAGAGTTTCATACACCAAAGCCCTTTGAATATGATCCATTTGATATTGCTCATCCTCCATCTAACTTTGACTTCTCAGTGGACCAAAAAGATTTAATGTCCACCAAAAATTACTACACTTCTAAAGCTTCAATTCCCCGGTTGTCAAACGGGATGTTCTTATTTGATGTTTGTTAATGTTAGATCATGTGTTGCCTTGAATGTTGTCCCAAGTGTTGCAAATCATTGTTGCCACTGGTGTTGCCACAAGTGTTGCCATTTGGATTTGGCAACACTAAAATAGTTACTGTATTTTTCACAAATAATAATGTGGAAATTAATGTTTAAATAACAGTAGTTAGTCTGCTTAAAATGAGCTTGAATAGGTCATCAGAATCTGCCCAGGCGTGATGTTCGAAGAAGAGGAGGAAATTAAAATATAAACATGTGTTTATATGATTAATTAATGACCAAGCAAAAAGAGATATTATCTAGCTATTCAGGGGGAGAACAAGTCAGAGTACAAGGCATCTACAGCTTAGAGGTACAAGTGAGAGAACCCAAAATAAAATTTGAAAAATCTGAGGGATATTAATCCCACATCGTCTAGGAATTGAAATGTTAGAAAATGGAGTAGTATATATTGAGAGGCCTTAGCATTTGAAAACCAATTGGGATATTAATTCCACATCATCTAGGAATTGAAATGCTGGGAAATTGAGTAGTATAAATTTTGGGACATTTGGCTCCTTAGTGAACACCATATTTCTTGATGTATAAATTTTGGGGTCTTTGGCTCCTTAGTGAACATCAGCTTTCTTGGTGTTGGGAGCGTCTATGTCACGCCTCCTGAGGTGCCTAATCACTGCCAAATGGCTCCTTAACTAAGACTTTTCATAGCTCCTTAATTTCTCAAAAAAAAATTACATTTAGTATATATTGAGAGGCCTTAGCATTTGAAAACCAAATGGGATATTAATCTCACATCGTCTAGGAATTGAAATATTAGGAAATAGAGTAGTATATATTGAGATGCCTTAGCGTTTGAAAATCAAATGGGATATTAATCCCATATCGTCTAGAAATTGAAATGCTAGAAAATGGAGTAGTTTAAATTTTGGGGCCTTTGGCTCCTTAGTGAACACCAGCTTTCTTTGTGTTGGGCGCGCCTAGGTCACGCCTAGGGTGCCTAATCATCGCCAAGTGGCTCATTAAGTAAGACTTTTCATAGCTCCTTAATTTCTCAAGAAAGCTTTCCATTTTCGTTTCCCGCTCACAGCCAGTTTTGGAATTGAAAATTTGATCGATTTTGTCATTTCACATTTGTAAGATAGTGACTTGCTATAAAGAAAAAGGGGAAAATAAAAGGGATAGATTTGTGACGTGCTCTATGGAGAGAAACTTTTCCTATTATTTCTAACTTTCTTTGAAATAGTTTTTTAATCCTGCGTTTAACGCACGGATGTAGCACTAGTTTATGTTAAAATCTCATCATTATCACATCATCATTCTATAAGTGCCAACCACCTCGATTTCCGTGAAAGTTTAAAATACATTCTTTGACATTATTTCTCTCATATCTTACAAATTAAAAAGTAATTGGTGCCAACCAAATGTTTTATTCAACATACATTATTTCAGCTCCCATGTAAAGTTATGGCTCTAAAAATGCATAGCAATTAAAATATTGGTCTCAACACCCTAAATGATAAAATAGTACTCCCTCCGTCCCAATATAAATGTCCAAAAATAGATTCGGCACGGGAATTGAAGAAAGTGATGTAGGAAAGAGAAAATGTTTAAATGTTGTGAGTATGAAAAATTAAATAGGAGAGAGAATGAGTGGGAGGAATGGTTAGGAGAGAGAATGTTGTGAGTGTAAAAGTAAAGTAGGAGAGAGAATGAGTGGGTGGAATAGTAATAAAAAGTTTCCTTTTTTGAGTTGGGACATTTTCAATGGGACGCCCAAAAAGGAAAGTTGAGACATTTATATTGGGACGGAGGGAGTATAACATATAGAAAAATTGAGACTTACACACGTTATTATTTATTTTTGGTTCAAACAAGAAAAATCTTTTTCACCAAGGAAATTGTGTGTAGGATTCAAGATAGGCGTTAAACAACTAATAAATTGAGAAATTAAAAAAAAATTAATCAACAGTGAACAACTAATAACGAAAGTCTTCTGTTGGTAGAGATTATATTTTTCAAAATTTTTAAAAAACATATAGACCATTTATTTAACTTATCATCCTTTTTTGAATCTGAGCAAGTCAATGCTCAAGGCTATTCTTGTTGGTGTTGGGGCTCTGCCATTTTTTTACCAGAGGGTTCAAATGATATTTACTATGAGTTGCTGAATGAGATGTTCGACAATGAGTCTAATGATGAGAATGCCAAGCCTGGTGCAGTGCCTTCAATTATTTCTACAGTTTCTTTCTGGTGTGCCAGTCACCTTTTCCTCAGCCTCCATTGCTAAAGCCTTCCCTGCCCTTTTGTCAACCGATCCCTCAACAGTTTCCACAAAGAATATTAAGTTGGCTTGGGCTCAAATAAGAGGTAATGAGCCCTTCGTAACCGGTGAGGGAAACGAGAAAGCAGACTTGGACCCTTTAAACTATGCCCTTGCTGAGATTGTTGACCGATGCGTCATTGACGGTCTGGATCACATCATTATATCACCATGATCCAATTTGAAGCTATGGCTTCCATCCTATTGTAGGAGTTCAACTGGTGTACATTCATTTATAATGTCATTGTGGTTTCTTTCAAAATGTTTTACAAGGAGAAGCCTCTAGCAGAGCAAACAAGGCTATGACGTGTCATTATCTACTTGTTAGCAGAGTGTTGAGGAAAAATCCTGCTATTCTTGCTGCTTCTGCTGGTCAGCCTTCATACCCTCGGTCTTGAGTAAAAACTTTTGATAAAGTTGACTGGGGAAAAATCTCTAAGGAGGCCACTACCACAACCAGTGAAGCCTCAACTAGTGCTCAACCGGTTGAGAAGAAGAAGAAGCCCTATAAGCCAAAGGTGAAGAAATCTACTAATCCTAAGTCCTCTCTAATGGATCCCTCTCTACCGGTCATGAGGAAGGCAATCGATGCCCCATCGGTCAGCACATCCAAGCCAATTTTGCCCCTCAACCGATGGCTCCTTCTACCTTCCCATCATTCAGACCCAAGAAATCAACCAGAAAGCAAGCTGTCCTACCCCAAGTCCAAAAATTTTCAGCCCCTTCTACCTCATCCTCCTTACCCAAATCCAAATCTATCAAAAAATCCCCCTCTCAGCTAGCCAAAGAAAATGCAGAAAGAAAGAAGCTGATAGAGTCAGATATTACAAATTTTGTCCCCTTCATCCCTAAAAGGATATTCTCTCACAACTTTCTGACCGTTGAGTTCCTTATAACCGTCCATGCCTCAAACCCATTAGTTATAAAGTGTCAAACGATTAGAAACCCAACCTTCCACATCTACTATAATAACCCTTGGGCTATTCAAGACAAGCTTATCCCTTCACCTAACTGGGTTCATCCCATTGATCATCTACCCCCATTCCTCAGAAAATTACTCCAAATTTCATGAGCTGCATAAGGATTATGTTCCTGTTGATGATGTATATAAATACGTTGATTTTAAGAACACTCACGAAGAGAAAGGCTTCTACTTCAGCAAATACTGCCAATTAAGTGAGTTTGATGCCTCCTTATCCAAGCAGGATCTCTTTGAGACCCTACAACCGATACTATGACTTGCTTCCCAATTTGTGTAATTCCAACTACCTTACTCAAGATCGGTTGCGTCAGGATATAATGGTTCATGCTGTGTGGACTGATTTTGCAATGCGGTATGAAGTCCAAGACACATTGAAAGAATCTGACCCCTACCAGTTGGGGAGATATGAACTACCTGACGATCTACTTTCTCATTTTGATGTTGAGCTTATCTCTTTCGGTCTTAGAATAAGTTAGTTGATCAGAAATATCATGGACCTAATTGAAAATATGTTGGAAGTAGATAGAGAGTTGCCAGCCATGGGAAATGTGAATTTAGCAAACTTCTTTTCTTCAGTCCACTCTAATAAAAATAAGTGGACTACCACAACCGATGAAGAGATAGAGGATTTATTCAAATATGGTGATGATGATGCTGAAGATGATTTTGATGATAGTGATCATTCTAGCTCCAGTTCCAACTCTAGTGGCCCTGTTGAACAAAGGAATGTGGATTTTGTGACTCCTAAACCGATGACACCGGTCAGGAGATTAGGAGGAGGCTTAACCGATACATCACCAGTTACAAGCCTAGGAGGATGTGATGACTTATGTGCTGCCTCACTGGTTAAACCACCAGTTGAGATGCCCTCAGCAGATGCATCTGCTAAACCGGTTGAGGAAGAGAAGCTTATTACTGCTGATGATATTCAACTGCGAGAGGCAATGTCAAAGAGTTTATTTGAAAGTGAATTGGACCTACAACAGTCATCTGCAGAAGAGTTATCCACTCAAGCTGCCATTCAGGCCAGTCTTCTTGTCAGTCAAGCTAGTGCCCAGCTGAAGGGTAAATATGTTGAAGAGGTTGATCCAATTTTTGAGGAGGAGGATACAAAACTTTCTGCTTTCTTTGAAAAGGATGATGCTATAGAGTTTCATACACCTAAGCCCTTTGAATATGATCCATTTGATACTGCTCATCCTCCAGCTGACTTTGACTTCTCAGTGGACCAAAAAGATTTAATGTCCACCAAAAATTACTACACTTCTAAAGCTTCAATTCTTCGGTTGTCAAACGGGATGTTCTTATTTGATGTTTGTTAATGTTAGATCATGTGTTGCCATGAATGTTGTCCCAAGTGTTGCAAACCAGTGTTGCCACTGGTGTTGCCACAAGTGTTGCCATTTGGATTTGGCAACACTGAAATAGTTACTGTATTTTTCACAAATAATAATGTGGAAATTAATGTTTAAATAACAGTAGTTAGTCTGCTTAAAATGAGCTTGAATAGGTCATCAGAATCTGCCTAGGCGTGATGTTCGAAGATGAGGAGGAAATTAACATATAAACATGTGTTTATATGATTAATTAATGACCAAGCAAAAAGAGATATTATCTAGCTATTCAGGGGGAGAACAAGTCAGAGTACAAGACATCTACAGCTGAGATGTACAAGTGAGAGATGCCAAAGAAGACTAAGTCTCCTACAATTGAGGCGAGAAGGCTAAAATGGAGGAAACAACTTCAAGGCTGTTGCTGATCATTTTGAGTAGGCTCCAAGTCTTTGTGGCCTATAAATAGTGCAGTGGATCTTCATTGAAGATCATCCAATTCAGAAAACGCAAATCTGCACAAGAAATAGAATTATGCTCTCAAGTGTTGCCATTCAGTGTTGGCAACACTTAGTCCGACACTCGAAAATTTCATATAGATTTTCATATTTTCGTGAGGTTTTGAGTGTTCATTTTCAGAGAGAGTTCTTTATATATTGTTCCTTAAGTTAATGATTGTTTATCATTAAAGGAACTTCTTCGACCTTGTATTGAATTTATATTATTAATAGAAAGGTCTTGCCCTCCTGGCACCCATCAAGTTATATATTTATATAACTTGATAAAAATTATATTCTTGTGTTTTTTAATTCTTCTGCTGCAAATTAGATTTATTTCTATTTATTTGTGTTTTTCTAGAATTGGTGTGTGTTGTTGTTAGTGTTGCCAACACTAAGGACAACACTTGTGAGTTTCGTCTCACTTTGTGAGTTTCGCCTCACTTGTTCTAAGCCATAGACAATTTCAATTGGTATCAGAACCTAGCACTTGATATACTAAGTGTTTAGATCCTTTTGTCATGGCTTATGATCCTGCCAACCCTAATCAAAAGAGATTACCGGTTTTAGACGGATCAAATTATGCTTATTGGAAGATTCGCCTACGCTCGCATATCAAATCAATTGATCTTCGAGCTTGGTGATCTATTTTAAATGGTTATTCTCTTCCATTACTCCTTCCAGATGGAGATGGTGACGTTCAAGTCAAACCTGAATCTGAATGGACTATTGAAGAAATAATCTTGCTAGTTTCAATGAAAAGTCACTAAATGCCATCTACGAATGGGTTGACATGCATATGTTCAAGCTCATTCAAAATAGTCCCTCTGCAAAAGATGCTTGAAATAATTTACAAATATTTTGTGAAGGAGATGGTAGTGTTCGAGAAACAAAGCTTAGAGGTCTCACTAGTAAATTTGAAAGATTAAGAATGGGTGAAAACGAAGATATTACTTCTTATTTTGAAAAGTTGATTGATATTTCAAATGATTGTCAAGTATTAGGGGAACCTTTTGCAAATAAACAACTTGTTACAAAAGCTATTCGTACTCTTCCCGAATGTTTTAATATTAAAGTTTCAACTATTGAAGAGGCCCATAATCTTTCAACTATGGACATTAACTCCTTAATGAGCATTTTGAAAAACTTTGAGATGAATCTCAATGAACAAACCGAGGCTTCTAAAGGCAAAAATATTGCCTTAAAAGTCGAATCTTCAGACACATGTGTGGATGATGAAGATGAAGCCTTCGAGGAGTTAGATGAAAATACTAGTGTAGCTTCACTTGCAAAGAAATATAATTTCATGCTTAGGAAATTTAACAGTGTGCAGGTAAAGGCTAAAGACCAATCTGCCAAAATACCTAGTTTTGTGCCAAGGAGAGGTCCTCCTCCAAATCAAAATGATACCCCACCTAGGCGTGCATTCTCGAAAAAGATCCGGTCCGATCCTAAATACATTGAATCCATTCAATGTCATGCTTGTTCCGATTGGGGTCACTATGCCAATGAATGTGCTAATACCTTGAGAAAGGCGGGCAAAAATTTGTGGGTATCTCTTAGTGATGGAGAGAAGGAAGGAACAGAGAAAGATGAAAAGACGGAGCAAGTGGTCATGATGGCCACGATAGAGGAGCTGCCTTCGACAGAAAGTGTTACCTCAAGTGTTGTCCCAGATTTGACAACACCTGACACAACACTTGTGACTTCTTCAGAAAGTGTTGCCCCAAGTGTCGTCCAGGAAATGGTAACACTTGACACAACACTCAGCAGGTATGATTCTTTAAATGATATTTGCTTGCAAGATTCAGTTGGTTTAAATTTAGAGGAGTCTATAGAGGATGAACTTTGTAAAGATGAGCTCATTCATGAATTAAAAACCTCTATAAGTCCCTCCTCTTGAAATGAAAAAAGGAGAACAAGATGGTGGTTTTCTTGAAAAAGGAAAATCATGATCTTAAAAACTCTTTGACTCAGCTGGAGGTTCAACTCAGTAGGAGAGATTTGGATCTTGATAAAATCAAGGCCAAACTCAACCTAGCCGAATCCACCTTCAAAAAACTCAACACGAGTTCATCCAAATTGGATGAAATACTCAATTTGAGTAAGCCTCTGAAAGCTGGACTTGGGTTCCAATAATCACTAGAAAGTATCACCTCTTCCTTGTTTGATGTTGAAACTAAAAATTGTTTTGTAAAAGAGCGTGTCAAGGAAAAGGGTAATACTCCTAGTGATACTTTTGATCAATCCAATGAATGTGAATACTGTCACAAACATGGACATATAAAATCAGATTGCTTTATTCTTCAAAAGAAAATGTCAAGTCTTCAAGTGTTGCCTCAAGTGTTGCCAAATTCTTAGGGCAACACTCAAGACAACACTGGTAAACAGAAATTCAGATTTTCAAAAAAGACTTGGTTACCCAAGGAAAAACTAAAATGCTATGTTGTTTACACAACTTTAAGGACTAGCGTTTCAGGAACTTGGTACTTCGATAATGGTTGTTCACGTCATATGACGGGTACAAAATCATTCCTAACGGAGTACCAACCTATTCAAGGAGGCTCAGTAACTTATGGTGGTGGAGGCAAGAGTGAAATAGTTGGAAAAGGAACACTGGATATTGTTGGTTTTCCTTCTTTAAAAAATGTCTTGCATGTAGATGGTCTTCTTGCTAATCTAATTAGCATTAGCCAATTATGTGATGACAATTTGAAGGTAAAATTCAATAAAAATACCTATGAAGTGTTTGATAATACTAACTTTTGTGTCATGACTGGAATAAGATCAAGTGATAATTGCTACCTCGTTGGTAATAAACCAGTGTGCAATTTGACTAAACTTGATGATATAAGGTTATGGCATCAAAAGTTAGGTCATTCTCATTATAGGAATCTTGAGAAGATTATCGAACACAATGCCATCAAAGTGTTCCTAAATTAAACCTCAAAGACACCATGATGTGTGGTGACTATCAAAAGGGTAAGCAAACTCGTGCTGCTTACAGTGTTGGACAACACGATGAGCAACACTCAGGAACAACACATTGTTTTCAGCTTCTACATATGGACTTGATGGGTCCTATTGAGGTAGAAAGCTTGGGAGGTAAGAAGTATGTTTATGTTATAGTTGATGATTTTTCTAGGTTTACATGGGTCTATTTCTTAAGAGAAAAATCAAAAACTTTTGATAAATTTACTCACTTAGTCTCTAAAATCAAAAACATGTTTTGTTCTCCTATTTTTCGAATAAGGTCAGATCATGGTAGAGAATTTGAAAACATCTCCTTTTCTACTTTTTGTAGTAAAAAGGGGATACACCATGAATTCTCAGCACCTAAAACACCACAACAAAATGGTATTGATGAAAGGAAAAATAGGACTTTGATGGAGATGGCTCGTGTTATGCTAATTGCTAGAAATATTTCCAAAGGTTTTTGGGCTGAAGCATTAAACACAGCATGTCACACTACGAATAGAGTTTCTTAAGACCCGGTACAACTATGACACCCTATGAGATTTTAAATGGAAATAAACCTACGGTTCACTATTTTCACATGTTTGGGTGTTTGTGCTACATTTTAAACGATCGAGAATACTTAGGAAAACTAGATTCCAAGAGTGACAAAGCCATCTTTCTTGGCTACTCTCAAAACAGTCATGCTTATCGAGTCTATAATTTGAGGTTAAAAGTGATTCAAGAATCGGTAAATATTAAATTTAACGATTACTTGAGTGCTACAGGAGAACCAGCTGATGATATACCTCTAACCTTGCTAGAAGAAGTCGAACAGAGAGCTGGAACAGAAACTGATTCGACCAGTACAGCCATATATTCAAGTGTTGCCCCGAGTGTTGCCCCTGAAACGGCAACACCTGAGGCAACACAGGAGAACAGAACAGTGGCTGAAAATTCTGAGAGTAGTGACTCTGAAGAAGAAGATGGATTGGTGTACCATCAAGGCAGGAGAGATCCCCCAGCACGAATTAGAAATTATCATCCCATTATTCAGGTAATTGGTGATGTTAATGAAGGGGTTCGAACAAGAAATAAGGAGCCAGTTGACTACATAGATATGGTTATGTATGTGTGTATGTCCTCCACATACTCCAAGGTAAAACACTCCTGTTTCGTTTCCTCTCTTGAGCCAAAAAATGTGATTGAGGCTTTAAATGATAATTTCTGGATACAAGCTATGCAAGAAGAGCTTGAACAATTTACCCGTAACGAGGTTTGATGTTTAGTTCCACGTCCTTTAAATACAAATATTATTGGAACTAAATGGATTTACAAAAACAAATCTGATGAATTGGATAATATTGTTCGTAATAAAGCTCGTCTTGTGGCTCAAGGCTATACACAAATGGAAGGAATTGACTTTGACGAAACCTTTGCACTTGTGGCTAGAATTGAGTCAATAGGACTACTTCTTGCTATAGCCTGCTACCTAAAAATCACATTGCATCAAATGGATGTTAAAGCGGCTTTCTTGAATGGGTACTTAGATAAAGAGATCTATGTTGAGCAACCTAAAGGGTTTGAAGACCCATTCCACCCAGATCATGAATGCATACTTGATAAAGCCTTATATGGCTTGAAACAAGCTCCTCGTGCATGGTATGGGCGTCTAACAAGTTTCCTTCTTGAATATGGATTTGTTAGAGGAGAAGTCGATAGAACATTATTTATTCTTAGGGAAAATAAAGAGCTTATCATTGCTCAGATCTATGTTGATGACATAGTTTATGGCTCCACATCTAAAACGTGTTTACAAAATTTTGTGGAAGCTATGACATCAACTTTTGAGATGAGCATGATAGGTGAACTTAATTATTTCCTAGGATTGCAGGTGAAACTGTCAGATGATGGAATCTTTATCTCTCAGAACAAGTATGCTAAGAGTCTGATGAAAAGGTTTGGATTGGAGAGTGCAAAGAGCTCAAAAATACCTATGGGATCATCTCTTAAGGTAACCAAAGATCAGGCAGGGGAGGATGTTGACCCAACTCTATATAGATCCATGATAGGTAGCCTTCTTTATCTTACTGCCAGTCGTCCCGATATCATGTTCAGCATAGGTGTGTGTGCTAGATATCAGTCTGCTCCTAAAATTTCTCACCTAAATGCTGTCAAGAAAATCATTAAGTATGTGTCCGGGACAAGTGAATTAGGAATCTGGTTCACCAAAGACACTAATATCAACTTGGTTGGTTTTAGTGACTCTGATTGGGCAGGGGATATAGATGACAGAAAGAGCACTAGTGGGGGTTGTTTTTTCTTGGGTAATAATCTTGTGTCATGGTACAGTCGCAAGCAAAATTGTGTCTCTCTCTCTCGACTGCTGAATCTGAGTATGTAGCAGCCGGGAGTTGTTGTTCACAATTGATATGGTTGAAACATATGCTTGACGACTATGGTCTTGATAGTAATATCTTGACCATGTATTGTGACAATTTGAGTGCTATAAATATTTCCAAAAACCCTGTACAACACTCACGCACTAAACACATTGATATCTGCCATAATTTTTTGAGAGATTTAGTAGAAAAGGACTTGATCCAAGTAGAGCATATTGATACTAAACATCAACTTGCTGATATTTTGACCAAAGCCCTGGACCATGAGAGATTTTCAAATTTGAAAAAATCTCTTGGTTTATGTTTTCTATAAATCTGCTGTTTCAAGTGTTGTTGTCAGTGTTGTCAACACTGACAGCAACACTGTGTATTTGTTGTATATTTTGTTATTATTTAAAAAAATATATATATATATATTTAGTCTAATCCTAAATGGGGGGGGGGCATTTACTGACTTTTTTGTTCTAGTATGTGTATATACTTAAGGTTAACATTTTTTATAAAATATCCCTTTGTGCTTAAAGTGACAAAGTCACTTATATTGTGTTGATATTGAAAAAGGCAAAGCTTGTTAAAATACTCCCAAAGTAACTCGAGGCACGACGTTCGCTACGACGATGTTTCCTTGCCAAAACGGGAGTATAATGTAGTTGTTTTATACTAAGTATTAGGGATATGAAGTTCGCTACTACAGTGTACCCTACTTGAAAGGTATAAAACTTACTTCATATAGCTTTACACTTTAATAAAAAATTCGGATCACGCAGCTCGCTACTACGATACTTCCTTGTAAATAAAGAAAGAGTAAAGTTTGCTTAAAATTGCCTAAGGAATGATAAGTTATATATGTTGAAAAAATATCAATGGAATTTTATTTAAAATGTTGCCTTGTGTGTCACGCAACATTGCTAGTAACACATTAGTAGATGCTACATTATTTTTTTATTTCTTATTTTTATTTTTGTTAATTAAATTTTGAATTTCCAAAAGTCTATCTTCTTATATTTAGAGTTTGTGAAATTTAAAAGGTTTTTAGCAAAAATATTTATTTTTTGTCTAACTAATTGTAATTTAGAAATATCTATTTTTTAAAATTCATTATTTTGAATTTTGAAAAACTCAATTTTATGGATATTGCTAAAATTATTTTTAGTTATTATATATTTAAAAATTAATTTTTTTTAAAAAAAAAAATCAGTTTTTTTAAATGGCGGATAACAGTGCTTGTTTGTTGGGTTTGTTAGGGATAAAAGGGGTTTAATTTGATTTGAACTTGACAAATCAAATTAAATCCTTTACTATTCACTCAATTAAAACCCTCCTCACTAAACCCTTTCTCTCACCTTGTCTCTCTCTCTCTCTAGGCGGAATCCCTCTTCCCCTGTTCCTCGTCATCTTCTTCCTTCAATTTCCATGGCAAGCCCTAGTAAATCTCCACAAATTTTTTCACCCATGGAAATCTCTCCACTCGCCCCTTCGAGTGTCGCTTCCAATGTCGCCGTCCCTATGGAGACATCCCCTGCGACACTTTCGGCCACACCCACAACCTCACCATCTTTAGACATTATTGTCTACAACCCTCCTCAAATTCCCATTCCTATAAGCCTTCCTGAAGCTACCCCTTCCATAGAGCTCACATTTGCACCTCAAAAGAAAACCAAGAAACGAAAAGCCTTAGATGCTTCTTCGTCATTTCGAGGTGGAGTTCGTCGACAATCCGAAAGGATTAAGACTTTGTTCAGAGCCAAAATCCCTTCCAACACTGCTGATGATCCTGTCAATGTGGAGGATAGCTCAAGCTCTTCGCTCAACATTTCATCCGAGAAAGGATCGAATCCAATTTTCAAGGAGACTAAGGGGCCCTCATCGACTTCTGATGAGGATGAGGAAGCATGGATGGATGATGAAGAAACTCTAGGTCAAGCCCAGCCCCAAATTGCCAAGAAACAGAGAGTCAACTTTGGAAGGTTGGTATTTGTTCACCTAGCTGCATGGGCCAAGAAAAGAAAAACCTCCTCCTTCATTTTTCCTTCCCTCATTTACAATGTCTTCTTGTACCAAAACCTCAAGCCTTGTAATGCTGATAATATCTCTGAGAAGCCTGTCTATTATAGAATTAGCAAACATTTTACAGAAGGTGATAGGCATAGAGATTTGCCACGGGTTTTGGTTACGTATGCTCCTCCATTGGCTGCCCTCGTCTGGGCAGCCCCCAAGTGTTGCCCCGAAATTGGCAACACCGCACCCGTAATGATCGATGCTTCTATGGTTCTTAATTTTTTCAATAGTCGTGAAGCACATCGACTCGTGGATACAGGGTGGCCGGACATGCGCATGCATGTGATGAAAATGGTGGAATTGATTTCTTCCAAAATAGGGGGAGATCAATCAAGGCCAAGGCGTGATGATGGAGCGGATGGAGCTGGAGCTGGATCAAGTGGCACAGCTGAGGGAGGTGAAGGAGCTGGAAATGCAGAAGGTTGAAGGTGGTTCACATGGTTACTTGATTTGGTGATTTGGTAACAAAACAATTTTATTTTTTTTTATTTGGTTTGTGATGTTTAAACAATTTTAATTTCTGTTTTTTTTCTTTTTTTCGGCTGAAATTTTCTTCAAACTTTGGTGAATGGTTTTTGCTAAATGGTTGGATGGTTGTTTTAAGATTTTAATAATTATTTTGGTTTGTTATTAATTTCGTGATTAAGGGAGAGATAAAATTATGTGACTTTATTTGCCTGAAGGTTGATGTTGTCGCTATTTGGAGTGTGATACTTTGATTGGAAAATAGTTTAACAATGTCTGAAGGTTTATGTTGTCACTATTTGTCACGTGGCATGTGTTGTTTTGGATGAGTATGACTAAATGTTTTGTAAAGATCATCACATTGGTATTTTGTGAAGAAATCAGTAACTAAGGGGGAGATTGTTAATGTTAGATTATGTGTTGCCATGAATGTTGTCCCAAGTGTTGCAAACCAGTGTTTCCACTGGTGTTGCCACAAGTGTTGCCATTTGGATTTGGGAACACTGAAATAGTTACTGTATTTTTCACAAATAATAATGTGGAAATTAATGTTTAAATAATGTAGTTAGTCCGCTTAAAATGAGCTTGAATAGGTCATCGACCGCCTGTGCGTGATGTTCGAAGAAGAGGAGGAAATTAACATATAAACATGTGTTTATATGATTAATTAATGACCAAGCAAAAAGAGATATTATCTAGCTATTCAGGGGGAGAACAAGTCAGAGTACAAGGCATCTACAGTTGAGAGGTACAAGTTGAGAGAAGCCAAAGAAGACTAAGTCTCCTACAATTGAGGCGAGAAGGCTAAAATGGAGGAAACAACTTCAAGGCTGTTGCTGATCATTTTGAGTAGGCTCCAATTCTTTGTGGCCTATAAATAGTGCAGTGGATCTTCATTGAAGATCATCCAATTCAGAAAATGCAAATCAGCACAAGAAATAGAATTCTGCTCTCAAGTGTTGCCATTCAGTGTTGGCAACACTCAGTCCGACACTCGAAAGTTTCATATAGATTTTCATATTTTCGTGAGGTTTTGAGTGTTCATTTTCAGAGAGAGTTCTTTATATATTGTTCCTTAAGTTAATGATTATTTATCATTAAAGGAACTTCTTCGACCTTGTATTGAATTTATATTATTAATAGAAAGGTCTTGCCCTCCTTGCACCCATCAAGTTATATATTTATATAACTTGATGAAAATTATATTCTTGTGTATTGTTTTAATTCTTCCGCTGCAAATTAGATTTATTTCTATTTATTTGTGTTTTTCTAGAATTGATGTGTATTGTTGTTAGTGTTGCCAACACTAAGGACAACACTTGTGAGTTTCGTCTTTGTGAGTTTCGCCTCACTTGTTCTAAGCCATAGACAATTTCAATGTTCATGAGAAATTCAGCAGTCACAGCCGTCTACAACCAATCCCCATGCCTCCATCCTTAGTCGATGAGCTTCAAAGCAAAAGGAGGTAGGACAGACTTCAAACTTTTATGGATGTGGTTGAGACAATGAAAGTGGGTGCTCCTCCTGTTGATACACCTCCTCACTAGACCAACACCAATGGACCAGGTGAGACCAACTTGAGATTTCAAACTCCCAGAATCTTAAGATTGAAGAAAAGAGCCGCTCCTCCTAGAAACGCTAAATCTATTCCTGGAAAGGCTGAGCAGCAACTGGTCCTGGACTTCCCTGCCAAACGGCTATACTATATTCCTTCTCAGCAAGATCGATAAGGCTCAATCAAGATTTCCGGTCAAATGGTTCAACAGTTACCTCGACCGATTGAATCTTCCCTTCAAACCGACAACCTTTTTATCCGTTATTTGGCTATCAACGGTCGCAGAAACTACGCAAGATCAAGCCGGAGTGGTCCCTGCAAGTAAAGGAAGAAATTGAGAAGATGCTCTGCGTCAGCTTCATCAGAGTGATCGAGTACCCGACTTGGCTCTCAAACATCGTGACAGTCAACCAAGGCCAATGGAAAGGTATGATGCTGCGTAGACTTCCGAGACCTCCACAAAGCCAGCTCGAAGGATGATTTCCCGTTGCCCAACATCGTCATGCTGGTCGACACCACGACCAATTTTGAAGTAAAATCCTTTGTAGATGGTTTCGCTGGATACTACCAGATCAAGATGTCTGATGAAGATCAGACCAAGACTGCCTTCACCACTCCATGGGGAACATACTGTTAAACGGTCATGTCATTTGTCTTAAACGTCGGGGCTACCTACCAGAATGGATGCAGCCACCCTCTTTCATGACATGATCCACAAAGAGATCGAAGTGTACGTAGACGACATGATCATACACTCCAAAGGATCTGACATGCAGCACATGATAGACTTGAGAAAGTTCTTCAATCGACTCAGAAAGCACTCCATGAGACTGAACCCTGCAAAGTGCACATTCGGCGTAAACGAGGCAAAGTACTAGGGTACATAGTCACGGAAAGAGGCATCGAAGCTGACGCCCAAAAAATCAAGGCCATCATTGTCATGAAGCAACCGCGAACACTGACAATAGTGAAAAGTTTCATGGGAAGACTTCAGTACATCGGGCCGCTTGTGAACCAAATTGACATCTCTCTGTGAGCCAATCTTCAGATGAAGAAAAATGCTGATATCGAATGGAACGCTGAATGCCAAGAAGCTTACGAGAAAATCAAGACGTACTTGGTAAACCCCCCGATCCTATGCCCACCACATGAAGATAAGCCACTCCTCCTATACATGACTGTGACTAATATGTCAATTGGGACTATGCTGGCGAAAGAGAAGAAGGATTCAAAAGTTAAGAACGCAATCTACTTCGTGAGCCAAAAACTTCAAGGAAGCGAACTCAACTACTCAGCCTTAGAAAAGACCTGTACCGCCTTGGTATGGGTTGTCAGAAAGCTGAAACACTACATGCAATCCCATTCATACTCCTGGTCTCCAAGATGGATCCAGTCAAATATCTCTTCGATAAGCCATCATTATCAATGAGACTAGCTAAGTGGTCATTCTTCCTGGCTGAGTTCGACATCAAGTACAATGATGGAAGAAAATCCCACGTGTAATAAAACCTTGCAAGTATACAAGTACCGAAGTAGCAGTGTATAAAAGTAAGAGTCGAACCACAGAGACTTGTGTGAATAGCAAGTGAATTTAATTAATGTAAAAGTAACCAAGGGGGGTTAGTTTTGATTGATTAAACTAAAATAATAAATAAATTAAATTAATGAAAAATAAAACAGAAATTGAAATCAAGAATGACAAGGATTCACGAATTGGGTTTCACAACTATCTCCTTCCTATGCTGATTTATAAAAACAATTACTAATCTTGTTAAAGAAATCGTTCACTTTAATAAGAGTTGGGACGGTTAGATGGCCGGATTGCAACCCTATTATTACATCTATGTGTTGTTTTCCGCTAGGTCTACAAAACACACAAGTAATACATTAAAATCCAAGGAACGATTAATTTTAGATCCTTTTGATTTCCGCTAGGTCTTCAATTAAATATATTCAATGAAATCAAGGTCAATGTAAAAACTATCCACGCTAGTGCAATAATTTAAACCCTAATAATTTAAAGACCAACAATATCTATCTATATTGTTGAAATCTAAAAACGAATTAATCCAATTCCATTGAACAAGAACAAGAAAAGTATGAAAGAATTAAAACATTACTAGCATAGGATTTTAATAGTCGTTACATCCAATCCCTGAATAAATAAAGTTAGCTACTCACATTCATAATAAAATTACAGAATTAAAATAAAGAAACATAAACCTGGACTTCGAATTGTAAAAAAACAATGGAGTTAATTGATGAAGTTGTTGTGCTTTGAGAGAAGGAATCATCCATTAAAACATAAAAACCAAAACCCTAAATACTGTTTGCTATAAATACCAGAGCTCCAGCAGTGCAACAGCCCTAAAAACAAGCCCAAATAGCCTTTATTCTCTCATATCCATGCACAATCCGCCAGAATTTGCCCCTCGATCTGCCTAGATCCGGCCGCAAACCACCCTTGTTTGGCCGCGCGGTCGCGCCAACTTACTGGAAAAATGGGGCGTTCACCCCCTTTCTACGCGCGGTCGCTCGGCCCTGCAAGTCAGCTTCCTCGGCCTCGGCCAGCAAATGCCTTTTGTCGGCCACACCTTGCTACTCTCTCGGCCGGTAGCTTTCTGGCCAAATAGCGGTTCCCACCTCGGCGGCCACAATAATACTTTCAACTGCAGCCTTCCACTTCCAATAATTTCAATGTAGCCCCAGACCTTTACTCTCTTTCACTTTGGTCCCTCATTTTCCAGTAACTTTCACTTTAGCCCTTGAACTTCATAATTTCAGTTTAGTCCCACATTTTCCAGAATTGCAATTTGGTCCCAAAACTTCCAAAGTATGCTCATGTGTTTTATTAATTTCAATAACTTATTTCGTATGTAATAAACATGTTCATGTGTTTTATTTACTTTTTTAAATGATAAAATACTACAGAATTGTATATAGAGAAATGCATATTCCTTATGATTTACGTTTTATTCATATTTAATTGTTTTCTAATTGTTATGTACTGAGAATGTAGTCTTTAAGGAAGTATTCCATAATGTATAAACGAATTGATTTTTTGATTTATTTTAGTTCAATTTTTGTCTTTTGAATATATAGTAATGTCCGGTGCATCGCACGGGAGTCAATCTAGTGAATGATTAAAAATATTGAAAACTTGATCATTAAGACCAGGAGATTAATAGAAAAGTTAGCAATTGCTACCCTTTCTGCTTATTGTTTCTTTAATTTAATTGATTTGTTTCCGTCTCAAAATGAATGATTAAAAATATTGAAAACTTGATCATTAAGAACAAATTTATTTATTTTTCATAATATTGGGACAGAGCTAGTACTATTTTTGATCATTTTTTAATAATTACATTGTCTAACATGTTCCTATTTCTTTTTAATATTTTCTTCCTTTTTTCCTTTCTAATTCCTACTGTTAGTGTAATTTCACATTGATTGTAAGTACATTCTTTTATACTGATTTGCATGAAGAACATTATTTGGTAAAGATAGATTAGGGGTATTGTTGGAAAAAGAATAAATGTGTTTAAATTAAGACATGATGATAAGCAAATTTTAAACCCCTTTTTACTAAACGTCATATTCTTTTAAAAGTAGGATTATTAGTGCCTATCACTAATAACTAATAACGAGAGAATTAATAATCCCCTCCTTAATAATATCGATAATCCTTATCCCTCAACGGCTCAACCAAACGTGCCTCTACAGATTTGTTACTGTACTTTATTTTCGACAATTTTGTTACTGTACTTGAGGTTTGTCGTCATTTTCTTTCTTCACCCAAACAAATGTTAGATAATTAACGAAAATGTTAAAATTTAAGCAAAATGTTAAAACCATAATGAAAATGTTAAAATTTTAACAAAGACATTGAAAATGTTAAATATCTTTTTGATTAAAATTATTTATAAAATATTTTTGTGAAAAATATTTGGTAATATATTTTTTTAAATAATTTTTAATATCATTTTTGAAAATTAATATTTTTAATAATATTGTTTTAAAATATTATTTTAAATATTATATTAAAAAATAACTCCAATGTTTAATTTTTTAGAATCAATGGTTGGGTGTACACAATGTAGCAACAAAATGAAAATGTATTTATATCGATTGATTTTCAAAGTCCGAATAATATCCTGGAAGGGGGTGGTCTTGATTTTTACCATTAAAAAAATAATATTTTACATGCAATTCTGCTTTTATTTAAATTCAAATATCATAATGATAATATTTAAAATAATTATTCTTAATTTTTAATTAAACATATATATTAAAAATATTTCATAATAATTATTTTCAAAAAAATAAAATATTAATTTTCTCAAATAATATTAACATTTCAATGTCTCTGTTAACATTTTCATTATGGTCATAACACATCGTTAAAATTTTTACATTGTTGTTAAGTTTCTAACGTCCGTTTAGATGAAGAAAGAAAATGACTGCAAAACTCGTAGCACAATGGCAAAATTGACGGAAATAAAGCACAGTAACAAATCTGTAGGTGAACGCAAAATACGGTAGGAATGGCCAAACCGGTTTCGGGCCCGGTTTCGATTCGAAAACCGTCGGTTCCGGTTTGGCAAAAGGGTGACCCTTAACCAGCCCGGCCTAATCACGGTTCCGGTTACTCTGGTTCAGGTTTTTTCCCCGGTTTGTCCGGTTCCGAGCTTTTCTGGTCCGGTTCCGGTCCGGTTCCTTGAAAAACAAGGAATTTCCATCCGGTTCACGGTTTCGGTTCCGGTCCGGTTCACCATTTATGTGACCCTTAATCGGCCCTTATCCAAACCGGTTCCGATTACCCCGATTTCGGTTTTCGTGGCGATTCATGGCGGTTCCGGGCTTTTTCGATCCGGTTCCGTTCCGATTTGGCCATCCCTAAAATACGATGGCAAATTTTATAGTTTTGTCATTTTAAAATATCAATTTCAACTTTATCCTCTCTCTATATATATTTAATTTGTATATTTGATCAACTCTCTCAATAAATAAATGGGAGCAGGTTATTTCATGTACATGTGATAGACATTAGAAAAAGATTATCTGTCTGGGCATGAATTGATGTGGTACTACCAATAGAAAGTTGACTTTCCTCTAACATGAAAGCCATAAGATAAAAAAGCATTAAAATTAGAATCGTTGAACCTTCCATTTGCAATAAATATAGATCATCACGACCATGTGCTTCTCCCTTGCATTCATCCTCCAGGCCTATTAATAAGCTCGTTTGTCAATATATATACCCGACCTTGTAGATCCCTGCGTACATCCCATTAATCTTGCCTTGAATCGCCCAATCCTTCAATTTTACTATACAAAATAGACCATGACCTCGAGAAGTTGCCAGCAATTTTCATTGAGTGAGATCAACAAGGCAACCAACAACTTTGATGCGCGTAAGATCCTTGGTCATGGTGGTGAAGGCGATGTGTATCTGGGTAACATCTATCTTGCCTGGAAAAACGAAGTAACTCCTGTGGCTGTGAAGCTTTTAAACGCTAACTCTACTGAGTTTGATAATGAGATAAAGACCGTTTCCAAGATTCATCACTCCCACCTTGTGTCTCTCCTCGGTTACTGCAACGACACCGGTCACAAAATCCTCATTTACGAATATATGCAAAAAGGCAGCTTATCTGATTACATTAAGAAGAGCAGCAATATTCGTTTGTCTTGGAAACAACGGCTCAATATATGCATTGGCGCTGCCCGTGGCTTACGACACCTCCATTCAGAGACGGATCAATTACCCAAAGGAATAATTCATCGAGACGTGAAGCCAGCTAACATTTTACTGGACCATAATTGGATAGCAAAAGTTTCCGACTTTGGAATGTTCAAGTTATCACATGCTGGCCAAACTGATTCAGCTATGCAAACAGCACTCAAAGGTACAAGTGGGTATTACGCGCCCGAATATGTTAGGTCTTTTCAAATAACTAGAAAAATAGATGTGTATGCATTTGGGGTGGTACTCTTTGAGGTGCTATGTCGCCAATTGCCTTGGATACGAGGGGATGATGAGAGCTACTATGTCAAGGACGATGAAGATTTAGGGGCTTGGGCCCAAGAAAATGTTGATGTTGAAATTGAAGAGGAAATCTCAAGAGATTGTTTGGAGGTATTTACTGATGCTATAGGGAGCTGTTTGCAACAAGACTCGAGCAAACGGCCTACTATGCATGATGTAGTGTTCGATCTGGAGAATGCACTGAGACTCCAGGAGCAAGAAGATGAAGCAAAGATGCTTCAAGTTTCCATGGAGCAATTTCCAGGTTTTCGTCCCAAGGCCCCCAGGTAAATCTTCTTTTATGGTTTTGTCCTTTTCTTTTTTGTTCTTCTGCTTTATGAAAATTTACTTATATTCATTGTATTCAGTACGATAGCACAAGAGACCATGGTAGAACACGAGTACGTCCACACAGTTGTGCTTGATATTGGTGGAGCCATAACTAAGGTACGAATAACTAAAATATAAGTGCTCATTTGGTACATATTCAACAAATAATCATTACATAATTTGTTATAAAAACTTTATTTAAATTTAAAGTGTCATTACGTATAGAAGTGACTGGGTTATAGATCCATCGAAGTGGGTAGCCTTAATCGGATGTGTGGTAACAGGTTAAGCCCTAGGGCTTGTTCCCGACCCTGTCAGGGGAGATGCCAACCATCTCTCCTTTCTACAAACACATATATAGAAATGACTATTACGTTTTGTCTCAGTGTAATATATGAGTTGGTCTATATATATGTAGGTAGGATTTTCTGGCAATGATTCTCCATCCCACACGTTTGGAACTGGTGTAGGCATTGACTATCTTCGTCTCACTATAGAGAGATTAAGATTAAGTAACACCCTCAAGGACGGAATCCTTTCAGATAATGTGCTTCAATATGAGGAACTATTGCGCTGGTCATTGAACTATAGACCAGAATTTAACCCTCACTCTAGTCACCCTGTTCTCCTAACGGAACCACCTTTGATACGTCGCAATATCCGTCAGAGACTAACTCAATTAATGTTTGAGGAGTTTGATGTTCCTGCTATGTATGTTGCTGTACAACCAGTTCTTTCCCTCTATGCCAATGGTCATACAACGGGTATGCTTTCTCTCTCGTCTTATTGAATATAGTGTATAAAAGTGTTATGGTCCTTGCGGAGTAGTTTGTATTTATATGCTGACTTCAAGTCTCTCTAGTTGTAATCGTCTAGAATAACCAGGGGCTCAAGAAGAGCTATTCTCCACCTTTTTTTAATCATATAAGGCTCCGTTTGTTTGGCGTAAAACATTTTTCGGAAAATGATTTCCTGCAAAATGTTTTCCGAAAAATGAAAATATTTTCTGAAAAATGAGATAAACATGTTTAGCGTAAAACATTTTCTCAATTTTCCGGTGCGAAACAAACACCGGAAAATGGGAAAAATGTTTTCCGGAAAACATTTTCCCCCAAACAAACGGAGCCTAATTTAATTTTTAAATTGTTGTTTGGGTCAGGGATTGTGGTGGAATCAGGGGAAGGTCTGAGCTATTCAGTCCCCATATATGAGGGGCATGCCCTTCCACATGCCATTACTAGTCTTAACTTGGCTGGTCATGGCCTCAGTAATCACTTTATAGAGACCCTTAATTTCAAGTCATCATCTCAATATTTTACGGAGAATGAACTTATTAGGGACATAAAAGAGAATCTGGCATACATTGCCATTGACTACTACCAGGAGCTGCAGAGGACTTCCAAGACTGAGAAGGTAATCTATACGCTAATCGATGGACAAAGTATTGCCCTGGGTACTGAGCGATTCCGATGCCCCGAGGCCCTTTTTAACCCGCACATGGTGGGAATGGTTGAAGCCCAAGGAATTCAAGAGAACACTTACAACTCCATAACTATGTGTGATCCGGAAATAAGGGATCAACTTTTTGGAAATATTCTACTTAGTGGGGGTACTACTATGCTACCCGGCTTTGCTAAAAGGATGAAAAAGGAGATCAAATCGCTAGCACCGAGGAGAAGTCTCGTTAAGATATGGGCACCAGAAAACAGGATGCATGGAGCCTGGGTTGGGGGATCTGTACTGGCATCACTCAGCACCTTCAAGATGGTAAGTTATTAACCAGAGTACTGCAACTAATTAATTTTTTCGTTCTTTCTTGTCATTGAATCACGAGGGACCAAACTTTTTACTTGTATGACTCTCAAGGGACATCTGTTAGTTTTCATACTTGCAGATAATAAATTAATGGGTCATGTGCCCCAGCGCATGATTACCACACCACCGCTACCACTGCCATCACCACCGCACAACTACCATCACCATATGTATAACCACCACCTTAAGCACAAACAGTAGCCACCACTACCCTTGATATGTGGTGATGGTGAAGATGGTGGCGGTGATCATGCGTTGGGTCCCTAAAGGGCCTAAACAATTAATAGAGATTTATTAAAAAAAAACTATATGTTGTTACCTATGTCTAGGTTTGTTTTTAATAATTATTTATTGTCACCAAGTTAACTAACAGAAAAAATAAAAAGCTTCCAGTAAGAGGAGGTTCAAATGATGTTTCATGAATAGTTGAGGGGTCAAAAAAAAAATTAATTTAAATTTTTATGGATTAAGAAGGAAATATCTTTGCTTATATGATTTCTCTCTCTCATGGGACATATAAAATTGGTTTATATCTACAGATGTGGATCACGAAAGAGAATTATGAAGAGTATGGTCCTGATATCGTGGACATAAAATGCTGCTGATGTAGGTTCAATCTTACCTTGGTCTGTTCGCTGCTGCTAGTGCTATGTAGGA
Source organism: Adenophora triphylla var. japonica (assembly GCA_022495995.1). Taxonomy (NCBI): domain Eukaryota; kingdom Viridiplantae; phylum Streptophyta; class Magnoliopsida; order Asterales; family Campanulaceae; genus Adenophora; species Adenophora triphylla. The sequence goes on along the minus strand of JAFEMH010001827.1, from coordinate 239 downwards.
TTAGTATTTGTTTTGTATACTTATTTATATTGCCACGCTGGAATTCTTGTTAAGACTCTATTTGTTTCCCTTAAATTGACTTATGAAAATATTTCCTTTATTTTCAAGGATTTTTTTTTTCTTTTTAAAAAACATTATCCCAAATGACAAGCTTTAAAAATTATCTGCTAAAATAACCAAGTTTTTTTGAAACTCGCTACTAAAATAGTATCATTTTAGCAAGAAAAGAATAACTTGCT